>MU968389.1:7115301-7448701 GCA_034641835.2 Pinus albicaulis
TCTAACCATCCACCAAAAAAGTGTTTCCCAACTGGGATTTCACCCTATAGCATAGGGGGAGTTTTATGTTGTATAGCATATGTGCTTACATCGCATACATGACTATCCAGGGTTACGAGTCTTCCCTGGTAAATCACATTTTTATAGATTTGTTTATATATATAACAATAAATTTTCACATATTAATTTAATTGGCTATTTTTTTTTTAATCTTCATGATCACTAACTTGCCTTGTATACAATAACTTCGTAGGTCTTGTAACAAAAGTGTATAATGAATTTAAATGTTATGAACCTTATCTGAAGGCTAGGAGCCATAACCACCTAGAAAAAGTAGTGTATGACTGCTCCAGGGTATTCCTCCTAGAAAAACACCCTTATAAGAGAGCAACATGCACTTTCAATGGTAAACTAGAAATAACCCAAAGGGCTGTAGTATGACTCCAACTAAATGGATTAGAGAATATGAGAGAGCAATAAGGAGAATGAGTTTGCAAAAATGTTTGATTCAAATGGGGAGCCTATGTTGGATGATCTAGAATTCTTCAACTCTTATGTTCAGAATTTTCCCATTGGGATGAAAAGGAAATTTGTCTTTTATGAGCTCCCATATTGGGAACATCTTAAGAATTCCCACTTACTAGATCCCATGCATATATTTAAAAATGTTGACAAACTTACTTACATTACACACATGTCCCTCGAACAATAATATCCATGTTAAAATGAGGATGAATATTCATGGTTAAGAATTGTGTTCAATTGTAAATATTATATTTTGATCTACTTATTAATTAAATTTAAATATGGTTATGGAATCATTATTAAATATCCATGGTAAAATGAGGGTGAATATTCATGGTTAAGAATTGTATTCAATTTTAAATATTATATTTTTTTGTGCTTATTAATTAAATTTAAATATGGTTATGGAATCATTATTTTAATTTATGTAACCTTGTAAACCTTTAGATGATGTTTAACCACTTGTATTTTATGTACAGATATTGCTTTTAGATTTAATTTAAAAAATGTTGTAAAATAATATTAAAATAAAATATTTTAATTTTGAATGAATTATGTTTGTTGGGAAAACGTTATTCATAAATATTGTACTCACCCATCGTATTGTAACAAAGCATATATTTACAAGTAAATAATATCCGTAGTAAAATAGGGGGTGAATATTAGTTTACAAATGTTATTTATGGTATTTGGGGCATGTGGAAAAAATAACGCATGGTATTGTAAGAAAAGTTAATAATATCATGGTAAGATGGGGGTGAATATTCATGGTTAAGAATTTTTTTATATTCTAAGTATTAATTTTTTACTTTCTTATTAATTAAATTTAAATATGCTTACAAATAATTATTTTAATTTATATGGTGAAATGCATCTTAATTTATAAAAATATTTAAATGTTGAAAAACTTACTTACATTACACATATCCCCACAACAATAATATCAGTGGTAAAATGAGGGTGAATATTGTGTTCAATTGTAAATATTATATTTTTATGTACTTATTAATTAAATTTAAATATCGTTACATAGTCATTATTTTTATTTATATAATCTTGTAAATCTTTAGATGATGTTTCACAATAAGCTAATAGTCAAAATTAACCATTTTATCTTATGTACAAATATTTGGTCCATACTTTTTACTTGCCTAAATTTAGAAGTAATAAAATAATACTTGCATTGACAAATTAAAAATACTAATAACAAATAAAATCAATGTGCAGCAAAAGAAAATCTAATTTTCATTTGTATTTTACATCAAACTTTATATAGAGATAAAGTAATTGAAAAAAAACTTTTTAGTATGAGCAAGATATGTAATTCCTTAGATTACGTAATATGAACTTAACAAATAAAATGTAAAAATAATATTAGGGATACTACATGATGTGTAATTCATTATATATTCACTTGATATGTAACATTTAAAAAAATGTTATTAATAACAAAAAATATATATTTTATTATCAGTTATAAATAATATAATTTTATATTAACTCAATTTAGAGGAAAAAAAGATTAAATTAAAATTTTTCTTATATTTTAACTTTTCCATTATGTGGGAGATGTGAAATTATGGTTAACATGGAATTCATATATATATATATATAAAATGATTCAATATAAATATTGAGTAAAAAAAAATACTATCCCAGAGATGTAATATTTTAAAAAATATTAATAACAAAAATAATTATATATGTTATATAAAATAAGTGAAAATTTAAAAAAGTCTTACACTTAAAGCATTTTATTAGTGTGTTAATCAATTTTAACTCATCTACCAAAGAGTAATTAAATCTCTTCAAGTGCAAGATCTTTCTCAAGTTTTTCACTCAAAAAGATGTTTGCATTTGGAGAGATTTGACCTCTCAGAGCTCTTAGTAGAGTTGGAATTAAGATGAATCTACACTAGTTTTTAAATGTGAAATTAAAAGAATAAATATGAAAAAAATACTAAAAATAAAATACCAATATAAAGAATTTATACAAATTAAAATCTATACAATAAAGAGAAAAATACAAAATTATAAATGTTAGAAATTGTAGCAAAAAAGGATAACTTTAACTTGTGACTTATTCAAACTTAGTAATTCAATTTTCCACATCAATACAATGATTTGGATTATATTAACTTGTATGAGATGGTATTGTCTACTAGTTTACTCGGATTATATTAACTTGTGTGAGATGGTCTTGTCTACTAGTTTACTCAGTAAATTCGAGTTATAGTCTAGAAGTAGAGTTGTGCAAGTAATGATTTCAAAAATTTAGCAATCTAGTTCAGTTACTTTCAGTTGAATTTAGTTAACTAAGCTTGAACTCAATTAACTAAGCTTGAACTCAGTTAACTAAGCTTAAGTAATTAATTGAGTCAGGTGAAGGTTAGTTGAGCAGTATAATTGTTGTTAGCTCGTTGTTCTCCCAGTTAAGCTAGTTAATCACCTAAAAATAGCCCAGATATACATGGAATTCAAATTTCCTAGCTGGAGTGGAGGAAAAGGCACATTGTAATTATCAATTGTATACTAGTTGAGTGTACATTCTTGACACTCAAGAAGGTGAATCATTCCTTGGGAAATGTGCAATAAAATAGGAGGAAATTCCTATCTTTTAGGAACTAATTTCCTCAAGTATTTCCCAAGGAAATAGGAGGAAACTAGGAGCCTTGAATTGGCTAAGTGTTGGCCATTGAAGAAAAATCAACAAGAGAATAGGTTTACAGTGAAGGGTGTGCTTCATGATCGAAGCAAGACATTGTAATAGTTTCTCATTCTCGTTGGATTAATAAAAAGAAGTGGAGGGGTGTTTCTTAGTTAGTTTCCCCTGTAAACTGATTGTTTTCTTGTAGTTTTTGATGGTTTCATTTCATTGCATGTGTTTCTAAATTGTGATTTCCATTCCAAAAAATATAAGAGGAAATTTGTAATCTCTTGATTTCAGTTTTATTTCATTAGTAGTAGAAAATTTCTATTAATTTCTACAACTAGAGCATAAATAACACTAGAAACCAGTCAATATATATTCTCCTTTAGATATTTCGATTTGTAGATTAAGTGAAGGAGTTTCCTTCCATGCAGGAAAATGTCTTTCAAAAAATTGAGATTGGAGTACTCCCTATAGGTCACGTCAAATTTCATAGCTTGGAAGGATAAGATGGAAGCATTACTTGATGATAATGGAGTGTTGGAGTACACAAAAACTGAATTTCCAAAATCAACAACATCGGATGCACACCAATTATCCTAGTAGAAGAAGGATGTCACAAAGGTCAAGAGGATCATCCTAGAGAGTGTGAGAGACCACAGTCTCGAATTTACATGGGAAGGAGACTCCCTTTTTTATGTGGAAGACCCTCACTCAGTTATTCGAAAATGGTAGTGATGTTAGGAAATTGGAATTGAGGGATAAGCTCAGAAACATCTGCATGCAGATAGGTGAAACCATTCCACATTTTTTAAATTATGCAACTGTGGTAAAATTCCACTATGGAAATCTAATATGGTTGAGATTATAATTTCATTAGATTCCTCTTTTCGAGAGTACCAAAATTGACGAATAGATCACCCCAGTCAGTTAAGTGGAATTTAAATTGTGAATTATTTTATTTATTAAAGTGAAATGGAATGGGTCAGCCTAACCACATGTGGATTTAGTTAAGTCAGCCTTAATGCCAAGTGGACCCACATAAAATATATAAATAGAGGCGACCTCAAGCTCATTCTCACACACTTTCTCTAGCGATATTTGATTTGCATCCATTGTTTTGGTTCATTTATTTTGGCTTGGCTCACATAGGTTTGTCGGAAGAAGCTTGTGCAAGGTTAGGGATTAGAGGAGCGAGGCTTGATCTAAACTAGGGCTTCTGGGCCATAGCGGCAGGCACAAAACTGTAGATTTTGGGCTAGAGCCACGAGAAGAGTGTTTCAAAGGAACAACTAAGTGACCCTAACCACCAGTAGAGCTTGTCAAGGTCATGACCAAGGTCCTAAGGATAGATTGGGCTGACTTGAAGTAGAGACATGGGCATAGTGTGTGTAGGTAGCTGCCAGGGAGGCTTCAGTCACCAACGTAATGTTTTGAGGTCATGGCTAAGGGTTTTTCTGGGTAGGTCTAAGTTGGGTTAGCTTCAGTTGCTTACACAGTGCATCCAGAATTTAGTTGCTCAATTACATGTGTTTGCGATCCATATTTCTAAACCTGTTGAATTCATATCTAGGATTTTATAGTTGATATCAGTTGGCTTTGGTGACCTTTTAGATCCATGTTTCTTGATATTGTATATTTTCATATTTGTAGATCAGTTCAGTATATTTTCGCTGCATATCGGGTCCCCAATGATGTATATTTTTTTCCCTGAAGTTTCCTTTCAGTGACAGTTGTGTTCATTAGTATGCTACAACCAGTATCGGTGCATATCAGTTCTTAGAATCAAGTTCCTTCAGCAGAAATATTTGTAAGGTCACATTAAGCATGTGCTAGTTGTTTTACAAAATTACGAAGATATGGATCTATGGATCAATGCACTCTTGTTTGTTGAATCATTTGATGATGATCTAAGAAGAAGAATTTGCAAGGTTTTTCCCTGTAGTGGGTTTTTCCCTGGTCTCAGAGCAATCTTGGTTTTTCTATGTGTGCATGATTTTCTTCGTTTGTTCCTTTATGTTTTTTCGCTTAGATGATGATGATGTTTTTATTTCTACCTAGTTGCATATATTGATGGTTAATAATGTAGATACTTACAATGATATAATGATTTGCGGTGAACTTGACATATGAGTGAAGAAATGCAACTATCAAAGCAAATAACAATGTAGCTCTATGAAAAATTAACATGGCATCATATTTGGGATGAAGAAAATCCATGGAGATCACCACCATGGAGAGAATTTTATGGAAGAAAGAAGAGGATGGTGGAGAGCTAAAATAATTCTAGGGTATGAAGAAAACCATGGGTAGTTAGTGGATAAGGATGTGATAGTGAGGGCTAGAGAGAAACCTTGGTTTATGGTAAAATTCTTGAGATGTGAACTATCTGAAACACTTGGGATCGATTCAACAAATAACCTAGTTTTTGATAAAATTGTTGATTCAAGGAAACATTGTTTTATGGTCTATGGATGGCTCTTGAAGATTTTTTCAAGATGGGGAAAATCATCTCTCATTTAAGATAATTATTCCTTGAATTATTATCTTACTCTTGTTTATAATTATGAATTTGATTACTGTGTTTATTGTTTCTAGTCATTGCCTACACTTCCTACATGTACATTTGAGTACTTGGATGTTTCTAACCTCCTTGCTAAGATGTGATGAGTGGATCCCTCTTGAGGATATTTTGAAATGCTGGAAATATGGCAAGATCTGGAAGATGTAAAGAGGCACTTGAGCACCACAAGTTTCCTATGTGAAGGTGCACATGTAATACAACAAGGTATGCATGGTATATTGTTTTAATATTATGTTTCCACTATAACATTGGATGGTTAGGTAAGCCCTATGGCATGTTGATAATGTCTCCTTCATAAATGGCTCATGCATGCATATGAAAGTAATTGGGACTTATATTTCCCATGATGAAATGGTACACCTAGTATTGAATGTTTTTTATCATGACGATCTTCTTGATTCTGTGAGGCTACTTATCGTTGATCTTGGATATTATGGCATAACTTGATATTTGGCTAACATCTTATTTTTTGAGATCCTGATCCCGAATCTAGTAAATGATACTCTTGACTCTTGATACACATAGGACTTGTTGGATATCTTATAATTCTACCTCATTGATATGATATTGATAATGTATGTGATAAGCATGATGAAAGCTCATGGAAAGAGAGATTTCACTTTGTTGGTTTATTGAATTAACGACCATGGTGATAGAGGCATATCTATGAGATTGATGTTCCAAATCTCTGACTACCTGTGGTTATGGCATATGGTGAAATTAAATTCTCTAACTTGATGTATTGTTATTGGGTTCATAAGGTTGTTTTGTCACATCATCCTACCGCCCTGATCTTTCAAGTCCAACCCTTGATGAAATATTGATGACATGACATTGATGATCATGATAGATATGTGTTTATGATCTAGCATATATAATGTTTCATGACTACAGTAAAGACAGGTTAATAACATGTATGAAAATAAAATTACATGCCTTTCTATGATACATGAGTATCTGATATTATTGATCTACACTAGAGCTCTCAGCATCACTTATGAAAAGGAAGGCTCATAGATGTAACTATGCCTCACAGAAACACAATTGAAGTTTTATACAATGAATTCGGTCTATACTCTAAATCAAGGAACTATGGCATGTCCTACCATTGTAAACTAATTTCTAGAATTTCTAGAATTGAGCATGAAATTAGATAGACATTTGGAAGATGTCAGTTCTATAGATGTGTTTTATATACTAGTAAGATATGTCAACAGGAAAGGTTTGTGTGTCTGAACCGAACTTGTGTTTGCAGGTGACCGAGACATTCATATGATTATGTCATTATGTTTGAGGATTGTGCTACATGTTTTGGTTGATTGATATAGGAGTTTGGCCGGGAGCCTAGATCCCCCCGCAAAGTAAAGACTCTTCGCATCGAGGATCCGGGCATGTAGCCGCCAAGCGTATTTTCATTCTAGGGGCTTTGGGTGGGTCAAATCCCCCACTGTGTATCAGTATGAGATTTTTATGAACATTTGAATCTACCCATGG
Organism: Pinus albicaulis; assembly: GCA_034641835.2. Lineage (NCBI taxonomy): Eukaryota > Viridiplantae > Streptophyta > Pinopsida > Pinales > Pinaceae > Pinus > Pinus albicaulis. The sequence continues at coordinate 7,122,555 of MU968389.1, forward strand.
TTTTCTACCATGGTATTGTAAAAACTAGATTTATATATGGAGTTTAGATATAAGTCATAACCATGCAATGCAAGGTTATGATTGATGATATACAGTGAATTTTGATGTTAGAATGAATTAGAGTCTATGTTTTGCGTTAGAGGAAAAGTATCTTGCAGTTGTGTGCACGAAGAACTTAGGAAATACTGTAGTTGTGTGCACAGGCCCTTGTAGCTATGTGCGCAGGGTGGAAAGAGATTCTATGAGACAAATTTGTATGTTAATGACTGAATCATTGAGAAGTTATGATTTATATTGATGTGTCTATATTTTTCTTACTATTTATGAATGATTGTGCTAAGTTAGCGTTTTATTTTGTATCTGAATAACGCAGTCTATTTTGTGGTTATTTACTATGTTTAATGCTTAATTAAGTAAGATCGCGTAGTATTTAAGTAAGTTCAATAGTTGTGTTGAACAACATTGGATATTGATAGATCTGACCTGTAGAGCTATCATAAGAAGTAAAATCCCTAAAGCCAATGTCCTTTATCCCTCTGGATGTAGAAAATTGGTTCTAGCATCCCATTATATTTCCTCAGGTGAGACCTTAGTATGTGCAAGGATATTGTTTCCAAAAGGGCCGGTAATAGTGGGGTTTGTTGGACTACATAGACTATCTGAACCTGGGTCAGGGACTCATAATTCCAACAAATCATTCTGTTGCTGGGATCAGGATATAACCGAGGGATATCTGGATGTGGAATCTATCTAAGAAAGAGACTAAAGATTGGATAGATATGAAAGAACGTTGGTTTGCTATGCACGAAAGAAAAAATTCACGTCTTTATATTAAACAATGGTTACAAAATAATATCTATACAGATCAGTACGAGAATTTCTCTGCATCATTCTCTAGCAAGATACATGAGTGGATCTGAAGACTAGCTACGCAAATGGGTTATTCTAATAATAGACCTGCTATGTGGACCCCATATATGATTGAGAAGTTGAAAACGGCTAATAACAATATCGCAAGATTTTTTGATTAATGGATTGATATTATCCATGGAGGATTCATTACTGTGTTTGCAATTGAGACATCTGTGTCCTATGGTGTAGAAGAGCACACCTTTTTCAAAGGCCTGCAAGGTAGGTACCTAAATTTAGTGAAGTTTTGGATTAAAATGCTATTGTGTGAAAAGGATGTACTACGATTGTGCTCAGATTGATGTTTGAGGAAAAAGAACCTGGTAGTACAAGAAATGGAAAAAAGTTCAGGACGAATTGGGGAACATAAATTGAGATGGAATATAGACTGATGTTTGAAATTAAAGAAGGTGAAAGCAACACCTTGAATCCACAAAGTCTGTCGTTGAGATCTGAAAGTCAGCCGAGTGTTGAGTAAATTCACCAACCCTCCACCCCAATCATCACCCCATTTCATTCTGTTCCTTCGCCTCCACCTCCACCTCTCCCATTCACCATGGCCCAACCATCAAAGATGTTTGTGTTCAAGGGAACGAAAGACCCAAAATGTTCTTATTTGTTGTAGAAGAGATCTGGAATTTGCAGAATGTCACAGATGAAGATCTCCAGAAAGTGTAGTTGGCTATAACACTGCAAGATAGAGCATTGTCCTGGTATATGAAATATGTTACAAAAAATGAAAATGCTATTGTAATTTCTATAAATACTATGCTGAACATTGAATTAAAGAAACCAAAGTCGCAACACCAGTGTATCACTGAGGTCAAAGAGATTAAGTAGTTGACTACCGAGACTTTGTGGGAGGTAGATCATAGATTTAAGAAATTTTTGAGTTAGATTAGCTTTAAGATCCCAGATTAGAAACATAGAGAATGGTTTATCACTGCATTGTTCACACATCTGAGATTTCCATGTTCACAACAGAAGATTGTGGCTCAGGCTGAAGCTCCGGAGATAGCGATGAAGCTGGAGGCTCTAAAGAAGGGAAATAAGGTTTTCCCATAGATGAGACCGGAGGTCTGGTGTATCAAGTGCAAAGATGAGGGTCACTACAAGGAGTAGTGCCCTACTTTTAAAGACTATTTGAGCGTTGGGATTTCAAGTCCAGTGAAGCTTGGATCGAGTGCAGGTCCAAGTATAGAGCCTAATGTATGGTGCAGTATCTACGAAGTTTCATGCCAAAATTCCATAAATTTTTGTCATTTATTCCAAAAATTGGTTAGATCGCCGAAGAAATTATTCTACAATTTCTGTTGTTCATTATGCCACATTTAACGAAATCATAGGAGCTACAATCTGATGCTGACAAAAACCCAAGTGCATTTCGAATGCAAGTAGAAGGATGCAAAGCTACAGGTTCACCAACTGCGCAAGGAGGTTTCAAGGCTGAGGGCGGAACTGAGGATGAACGTTGGTCGAGGAAGAGGAAATAATGTATCTTATAACTGCGGACAACCTCAACACTTTGCTCAATATTTCCAGAATGCTACTACTGTGTCCTATAAGTATTGTCAAGAATTTGGTCATGAAATAGAAGAGTGCCCCATTTTATGAATTAAATTGTAGGAGAAACACAATCAGCAGTCTGCGCAGAACATACATATGATTAAGGTTGAACCACACCAAGGAGATCCAAGTGTTAATATATTAATGTGCAGTGGTATGAATATTAGAGGAAATTGGGCAGATTGGAAGAAATTTGTATCAGAGGCATGGGTAAGAAATGTTGAAGATAAGATTGATGGTTTTGACGTACAACATGAGAAAGAGACATTCATGGAAGCGAAGAAAGAATTTATGCCTACTATGAGTGAGCCAGCAACAGGGTAGAGATAGTTGTTCCTGCTAGAAAGAATCTTGAAGATAATTTTGAAGTAAAGGAAGTTGATCCGTCGACCCTAGCATTATTCCTACATACATGCATGAAGCTACTAAGAGACGATAAGGTTGTAGAAGGTTTGCAGGAGTTGATTGATAACTGCGATGGCAAGGAAAAGTTGCAGCTAGAGAAACACAGAATCAATAAAGTGTACAAAAGCAAGAAGAGAATTGGTTGGGAGATGTGATTAATTGTGTAGATCAGAGACTATGAGATGGATCTAGTCATTCTGGATTTAGGAACATATGTCAATGTTATAGAAAAAGAGACATGCGAGCGGATGGGAAAGTCGAAGTCCCATTGGTATCCTATTCAGTTAAGGATATAAAATAAGCTAAAGATCATTCCTATGGGGATCTTGCAGGGAGTCAATGTATATATTAATGGTGCAAGTGTGTTGGCTGACTTTGAGGTAATCGATATTGTTATTGATAGTAATCATTACCCCGTGGTATCAGGATCTAATTGGGTATACGATATGGATGCTATAATAAATCTAAAAAATCATCAGATGGTGTTTGAAAAGGATAGTACCTGAGTTGTTGTTCCATTATACCCTTTTGAAGGTGCACGTTATACATAGCCTATCCAACATGAGTATCGAAATGCTACGATTGATCACATTTATTAGCTCACTGCGGAGGATGAAGACTAGGTTAATCCTGCTACAGATGGAAGGATATGTTGGGAGTGCAATAGTGCATATGTGTATGATTAAAATGAAGAGCTAGAGCACTAGTAGAATATATTACATGAATGACCATGATGCGTTGTAATAGGGTTACGAAATATCTAATCTGTGTCAAAGAAGAATTCCTTGAGTTGCCCTTTTATTATGGGATGGGGAATGTTTTCTTGTTCTTGGAAGAGTTTGAGTGAAAAGTGTTGGAACAAAAAAGGTATGAGGCTTTGGAATTCACATTAAGGTCCACTCCAATCCGATAGTAGGGAGCACACAAGGAATGTCTAGGAGGTTGGTTGAAGTTCTACAAATTTATAAGGCTGAGATTTGGTAAGGACGACACGAAGATTTTAGAGAATTATGATAGCCAGAAGGATCCGTGTGAGCATTTAGCTCACTGGACTACAACCTGGGGAGAAAAACCTTAGCAAGAATGGGTGCACAGGTTCTTTCATTCTTTGGAGATGATACGAAAACAATGGTATCTTTAAATACAACTGTGCCATGGAACGACTGATTGTGATGAGATGGTAGAAGGGTTCTTGTTGATGTATAACTTCGATGATGGATGGGAATGCATTAATGAAGCTCTTTAAGAAGTGAAATTAGGTGTCTTTCAGATTACTAAGGGACCTAGGACTCTAGCACAACCTGATTGGGCTGCAAAAATACCACAAGCCAGTGAATGCTGCAATATGACTGCAGAGGAGGGTGAAGACGATATGTGCAATGTTAACATTCTATAATATGCAGGTACGTGCGAGATTGTAGGGCTCAAGGTAGTAATTCCATATGTAACATAACCTTTCAGAATGTGCCAACATAATATCAGTTCTGAGGTAGAGCCCAATTTTTTCCAAGATTTGGGATTATTTGGATGAGGATACTGTATGCACGATCACCAAGTTGTTGCACGAATACCAGGACATGTTCCCCACATAATTCTCGAAATTAAAAGGTATTTTTGGAGATATAGGAGTTATGAACATCATTTTGAAGCTTGATGCAAATTTGGTCAAGAAACTCCCATATCGGTCGAACCAAAAGTATAAGGAGAAGGTAAGGGAAGAACTCAAAAATATGCTTATTTTTGGCATCATTGAACCAGTTGAACAATATGAATGGTTTAGCCCCATGGTGGTCCAGGAAAATAAAACCAAAGGTGAGATGAGGATTTACGTTGATCTTCACAAGTTGAATGAAGCTAGTGTCCATGATCCATTTCCAATGCCATTCACAGATGAACTATTAGAAAACATTAGTGGGTAGGAAGCCTACTCTTTTATTGATGAATTTTCATGATATCACCAAATCTAGATTGCACTAGAAGACCCTAGCAAAACCACATTTGATACGTAGTGGAAGTCCTTCCAATACATTTCCATGCGATTTGGGTTAATGAATATATCCATATGTTCCTGGAAGTTTAATTTGATGATTGGAAAATATTTGGCCTACTAAAGAAAATGTTTCTAATCTACGCTTGATGTTAGATACCCGCTGGAAGTTTTAGATTTTTTTAATTTTGAAGAAGTGAATATTTTTCCTCCCATATGGAATTTAATTGGGGCACATTGTGTGCATGCATGGATTAATGGCAAATCCTACAAATATTGTTGTGACTATCAAATTAGAATCCCTGACAAGTGTAAAGCAGTTACTCATGACGCTTCGACATACATGATATTATTGGAATTTCATTAAGGAATATGCATATAACACTGTGCCACTGAAGAAATTATTAAAGAAGGATGTCAAGTTTTGTTGGGACAATGATTGTCAAAAGAGCCTTAACTAATTGAAAGAAAATATGGTGATTGCACCCATTCTTGTCTTCCTGAATCTGAAGAAATAATTTCATGTACGTGTCGATGCATTATGCATAGCTTTGGTAGCTGTGTTAGCGACACCTAGGGAGGGTGATATTGATCATCCTATTGCCTTTGCAAGTCAGAATTTTTCCAAGTTAGAAAGGAACTACGCCACCATAGAGCGATAAGGGTAGAAAATGGTCTATGTGTTGTAAAAATTCAGGCATTATCTCTTAGGTGCACTCTTCAAAATGTTTACATATCATTCTTCTTTGAAACACCTTGTCAACAAGCCTATGTTTGGGGGGAAGATTTGTTGATGGTTACTGTTATTTCAAAAATATGATTATGATGTAATTTTCAAGCCAGGATGTTTGAATGATGGATCGGATCATCTCTCTAGGATCGATAAAGGAGAAGACCCAATGAATCTTAAGGAAGGTTTTATTGATGCACACTTATTTGCTATCAAGGCTATAGACAAGCATGTCCTAGATGTTATGTAGTTTATTTCTATGAAAATTTCACCTGTGGAGTAAACTATGCACCAAAATAAAGACCTAGTGGTAAGGGCGTTAGTTTTTACTCTAACTGCTAGACATTTGCACAAGTTGGGGACCGATAAGATTTTACGAAGATGTGTTCCTGAGCATGGGCTACATAGCATACTAATTGAAGCACATGATGGTGTGGCAGGGGGTCACTATGCTAGGAAATCTACTGTGCATAATATTGTGCGCACTAAATTATGGTGGCCTACAGTACATATGGACTCAAAGGAGTGTTGTAATTTTGTGTGTATGTCAAAGAACAGGGTGATAGTCGCAAAGAGATGAAATGGAAGTTACATTACAAGATTTCAACAAATGTGCGATTGACTTTATCAGAGAAATCTATCTGCATGTCAAGAAAATGGGCACATGGTATATTATCATTGTAACTGATTACCTCACTCGATTGGATATGGCACATCCAGTTCAGGATTGTACTGTATAAATAGCAGCGAAGCTCATTTTTTAGCATCTTGTGACTCGGTTTGGTTGTCCAAAAATATTGATGAGAAACAAAGGCACAAATTTCTCGAATAACACCACTGAAGCCTTGACTAAATAATTCCAAGTGGGTCACCATAAGAGTATGCCATACCACCCTCAGGCGAATGGCACAGTAGAAGCTTTCAATAAAATATTGGAGTATGCACTCACTAATGTATCCATCGTTAACCGAAATGACTTGGATCTGCGCATTCCTGTCATTTTGTGGGAATACAGAAATAGCTACAATAAGCTAACTAGACATACCCTGTTATTATTATTTTATGGACAAGAATCAGTGGTTCCCATCAAATATACTGTGCCTAGTCTACACATCGTCGGAGCAACGAATATGACAGACAATGACACCGTAGGGCAGAGATTGGCCCAATTTCTCAAATCATAAGAGGATTGCTTCATGATTGGGTTTCATCAGTAGGTTCAGAAGGAAAGAGAGAAGGCATCGCATGACTAGAATATTAAGAAAAATACATTCAATGATGGGGACCTGGTTCTACTATACGACAACAAGTTTTCGAAGTTCTCAGGGAAGTTGTAGATGCACTGGTTAGGCCAGTAAATTTTTTGATATATCACAGAGGGAGATGTAGTCTAGCTCGCCAAGCTGACTGGGGAACTATTCCCTAATCATATAGATGGTAGAATATTAAAACTTTACAGAGCTAAATATGTCCTTGGCAGTTCGTAATGACTACATGGACAACGTAGAGTCTTCATTCTTAGTGTAGTTGGTCAGAGGCACACGACTATAAATGGGTTGCAGCTACAAGCGAGCACGAATCAAGGGAGTGATTTTTAGGAGAGCTTGGCTTCAGTAAAGCAAAGAAATAAATGTCGCATAGTAGTGCGTCGATACAGTTCCATCATTGAAGGATTCCTTTAGTGGCATCAAAGTGAAGATAGATGGCGCACCACCGTTGTGACTCGGGAGGAGTCACAGTTTTGTGTTGGGGGGTCGTTGGAGCCTATATCCCCCACGAAGTAAAGACTCTACAGATAAAAGAGCATAGTGCGTAGCGTGAAGTCTCTTTTGTGTCTTAGGGGAATTGGGGTGGGTCGAATCCCCTTAATTATGTAACAGGATGGGATTTTTTATGAACATTGGACTCCACTCATGGTTTTTGACCATGGTATTGTAAAAGCTAGATCTATATATGGATTCTAGATAGAAGTCATAAGCATGAAATTCAAGGTTATGATTGATGATATACAATGCATTTGGACGTCAGACTAAGTTAGAGTATTTTTTTGTGTTAGAGGAAAAGGCTCTTGCAACTGTGTGTGCGGATACCTTAGGAAAGACTGTAGTTATGTGCGTAGGGTGGAAAGAGATTGTATGAGATAGGTCTGGATGTTAATGAATGAATCAATGATAATTTTTGAGTTATATTGACGTGTTTTTATTTTTATTACTATTTATGAATGATCGTGCTAAGTTAGGCTTCTATTTTGTATTTGAATAGTGCAATCCGTTTTATGGTTATTTACTATGTTTAATGCTTAATTAATTAAGTTTGCATAGTATTTGAGGAAGTTCAACAGTTTCATTGAACAACATTGGTAATATTGATAGATCTGGCTTGTGGAGCTCTAATAATAAGGAAAATCCCTAAATCCATTGTCCTCTATCCTTTTGGATGCATAAACATGCTTCTAGCATCCCCCTATATTGTGTCGGGTGAGCCCTCGGCCTGCGAAATCAAATCATTGTTGAAAGGGATGATAATAGTGGTTTTGTCGAACTGCACATACTATCTAAACTCGGGTCAGGGCCCCATAACACTAGCATTAGTTTTGTTTCTAACTTTGACATGATGTTTTATAATTTTTAATTAATGATTGAGACATGTCTTTGGATTATAGATCTCTCTATTTGGACCTGATCTATTGATTGTTGATCTTCCCTGATGACAATTTTATCTGGGCATAGTGACCTTCAGTGTCATATGTGAGTATTTAGAATTATGTTTTTGTATTGGCCTCCTTGTTCCTATCACAATGATTGTTGTGATTTAGAAGAAAGATGGAGCATGTATGACTTAATGTGGATGTATGCACTTGCATCTAGTGATGGGAATGGCTTGTAATGGAATATTAAATGAAAACTTGATGTCTTGACACTGAATAATGTCAAGGATTTATATGAACACTACCTTTCACGTGGTTGAAATAATTGATACTAAGAAATCAATTCCTTTGATATTAGTTTTTGGTTTTCTTCTAAACTCTGATTAGCTGACTTCGTTAACACAACATTGATTTATGTAGGGTTGGTTATGTTTGTGTGGTAACTCATTAAGCTTGTAGAGATAATTATGTGATGCAAGATCCTCGATTTATATTTGTCTATATTTGATAGTTATCTGATGAAGTCAGGATAAGGAGTTCCAAGGTATGACCTTGATTCCTTGATTTTGATTATGGCTTTCATTTTACATAATTATAGTCTACCCTTGATAGTTGATGAGCCTCTGAAGATCTAAATAAGAGGTATATAGCTTCTACATCTTGTAATGGTGTATCATGGCATGATGAATCAATTTCTATAATTTGGAAAGGAAATACCATTTAGGAAGACTGTTGAAATGTCTTTGTGTAATGTAAAACCTTGGACACTGTGATTTAAAGTTCAAATGTTGTTAATGGTGACATGGAATATACTAGTTGATTTAATAATTTATGTTTCATTTTCAACATCCATCCATATATGATGTGTATATAACATGATTAAATTTATGATTGAGCTCCTCAATTCATAATTTCCACCAAACATATTTTGAAATATCTGCATGAAATGTTCTACTTATAAAGGTTGAGATATTTCTTCTATGATATGTAGCTGCATGAATAACATGATTATGTTTGGGATTGATCTTGATGAGCACATTTGGATGTTGCCTTAGTGTGATATCTACCATGATATCTTGGATGAGAGTTCCATATCACGATGAAGGTGAGGTTTTTTTGAAACTAGATCCAAAAATAGAAGAAAAGAGAGATCAACACCTTAGAAATCAGCCACTTCAAGGTAGAAACCTCCAGTACATTACATAAATGAACAATTCTTGGATGATACAATGACAAAACCTCCTTCTATATATATGATTCCATGGGATCACAATATAATCCTAGCCGACCTATCAATAATAATGTAAGGGCACAATAATAACAATATTGGGGTTACAGGGCTACAACGATAACAATAAAGGGGTTATAGGGGTACAAAAATAACAATAAGGGGGTTACACTAACAACAATAAGGGACTATACTAGTAATACAGGGACCTAAAATGCCCCTCTCCACTTGATGAGATAATCTAAAATTGATCGATTTCGTAGCTGTCGAGTTCTTTTTTCTATGACTGCTTCAGGTTCCAATATGATTTTTTCTTCTTCATTAAGTTCTGGAAATATTGTTTGAATTGTAATTTTGTCACCTATAACCTTATTTAAGCATGAAACATGGAAAACTGGATGCACTCATGAAGAATCAGGAAGCTCCAATTTGTATGTCGTAGTACCAATATTTAGCAAAACCTTGTAAGGACGAATAGTACTTTGGCGATCATTTATTATCCTTCTTATATTTCTTGGGGGACATTTTTTTGTATGGTTGTAGTCGTAAAAATACCCAGTCTCGTACATCAAAACTTCTCTCGCTACGATGTTCATCTGTCTGTTGTTTCATTCAATTTTATGCCAAATTTAGGTGATCCTTTAAGAGTTGGAGAAATTCTTGTTGATGCTCGATGTGATCTTCCATTTCTTGGACCTTAGAATTTTCTCTTAAATATGATGTGATAGACACTGGATGATATCCATAAAGTGCCATAAATGGGGTCATTTTTGTTACAGCATGGAAGGAAGTGTTATACCACCATTTAGCGAGAGGTAACCACTTGACCCATTATGATTGCTTATCATATAGAAAAAAACGAAGATATCCTTCCAAAAATTTATTCACTATCTCAGTTTGACCATTGGATTGAGGATGATAAGAGGAGATATGAGCTATCTGAGTACCCAAACAAGAAAATAATTCCGTCCAAAAATTTCCAGTAAAAATGGGATCTCTATCACTAACAATAATCTTTGGGTTTCCGTGTTGTTTTTGAATTGTTTCTATAAATGCAGTAGCAACTATACTTGCTTTAAATGGATGAGATAATGCACGAAAGTGTGCATAATTAGTAAGTGTATCAACTACCACCATGATGACACTCTTTCCTTCGGACTTAGGTAAACCGGTGATAAAATCGATTGAAATCTCCTCCCAACATTGACTTGGAATGGATAAAGTTTGTAGAAGACCGTGATTCTTAATTTTATCAACTTTATTTTTCTGGCAAACCAAACATTCCACCACAAACTTTTGAATATCATATTTAAGGCCATCCCAAAAAAATTATTTCTTCACCCTATGGTAAGTTTTTAAAAAAACTGAGTGTCCTCCTAAAGGAGAAGTGTGCAATTCCAAAAGAACATTTTGTTTTAGTTAGGAATTCTTAAAAATATATAAGCGATATTTGTACCTATTGTGTTGTACAAACAACCCTCCTCATTTCAAATTTTTATATCAATTTTTAATAAGAAATGGATCCCCTTTTCTTTGAATAGTTATATAATCAATAAAATGTTTTGAGGAAATCCAATCTATCATGAAATAGAATCGAACCCCAATGAAAAGGGATTTATTTAACAAAAAATAAATAAAACATAAAGGCCTTTATCGCATTTCACATATTCTAAGTATAGAATCAATTGTGTTATCATTCAACCCCGATTTGCGACTAAATAATCGATGAAGTCATATCACATCTTTATGCATCCTTTTGAAAAGTTCCGATGTGATAAACCTAATCAAAATCACAAATTACTGAATTCATATCACATATTTATGTGTCCTTTTGAAAAGTTCTGATGTGATAAACCCGATCGCAATCACAAATCACTAAAAACACATAACCCATATCCAAATACACTCCACTTAAAATTTGTAATGCGATATCATTAAAGCGCTTCCCGTAAAATAAAATATAAAATAGATCATTTATATAATAAATACCAATATTTTGATATGATTTAAAAATCATTGCACTATTCATTCCAACTCAACAATAATCGCAAATCATAGATGTAAAATAGAAATACTTAAAATATTTGAGACTTCCGATCTCTGATGTAGGATTATCGTTGATCTTAGAATCTAAAAAGTCATGATATGAATGCTTTAAATAGACCGTTATAAATGTGCGATGAGACAACCCACAATGGCATTAAAATATCACACTATACGAGGAAAACATTAAAAGATAATCATGCTTGAAATCCTTCGCGAATCTCATCTTCAATAGAATAATATTTCTTTAATCTGTCATCTTTGTTGCGATTAAATTCAATTAGCTCCTCTCTATTTTGTATTCATTCTTAAAATAATTTTTCCATCATTTTGCTAATTTGTTCCATTTTTCAAACCTGAGAAAGACCTACGAGTCATGAAAATGTCTAAGAAATCTAGAAAAATGAAGGTGCCTGTCATTCCAAAATAGCAACCAGCTAAATTGGTATTAGTGACCGATACTACCTATCTGGTTCTTGGAAAAACTTCATGGGAAGGAGTTTACAATCTACTGGAAGCAGAAGATCCAACTATAATATCAAAGGAAGAGCTGGAGGCAGATTCAGATAAAAAGTCAAAAATTAGTCTTAAGGAATTAGCAAACTCCTATCTTCACAAAATAGCAGCTTGCGCAATTGTTCTCCCATATAATGACTTGGTAAGATGGGTGATAGAAAGTATCAATATAACAGACAGAGCGTTCTTTATGTCAGACAGAAGGATGTTCGGCTCTTTTAAAGAAGAAGACATCAAGAAGATGTATCACCTACTATAACCTCAGCAAATCTACAATAAAGAATTTTTGGAAGACTTCGCCAAAGAAAATGAAGTGGAGTCAGATCCAGTTAAATATTGGAGGAATTTTCCAGAAAAATATAAGCACGAATCTTTGGGTATGTACTCTGTAGAATCCTTGGCATCTCCTTATTTCTATGTTGCAGCTATGATGTGTAGATTATTTGGAACCGTCAACTCAGAAATTTTTTCTATTGAGATGGTACCTTTAATTGAAGTCGATGTTAACTCCTACATCATGGACTAGGAAACCATTTTATCTGGTAAAATGACAAGCAAAATCCTTGATTATAGGAAAAATAGGTTTGTAACTACCCGAATAATACCCCCATTTTACATGAGTGCTTATGTTATTGACACCATATGTTTCAACTCTAAATTCCCTATCTTAGGGTGGAAGTGGACTCCTCAAAGCCCAATTCCTATCCACATTTATCACAAATATCTGTGGAAAGCCTATTACAAAAACCATATATACTGAATTTTTCATGGGTTTATCTTGCCAGTTCATCAATATATATTCAACAAACCCACTCCAAGGTTATTCGATGAGGCCAGCGTTTACCTAACCTCAGTCGGAAGCTTGTTTGGAGAAGACAAATTCACCTATATCCAAATATTTGGAAGTATCACTGATCCTCATGTTCTACCCTTGTACATTCCCAATAAATTGTTAGCCCAAGAAAAAGCCTATCAAATAACAGAGAAAGTGATGTCTAGAAACCTAAAGAATTCTAAGAAACTGATGTGACCTACATTTCCCCTCCAATGTGGATCTTTTTATCTACATGATTTTAAACATGCAGAGAAAGAAGCCCAAAAAATAAAATACCTCATATTTGCAACCATTCCCAAAAGACAATATGATCCAAAGAAAGTTGCCTATAATTTTACATCTATGGTATAGGTTTCTAAATTTGAACACAAAGATGCTAATTTTGATGATCTATTTGCCTCGGCCGAAGGATTTTCACAGGTTAAACATCTAGAAAATTTAAAATTTGGAGCCAGTGACATGGAAGAGTTCCTACAGTTCAGAAACAAGAGACTACTAACAATACCTCTTGATTAGTTGAGCACTACTCCCCTAATACAACAGGAAGAAAACAATGAAGAGAATGTTACAGGGAATAAGGCTGATATTCAAACTAAAAAGGAAAAAACAGGTAAAAAAGATGGTGATTCCTCTGAATAGATATACATGTTCATTCAAATTTATTGAAATAATGGGAACAGTTTGATCAGCAAATCAAGAGTCAAAATGATTCTTAGAATGTGTCTACAATGCAATCAACCGCAACACAACATCCTATGGTAACCAATGTTACAGTTGAAGAAACAGTCGGCAATATTAATAGACAAGATGTTGAGATTATTCCCGAAAATCCTTCTAAAGAAATTATATTAAAGGTTGAAGATATACCACCCTTGGATTTCTTTTACAGTCCAAAGCATAGGGTTGTAGTTATAAAATAAATAAATAAAATGAAAATTGATCAGGGTCTATTTTCATCTCCCCAAGTCGAATTAATGAATGTTGTCTGGAAGGACTCTGAAGTTAATCCCTCATAGGATTTAACTAAATTATATCAATATGTGGGGGATTATACGGTAGCGACAATGGACAAAGCGTATGAAATCAACCAATTGATAAAGGAAAAATATCAAAAGATAGCACTGCTAGAAGAAAAGACAACAACAGATCACCAAAAAATAACATAGCTAGAACAACGGCTAATTTAATAAAGTCAAAAAATTGAACAGCTTAAAGAGCAACTAAATGTTGAGAAACAAAAACTTGAACAAAAAGATATACATAAAGACAAGCAGCTATCTCAAAAACTAAATAAATTATAGGTAATGCTTCAACAGGAAAAGATGGCGAAATAAGAACAGAGTGCTTTGTTACAAGCACAAATACAAAAATTTAAGGAGTATCAGAAACTTGATCAATTCAGATTGGAGGCTCTCGAATTAAGCAAGACGTTGTCGAAACAAATTGATATTTTATGTCATAAAATATCACTGGCTGACCCTCTATGTGAAATAGCGACATCACTCATAGAAAAGGCAATAAATACAAGGTTAGAATTTGAAGATGGTGATGAGAAAATTTCAGCATTCCTCACATGGCAAGACAAAGACCAAGGCATTGCTACCAATCTTCCCGAGATTTGAGAATCACACAAGGAAATTTTTTTTGCAGAATGGGAACCACAGTTAATTAAGGAACAACGGGCTACCTCCAGAGCAAGAGCTATAATGAACAATTTAGTGGAATTAATCAATGATAGTTTGTATGTGGCCAATCTGATTTTCGATTGTATCACAGGGAACCTTCCAAAGCTCAAAGAAATAGAGAAATAATGGAAGCAATACTTAGCCAATAAATACCAATAGATCAACGCAATACAAGGAATAACATGAGAAGCATTCTTGTTCTATTTGGTTAAGCCACATAGCCAATAGATGACTACAAAATGCCTCTCTAATGACATCAGTTATATGATTCTAGAACTTTCAGATGCCACATATACTAGTCATCTACATTCCTGATTGAGTCATCCTCCAGAAGTAAAATAAATGCTATCAATCTTCCAGTTGCGCATACCATATATACAATGAACCTGTTTCAGTGGAGATCTCAATTCTATTTTTTATGAAATCGGACCTCCGATATTACATTTTAGAAATTTCAAAAAAGATTTTAGAGATATTTTAGATAGTTTGTTTTAATTTTATTATTATTTAAACCCCTTTCATGTATTTAGAAAGGGTCCTCAATTTGTATTAATTTTTCACTTGAGAAGTTACATTTCTGTACTTCCAAATACATTATTTTTATTAATGGTGGGTCACGATTCTGCAATTTTATGAGGAAATTGTTTTCAAAAATTTGCATTTTTGTTTTTCCTAAAGGCTATTATAAGTAAGAAAGCGGGATCAAATTGTTATTTGCATCAGGAGGTTACAAATGTATCTGTATTTCTATCATAATCATGCTGTTTAATTTTCTTTATGTAATGAAACATTCTTTTTGAAAATTGTTATTGTTTACATATGTATGCCTCAAAAACAATCCTTTGTTATATCATTTCTGAAAATTTAGAATTTTCATCTTTCAAAATATATGTGAGCAATATAAATATATGAATGCGATATGTTATCATCATTAGTTTATTTAATTTCTTAAACAAAGTAATTATTATATGTGTATGCATCTTTCTTTTGGACGAATAAGCCATCTATATGATTATTCATCTAATCAGGAACAAATCTAGAATCACATTTATTATATGATACCCGGGTTAAGTTGAGTTTGTATTTATTTAAGTTATAGATTAGATTAATTACTATTTCCATTACCCATTATATAAAAAACCAATCATCAACCCATATATCATTGGGAAACCGGTCACATATTATCTAGTCAGAGCCACCATCCCAAACGGAAAAGGAGTTGTACTAAGGTCTGGACAGTGTGGTTTTCCCCAATGTTTGAAGCTAGGATTTTTTAGGCTTAAATAGTACCATAAGGAATAATTTTTCCAACTAAATGTATCAGATGTACTAGGATCTTGTTGCAACTTTTGAATGAGTGTCCATACATCTTTGTCCTTCTTCCATTCATCTCTTGCTTCAGTTATCCAATCTGGTTGGATAATAGAAATGGCACAAAGGAATGCTTCCACCTCTTCATTCTTTCTTGAGAGTGCATCTGCAACAACATTAAGCTTTCCTTTTTTGTAGATTATTTCAAAGTCATAACCCAACATCTTTGTGACCTATTTTTGCTGCTCTTCTGATGATAGTCTTTGTTCCAAAAAGTGTTTAAGACTATCATGATCAGTTTTTACCTTGAAGTGTCTTCCCATTAGGTAAGTTCGCCATTTCTTTAGTGCATGTAATATTGCTAACATTTCCTTCTCATAAATAGGTTTCTGTAAATACTTTCCTTTGATTGGATGACTTTCAAAAGCAATGGGTCTTCCTTCTTGCATTAAAACAACACCAATTCCATTTCCTGAGGCATCATATTCCACAATAAAGGTTTTTGTGAAGTCTGGTGTAGCTAAGACTGGTGCTAGGCACATTGCCTCTTTAAGATGTTCAAAGGCCTTAGTTGCTTCAGGAGTCCATGAAAATGCATCTTTCTTCAATAATGTTGTTAGAGGTGCTGCTATTCGCCCATAATTCTTAACAAACTTGCGATAATACCCTGTTAACCCTAGAAATCCTCACAATTTCTTTATAGTTGTGGGGACTTTCCATTCCTTAATGGCTTTAATTTTGTTAGGGTCTACCTTAACACCCTCGTGAGATACAATATGACCCAGATATTCCACCTCTTGTACTCCAAAGAAACATATGGATGTTTTTGCATATAATTGTTTCTCCTGCAATAGTTTGAGCACCCTGTCAACATGTTGAACATGATCCTTCCAAGACCTACTGTAGATTAGTATATCATCAAAAAATACTAGCACAAATTTTCTAAGGAAGAGTTTGAAAATGGAATTCATCAACCCTTGAAATGTAGAAGGTGCATTGGTAAGGCCAAAAGGCATGACCAAAAATTCATAATGACCCTCATGAGTTCAAAATGTTGCTTTTGGAATATCTTCAGTCTTCATTCTAATTTGATGATATCCTGAACGAAGATCCAACTTGGTAAAATAAATTGCTCCATGTAATTCATCCAATAATTCATCAATCACAGGAATGGGAAATTTATCTTTAATGGTGAGCTTATTGAGCTCCCTATAATCCGGACACATGCGTCATGATCCATCCTTCTTGTGTACCAATACTACAGGAGCAGAGAAAGAACTTTGACTAGGTTGAATTATACCCGCCTCTAACATTTCTGCAATCATACATTCAATTTTTCTCTTTTGGAAGTAAGGATATCTATAAGGCCTGATGTTTGGAGGAACACTTCCTGGAATCAAATGAATAGCATGATCATGATCACGAATAGGTGGGAGTCCTTTGGGAGATTCAAACACCTTGGAATGATTGTCCAAGACTTGTTGGAGATCTGCAGAAATAGATGATTTTGATGTCGGAACTTCTAGTGAGCATAATTGTGCAATTACGCCTCATTGTTCTTTATTTAGAAGCTTTGTCATGACATTAGAGCTTATTATCCTTCCTGGATTCCCTTGAATACCTCGTAATTCGACTTCCTTTCCTTCTGAAAAAAATTTCAAGAAAGGTTCTTGAAAATTAAAAGCTACCGTCCCCAAAGATTGTAACCATTGTACTCCTAGTACAACATCAGCACCTCCCATAGGAATGGAAAGCACTGGACTATTCAATACATATTCCCCCATGGTTAGCTTGATATTATGGCATTTTCCAGAGCAATTTATAGTTCCTCCATTTGCAACCATCACTTGACATTCTGGTGCTGGGTATAGGAAACAATTCAATTCTTTGGCTACCTTACAATGAATAAAATTATGGGTACTACCTGAATCAATCAACACTATTACCTTTTTCTTCTTGATATGTCCTTCTATCTTGAGAGTTTGAGGAGTGGTAATTCCTGCCAATGCATTATACGATATGGTCGGACTCATTTCTTCCTCTTCTAGGGTTGGTTCCTGGTGTATATCCTCTTCTTGTTCATTTTCTTCTTCCTCTTCACAATCTATGTAAAATAATTTCTTCTCAACACACTTATGACCTTTAGTGTATTTTCTATCACAACTGTAGCAAAGCCCTTTTGCTCTTTTTCTTCCAATTGTTGTGGTGTCAACCTTGTAGGTTGTGGAAATCTAGGCGTAGAAACACTTCCTTCTTTATAGAATTGAGTGGTAGGCTTCCTTGTCGCCATAATTTTACATTCAACTTTTCTTGCCAACCTGAATGCCTTCTCGAATGAATCAGGTTCCAAAACGCGAACTTCATGTTGGATGTTATCCTTTAAAGTGCCTAGGAAGAGATCAATCCTGTGTTCCTCTGTAAGATCAGTTACCCTTATATTCAATTTTTGGAAGTCGTCAATGTGCTGCCCCACTAAACCCTTTTGTTTGAGATTTATCAATTGGGTAAAGAAGGTGTTGCTCTTTGTATCCTCATAATGTGCTATCATTTCCTCCGTAAAAATTGACCAAGTGACAATTTTTTTACGTGAGCAAAGCCATTGATACCATACAAATGTATTTTGTTCTAAATGTAAAGTTGCAATGCGTACCTTTTGCGTGTTTTGCACGTTATGGAGATCAAAATATTGTTCCATCTGTAGTATCCATGTTACAGGATCCTTTCCATCAAACTTCCTCATATCCATTTTTGGAATATGGTGGTTCTTCCCACCAACATTAGAGTTTATGAAGTCACGATTAACATTTATTTTGTTCTCATCATGAGTTTCCTCTACTATCTTTTCACTATTAGGAAACATTTCTTGTATCAACTTTGTCAAACCTTCCATGTCTGCTTTTAGATCATTCTTCATGTTTTCCATGTTTTCTTTCATTTTTTCTTCCATTTCATCCATCTTAGCTTCCATGCCATCCATATTAGCTTCCACTCCTTTCTTCAAAACTTCCATTTCATTTTTTGTTTCTCTTTGTGAGAGTGTAATTTGGTGCACTTCCTCTTGTAATTTTGACATGTCATGTTACAGTTCTTCGTCTTCATGAGTCAGAGTAGAGCCTTATAAAGGTTTAATGGGTGTTGAATTCCTTTTAGGAGGCATTTTATAAACCAATACTAATTTATATTCTACAGCATGCCCTTGGAATCAATTGAAACTGATTTTTCACAAAAGATTTATGCAATTCGAAAAACAAAATACACACCTTTTCCTTGCTTTTAAGGAGCTCGATAATGAAAATGAATTATCTCTTTAATTTTTCATATTCAATATGTTAAATTATGCCCTATAGTAGCCCTCTGAAGCTTCTTTCAAATTCCATTGGTATAACCTAATTTGGATTCTTCAAGGAAAATTTATGCCCAATCTCCCACAATGACCTAATTATGGACTGGTTCAGTAGAGAGAACTTGTACAGTGTGCCACGTGTCATTGTTTCTTCTTTTGGCTCTGAAATTGATACAAAGTAAACTAAATTCCATGTAACTACATCCACACTTCACATAATTCCAATCTTATTGTCAAAGAGAGAGTTATGATTAGTTTTCCATGGTTACCTCTTCGAGATGAAATTTGGAAGCTTGAAACAACCCTAACTTCCACAGATCCTATCTCTGAAAATATTGCAAACCAATAATTGAAATTTTTAGAAGATGTTCCTCAAGACGGATAATTCTTTCTGTAAAAATTTTAGCTTCTGAAACTTAGTATAAAAAAACTTTATAGAGAAACTTCCATGATGACCTATTTTAGGTGAAATTTGGGAGCCTGAAAAAACCCTAACTTGCACATATTATATCACTGAAAATATCGTGAACCAAGATCTAAAATTTTTACACGACATTCCTTCGGATTTTTACTTCGCTCTGTAAACATTTGAGCTTCTGAAACTTCATAGAAAAAATATTATAGTGAAAATTCCATGATGACCTGTTTGGAGTAGTGAAACCCTAGAATCCAAAGCTTTGATACAAAATATTATGAAACTTGCTCAAAAAATATAAGAAAAGAGAGATCAACGCCTTAGAAATCAGCCACTTTGAGGGGGGAACCTCCAATACATTACATAAATGAACAATTCTTAGTTAATATAAATTAAGAAACCTCCTTCTATATATAGGAGTCCATGGGATCACAATATAATCCTAGCTGACCTAACAATATTAATGTAAGGGCACAATAATCAGGATATTAGGGTTACAGGGGTACAAAAATAACAATAGGGGTTTACACTAACAACAATAAGGGACTATACTAGTAATATAGGGACCTAACACAGGTGAAATGCTGCTATCATGGCTAGTTGTGAGGCTAGATGTAGAAACTCCTTAGGGAGTTATCTGGGCATGATCTAGATAAGACAAGGATACATTGTGATGACAGAGAATCACATTTTCATATAGTTGGGATTATGATTTCTCCATTCAATGATACAGTGCTGTTCGAGACAAGCTTAGGCTTATGATTGACACCTCCTCAAGAGGGAGGATGATTGTGGAATCCATGTATGGTTGACACCTGTGTGAGAAGGAGGATGATTATCATATCTTGTTTTTATTGGTATCTTGTTGTCATTTACATGATTATGTATTTTCTAACATAAAATTTTATTTTATGTTCTCTATGAATAGGAATCAACTACTATTGTGATAATCAGATACCATATGAGAGCATTGCTAATCGAGGACACTGAGCGAGCTCTTCCTCCCTGTCTGAGCTCCCAGGGCGACGAATTGAGATACAGGGCTCCTAGAGTTAAGGGAACTATTTAAAATAGGTAATATTCCATATATGTTACCCATAAGGTTACGTATGTTTCTCCCCTATGTTCATAGGGTTAGAGAATGTTGCTCCCCTAACTGGTCTTTGCAGAGTATACCCCAGTTGGCATCATACCCACAAGCATGGATTCTCAAGAATATCGCTCCTCGTTTGGCCAATGAGTTGATAATGTACTTGGGGTGTACAACCAAAATTGATTATGATGAAGGTGTTCTACCACATGACTATTTAGGGTCATCGATGGGAAGGTCAGTAGGAAAAAGGATGGGTTGATATAACCCTATGAAATTTCGGGATGAGACTAAGCTCCTCAATGCGATACTAGGGTTGATATGAGCTCCCCTATCTGGATGGATATCCTATTGCTAGATATGGGGTTGTGGAGTTATAGCTCCCCCATAAGATTTTAGGTAGATATGCGCTCTCCGATGTGGTTATAGGTTTAGGCCTGCTCCTTGATGATATGTTCTTTGATGATGATTGATGATGGTATTGTAGGTTTTAATCATGTACAAAAATTATCTACAAACGAATTCTTAAAGACAAAATATAAACAATATTTAGAGCATAAAATGTAAAACAGATATACATAAATATTTTTCCCCCAGTTCCCAAAACCGGGACTACCAATTTGATTTTTCATTATATTCCTTTTACTGTTACAACACATATATATATACATGCTGAAGCATTCATAAACCCTAATCCATTAACCTTGGATTAGAACATAACTGTAGTTCCCTTAACCGGATCTCAAAAATACCAGGGGAAAAAAACCATCATGCCCCAAAACCATGTGCAAACCCATGCAAAAAACCATAGGCGAGTCCACCCACAGAAAAATATGGTAAAAAAAAAAATTCGCAGGTCGCTGCTTCAGACCCCATCCTCTGCAAACCCCTATAGAAGGGCAGTTGTTTCCCCCTGTGACCTCCCTGTTGCAACCGACACAATGAACATAGTGGTATTTCTCCCCCCATGCATGCAACTAATCGTGGAAATAATATAACATATATTTTTATACAGGTAAATCCTCTCTGCGGATGCAGATGATCCCTCTAGCCTGAGAGTGGGTCTAGAAACAAAGAGACATGATAAAGTGATGATTCCTACTTATTGAATGAAAAGAGGACATGATAGATCGACCTACCTGGAGTCCAACTATGTTGTTGTTGTTGTAGTGGTGGTCGCCTCTCGCTCCTATCTCGGCAAGTCACAATCCTTTCGTAGTCATGCTCAGATACCTGCACATAGAATCAGAAAAAAGAACAGCATACAATATAATAACATTTCATTCATAACTATTATCTAGCCAAAGAGGGTTAAAAATATTACAAGAAACAAATATTATAACACAAAATTGGAACCAAACAGTAGTCAAGTATATGTATTAATGAAAGGAAGAGATACAACCAAAGCTTTGATGTCGATGTCTCCTCCAGTGAGGTTCAGTCGAAGCGCGTCTTAGATGCTCGTCAGGGAATTTAGACAAGATAAAGGCATGGACTCAAGCTCTCTCAAAGGAAATGGACTCAAGCTTTCTAAAATTAATTCCTTCTTATTCTATCTCTCTCATATGTTTAATTCTCCAAGTTCAATTTTTTAGTTGTTGAACCAGCTTGTGCAAAGAGAGATAACTTATTTTTGTAGATTAAAAGGAGGAGGTTAGGATCCCTAAAAAGGTGGTAGGGAGGCCTATCCTTTAGGGAGTTCCCATAAGAGGTGGAAACCATAAAATAAAGGAGGGAGTATGTGTTTTATTAGTTCAACCACTCCCAATGACTCATCCTTGAGGTGGTTGGAGTGGAATATCCGCCTCTATTTTTAAAAAACATTCCATAAATTTCTTGGCGCATGTGGAAACCTTGGACAGAGTGCCAGCTAGCACGGGGCCCAGTGTTAATCTTCCCCTTCAACACGAGGGCATAACTGATTACCTGCACCAAGGCAAAAACAAGGGTTGTTGAGTCTCTTCTTAGGGAATTTTTAGCAAAAGGAATATTACTCTCATGTAAAGGGATACAATGATGGTCTTTGTAAGGCATGACACTGCTTATTGATCATAGAAATGACCCTCCAATGGGCGAGATGGTGATTTGATCAGGAGCTCAACTCTAAGCTATGGAAAAAGCTTAAAATTGAAAGTGTTAAAAATCACTTGCAACTTGAACGAATGGATAGACATCATCGCTACGATTCTGGTGCTGTGAATGGCACTGAAATCCGACATCGTATGTGAAATTTAAGTAGGTTTGAAGTTTTCAGTAAACTCCAAAAACTGAGTTGACCAGGTTTGACTTTTATAATTTCGAAATATTAAAAAGAGAATATTCCTAGAAATATACAAAGAATATCCTTGGAATATTCCCTAAAATATTCCATGGAATATTCCATTTGGGCAAATGAGACTTTGACATTTCGCAGCGTATTATTGGTCAGTGGTTTGAGATTCGATTTTCTAGCTAATCAGCGGGTACCACATGGCTAGCCCAGAGGTCGCCACGTGGCCCCACGCAACAGAAATTTTGGCATTGTAACATTTTGTATGGCAGCAGGAATTGACCCCGGGTCACCCACCTACGACTCCAAAGGTCCGACTGAGCAAGCTATATGTTAGTTCTTAACAACTTTTGGGCACGAGTTGTATTTGAAGTTTGAATTTAAAATGGATGGGCAGCAAAGGGGTACATCCCCTAAGAGCCAACCCCCATACTCCACATGACCATGCCTTGTTGCCCATGGGCTAACCTCCTAGCGGTTAAGTGGATAGTTATAGCGATGGTTGAAGCCACACATGTGGCCACGACTTATGTTAAATACCACGGTCGATTTCAAATGGAACCGCCGGCGGATAGAGTGGGGTTTTACATGTGACCGCAAATCTAAGCATTTAATATAAATATTTTTGGTTCCAACAAACTTGGGGTGCATTCTGCCAATTTCATCTCTGTGCCAACTTTAGCACCCTTATCTACAATTAGCCCACATTTGGTGGGTTTTTCACTTGACATTGGGAAGAATGTTGTTTTGGTCATAACTTCTCCAATATTGGACCAATTTGGATGAAAGGTTGGTCAATTTTGGGTACTCTGAGCATTATGGAGTGTTTGGGATAGGTTCCAGAGGCAGTAGAGGGGTTCTACAACCATTTTTTCTTTAGGGAAGCTTGGAGAGCCACTAGGGCCATTAGGGAAATGGAGCTATATTGAGTTGTAACTCACTGTTTGAGGTGAACCAAAAACCATTTTCGACTATTTTCTACCTTCGAAACCTAATGGAAGAGGTTTTAGAACTTTTTGATGACTCATACAGCTCGAAAAGCTTCATAGGAGTTCAAACAACCATCAAGGCCTTGTTGAAAAAGGCACTGTACTTGGTAATTTTTCACTGTTTAGTGAATATGGAAAGGAATTTTTAGCATTTTCATGTCTTATAAATATATATCTACAGTTGGATTTTCCTATTGAAGCACTTTTAAACTTGTATTATCATTTTGGAGCATTTTAATACATAAGGACAAGCTAATTTGGGAGGCTTGGTCCAACAGACGTAACCCAAGAGGGGTGAACTGCTAGCCAAATATCTAAGTCATGTTATGCTGAAGTTATTTTTCTATGTATTTCTGATTTAATATGTTAAACAACAAACTTAATTAACATTCCCTCACACATAACACTCATAAAACATATCAAAAACACTTTGTTTAACTTGAAAGACATGGATAATTTTGCACACATTTAATTAAATAGAAATGGATACTTTGCACAGCATTTATAGCATTTAAAAATACTTCCATTTTCATATCAAATGGTATCAGAGCTTATGTTGAGTATTTTTTTTTGTGCAAAAAGTGTTAAAACAGTGCAAGATATTGACTATTTTATTGGTTGCAAAATGGTTGATTGTATGAGTTTGCTTGAGTAGAAAAGATAGATGTTAATAGCTAAGTCTTGGAAAGAGTTGTAGACTATTTCCTAACCCCAAAGTACCTCAATATTATCTTTGGAAAACAAACCCACTTGATTAGTGTTTGCTACAAAAACTATTGGATTTTATGTTTTATGGCTACTTGAATAAGAGTATGGCTGTAAAGACATTTGGTTAAAAGCTTGTAATTTGTTTGAAAGCTTTGAGAACTTTTCTTTGGAAGTTCCTTTTGTTAATTTTACCATTTACATAATGAAAACTTCTTCCACAAGTGAAGTTTCCTCCTTCACGAGATTCTTCAATGATGACATGAAGAATGAGTTCATTAACATGAAGGACATGGTGTAGATTTTGATTGAGGATCAAAGAGAAAGTGCTAAGCTTCATGCACAATTGTTAGCCATGAAGGAAGAGAAGGAAACGATTCTCCAAAGGCTGCATGACATGGAGAAACAACTCCTTCAATATTAAGAAGCTTTTTCCAAGAACAAGCATGAGGAAGAGGTAAACCATTCCAATTTGTCTTCAATTTCCTCAATTGAAAAGTGTGTTGGTTCGCTTGAAAAATATACAAGGGGTATAGGGTCCAAATTAATGGTTAAAATGGGCTATCATGAAGGTGAAGGTTTGGGCAAGCATGCACAAGGCATGGTTGACCCTATTTCAATTGTGGAGCGACCCAAGAATGTTGGTCTTGGTTATATGCAGTTTAATGGCTAAGACTCCAAATCCTTGAATGCATGTGATGCAAATTTAAAGAGAACCTTTATTCCAAGTTCTAAAATGCATATATTTCAAAATTGTTTTAAGGATCATTTCCATTGTTTTAAGCCTTCATTATATCAATTAGAGGGTAAACATGCCACTTATGGCGAGCATTCAAGTTCAAACAATTTTCAAGACAAGAAATGTGATGAAAGTTTGAAAAGAAAGTTGTCTCCTCTACTAGCTCATCATCTTTTGAAGACAAAAAGGATGGACATTCCATGTAGAAAAAGAGGTATAATTATTCACATGATCAATTTGATTATGTTTCAACAAAGAATGTTGATTTTTCCTGTTCAAATGAAAGAAAGTTTTGTTGCACATTTTGTGGTGGATTTAACCATGTTGCTTCAAGATGCTGGTTGAAAAAGAAAGCACACAGGAAGAATAAGAGGCATAGAAAACTTTCACAAAAAGTGCATAAGAGTTGCACAATTTGTCAAAATAAGGGACATGATGTCTCTCATTTTTGTACTTTTCATACAACAAGTCGTCTGATGCACATGCAACTAGAGGACAAAAAGATTGGTGCAAGTGGATCTATGGATTCCATTATCGATGCAAATATGGAAGATTCACATGAAGAAATTCTAATGCAACAAAAGACACTATGGAGTTGGCTTGGTAGGAAGTCGATTAAATTCTTAATGCAGTAAGTCATACTCATTTTGCACATGTAAATTTCTGATTTGTATGCATGTATATCTTTGAAAAGTTGATGCAAGATTGCATGTAAAAGAAGTTTCAGTTTGAAGGAATTTCATTGTTGTTGCAAAATTTTTCCATGGAGATGTAAAAGATGAGTATGATACTCACTTATATTGCAGCAATGTCTTTTAGTTCAGCACTTAGTCACCCACATATTTTTGGGATGATGTACTTGTTGGTATTTAAAAATAAGAGTAAAGTTGCACATGTACATAGAGGTTATATGTGTAATTAGCGAACTGTATATAGGTTCATTGTACATGGTACATACACATGTGATTGTAAAGATGTATCTTGTTGTTTATCAACTTGTGTCGATTGTGTCACACATGTTTGTCGACTTGTGTCAATTGTGTTCACACTTTTTACATTGATTGTTGTGTCAATTGTATAGCACATTTCATGTCAACTTGTTGTTGATGTCGTATGTTGCATGACTTATGATTGAGTCAAAGGTGTTGTCGATTGTTGATCAATACATGGATAAACCATTGTGCAAAGAATATTACCATATTTGACGTTATAGGAAGCTGACAATCAAAGCTTTGAATGAGCAAAGAGGTGATCTTCATTTCAAATTTTGCATGAGATTTTTGTTTCAAGATTGATGTGCATTCTTGTGACAGGATGTTACACGAAGCTTGTAGTCCATTTAGGACTTGATGTTCAGACTACTTCTGCAATTTTCTCACCAGTAATTTGTTGAGTGAGTTCAAGAAAGGAAGCTCTTGACTGGAGGATAAGCATCAGTGAAAGGATGAGTGAATTTCTTTCTAGTTGAAGTTTCAAATCCATTTGCCATGCAAGGAAAATTTTTGGAGGCTGAAGAGAAGAGGATGTTGTTATTCTCTCATTTTCTGTACATTTCAGTTTCAGCATTTTAGTGAGCTTTCGGGGTCCAAAAGCTTCTCATTTGGGAGGTGTGATTAGGAGCTCAAGTATGAGCTATGGAAAAAGCTCAAAATTGAAAATTTTCAAAATAACTTGCAACCTAAACGACTGGATAGGCCTTGTCGCTACGATTCTGGCATCATGAATGACACTCAAATCCAACATCGTATGTGAAATTTAAGCAGGTTTGAAGTTTTCAGTAAACTCCAAAAATTGAGTTGACCATGTTTGACTTTTCTAATTCAAAAATATTAAAAAAATAATATTCCTCGAAATATACCGAGAATATTCCTTGAAACATTCCCTGGAATATTCCATGGAATATTCAATTTGGGCGAATGAGACTTCGACATTTGGCAGTGTATTATTGGTCAGTGGTTTGACTTTTGGTTTTCTGGCCAACCAGTGGGTGCCTCATGGCTAGCCTGGAGGCCGCCACGTGGCCCCAGGCCGTAGAAATTATGGCATTGTAAAATTTTGTATGGTGGTAGGAATCGACCTTGGGTCACTTGCCTACTAGCCCAAAGGTCCGACCGAGCAGGCTATACGTTAGTTCTTAACAACTTTTGGCCACGGGTTGTATTTGAAGTTTGAATTTAAAATGGATGGGCGGAAAAGGGGGCCAGCCCCCATACTCCACACAAAAATGCCTTGGTGCCCAAGGGCTAACCTCTTAGTGGTTAAGAAGATGGTTACAGTGACAGTTGAAGCCACACATGTGGCCACGACTTATGTTAAATTCCATGGTTGATTTCAAACGGAACCGCCAGCGGATAGAACGGGGGTTTACATGTGACCACCAATCTAATAATTTCATATAACTGTTTGTGGTTCCACCAAGCTTGGGGCATGTTCCACCAATTTCAGCTTTGTGCCAACTTTAGCACCCTTATCTACAGTTAGCCCACATTTGGTGGGGTTTTCACTTGACATTGGGCAGAATTTTGTTTTGGTCATAACTTCTCCAATATTGGACCAATTTGGATGAAATGTTGGTCAATTTTGGGTATTCTAAGCATTCAAAAGTGTTTGAGATATGTTCTAAAGGCAGTAGAGGGGTTCTACAACCATTTTTTCTTCAGGGAATCTTAGAGAGCCACAAGGGCCATTGGGGAAATGGAGCTTTATTGAGTTGTACCTCATTGTTTGAGGTGAATCAAAAACCATTTTGAACTATTTTATACCTTATGAACCTAATGGAAGAGGTTTTAGAACTTCTTGGGGACTTCTATAGCATGAACAATATTCAGAGGAGTTCAAAGAGCCATCAGGGCCTTGTTGAAGAAGGCACTGTAATTGGTAATTTTTCACTGTTTAGTGAATATGGAAAGGCATTTTTAGCATTTTCATGTCTTATGAATCTGTATTTACATTCATATTTTCCTATTGAGGCACTTTTAAACTTTTAATAGCATTTTGGAGCATTTTAATACAAGAGGACAAGCCAATTTGGGAGGCTTGGTCCAGCAGACGTAGCCCAGGAGGGGTGAACTCCTCACCAAATATCTGAGTCATGTTATGCTGAATTTATTTTTCTATGTATTTCTGAATTAATATGTTAAACAAAAAACTTAATTAACATTCCCTCACACATATGACTTATAAAACATATCAAAAACACTTTGTTTAACTTGAAAGACATGGAGAATTTTGCACACATTTAATTAAATGGAAATGGATACTTTTCACAACATTACAAAATTTAAAAATAATTCCATTTTCAAATTAGGATTGCAGGGAAAGTGACAAAATTTTGTGTAATAGATTCCCCTTAAATCATGAGGGAGAGGGAGGGGTGAAATGCTTTATCAGAACACGTGAACCAAAAATCACTATCAGAAAACTTGCAATTACGAATATGACTGATATATATGATACATGAACATGTGGTATGGGTGCAGCCATCGATAATAGAGTATATATAAAAACTGAGATCCATGGTATGGACGCAACCATCCAGTAGTAAGGATCAAAAAATAGACTCAGGTATGGTTTCAGCCATCCAATCAAAAGAGTCATGCAATAAGTCATGATAATCCACAAAAATCCACAACTTGAATTTTATCAGACAAAATCTAGGGTCTCACGCTCCATCTCAACCTGAACATGTACAAATTCAAGCATGTGAATATATGAGCTGAAGTCGATCATGCAAGAAAATCGCCTGATTACCAGCCAATGATGAAAGTTGTTGACAGGCACGAGAGAAACCACCAATAATGCCAATGTATCTAAAGGTACAACTAGTACAATCCACGAAATGTGAGAAGTGATCTGGCATCAAACATCCACAGAATCACTCGATCAAAGGCCAATGATCTGGACCTTGCGTCAAATGTGAAGAACTTGTCATTGAGGCATATAGGCTCCAAGGTACCAGAAGGGAGTCTCTCGATCAAATTCCTGGATAATGAGATGAATTCGATAGGAAGTGACCCTATCAAAGGTGGGCCATAATTTTTTCCACATCATCGACACGAGATAGAGTAACATGATGATAGTTAATCAGGACAAATAGAGAATCAGAGGTAGGTTTAAAACTGTAGAGGCAAACTTCTCTTTGAACATATCTGCGACATGACTTTGGATTTGGCAATATTTGACCTCAAGGGATCTGAGGTCATGATGACGTGGCAAAGAGTCGATGAGAGGTCAAACAATATTACTGAAACCTATGGGGGAAAAAATGACGAAATGAGATATCCCCAACCCGACACGAATGCAGACAAGTGCCAAGTTCAAGAGCGACATACTGCCAACATAACTAAAACTTGGTTCCATTTTCCCCCACCATTTCTGGCGAGTACCCCAATTACTTTTTTTAAAAATCTTGAAGGGGATAGCATATTCTTGTGATATAAGTTTGTCCTTTGTAAAATTCCATCCTAGTACATTTTACGAGCCCTAGGAAGGAGGAACTTGAATAACGTCATGGTGACGAAGTTCGTCGTCATCAAGTTTTAACGAGTTTGACAGAGGAAGAACTCGATATATTTTCATGTTTAGAGTGTTTGAAAAGAAGGCAGAAAAGAAAAATATAGCATGGCTCTTTCCATAAATAGTCTCTCAAATCCGAAAATGTAAAAAACAATATCTAAAAGAACCTCTTAGTCACGATAGGCTAAGGTATTCCTTTTTCGTAAATAATCTATCCTAGCCCGCAAAAGGGGTAAATGTATACTGGGTAGATATCACTTCGCAGCCATTTAATGAGTTCAAAACAACAAGAGTCTTGACAATCTTTTCAATTTTAGAGAGTCAGAAAAGAGCTGAAAGTCGACACCTCCTGGAGGAATGAGTGGTATTAAGGGTAGCAACTGGTTACGATAATGGTGGAACTGCTCAGAACAGGTAAATTTCAAGAGGCTAGCTAACAAGACAACTCATTGTTGCGATTCATCAAGAATGGGTAAAACAATCAAGTGAAGCCATATGATCGGCTAAGAAGATGGAGACAATGGAGTGAGAAAACCAAGGCTCATCCGGAAAAATAGGCTGATAAAATGGAAATCACGAGAGGTAAAATAAAAATGATTTGATTTTTACGCAAGCTTGAAATTAGGAAACTCTACTTGAGGATGGTTTCATTTTTACACAAGCTCGAAACTTTGTAGAAAACTATGCTTGAAATTGGTTTCATTTTTACACAAGCTTGAAATGGAATCAAACAATGCTTGAGATGATTTTCATGCCCCCAGCATGGTGACTCAATTCGAGGTACATACCCCCCAAGCTTCAGTCCATCTAAAATACGGATGGAGTGAAGGTTCAATTACAAGATCAAGAGAAAGACTCGAGTGGGATTTTACGAGATCTGGAAAAGACTTAAATTGAAAAGCGAACCCACTTCATTTTTTTAACGAGGTTGACATGGTAAAAGAACTATCCTCATGACACCTTGTTTCATTTTTTAACAAGCTTGGAACAAGAAAAGGAACTCTGCTCTGACGAGCTTGTTTCATTTTTTAAGGAGCTTGACACAAGAAAATGAAATCTGCTTCGAAGACCTCATCATGTTGAATAAGAATTCATGGCTTCCAAGAGGTTCTCATCTGATGAGAGAAAAACATCTCAGAAATTAAGACCCAATGCCCTCAGCACATGATGCACAACAGCATTATCACTAAGTGCAGGCACGGGACAGGTAGCCACATAATTAACCTGCGGCAGGGAAGATACAACTGATGGATAAAGACCTGGAAGGGACGATGGTGGACTAGATGTCATGTCAGGACCGAAGAATGAAAGTTGATCAATGGTCACGATTTGACCTTTGTGTGGAAAACATATCACGCGAAAGAGGGAGGAGACAATCGTGCCCATGGCATAAGCATAGTCACATCCCAAAAGTAAATTAAAATCCAAGGGGCCTAGAACCACCATCATGTCTATATAGACCATTTTCCCTCCCAAGGTAATAGGCCACTTTGGAAGGACCCCTAACGGTTGACTGGTTCCTCTGTTAAATGCCAACAGATTTTGTGTAATAGGAACAAGTGGTGGAGAACCAAAATATCTCCAAGTAGTGGAATAAATAATACTAACAGACACACCTTCAATCATAATGGTGCTGGGTACAACCACATTGAAGGCTTGTACCGTGATTTCAAAAGGCACGTAAGAGGGAAGGAGGTATCCTGCGAATTGACTCCAATCGAAGGAAGTGGCCAAAATACCTGGAAGAGGTACCATATAACTCACATGGTCATCCCCTGGTGTTACCAGGGCAAGACGAGCATACTCCTGGACCACAGACATGGTAGCAATAAGAGAAACTTCTTGAGTCACAGGGATAGGAGGATCTGCCTCCAAGTTCGAGTAATTTGAAGAAACAAGAAGAACATGAGGGGGATGAGATCCAATCTCAACGGAAAAGACCTGATGAACCATTGGTGGGACCAAATTGACTGTTTCCATGACCAATGGTTGGTCTGGAAAGGATTCGTGAATTTGAATTTCTGAGGAAACAGGATCGACCAAGGACGACTCTCGACCGATTGTTTATTCAACTAGTGGAGGACTTGAAGAAAGCTTCTGGTAGCCAACTGGAAGGCAAGGTGTAGAAACAGTAAGATTTTCCAACACTCTCATGGATTCATCCATGTATAGACAAAGGTCAATGGGATGATTCCCTTCACACAACTTATAGGGATTGGTAATCTTACCCTGTTTCTTATGAGTCTTATTAGTACTAGTCGAAGATGTGCTACCAATATGACTTCCAGAAGTCAAAGAAAATGGAGGATGGCCATCGCACCATACTTCAAGTACCTTGGGAATGCTAGGGTAGTCTCGAAGAAAGTGGTCACCTTTGCACAACATGAAAGGGAATTTGACTTTCCATGGAAGGTTAGCTTTTTTATCAAGGGAAGGTTTCTTAGGTGCAATAGTTGCAGAGCTGGTCTTTCTGTTATCTAACTTCTTCTTCTTCATCATCTTCTTCTTCTTCTTAGCCACTTGGTTATTGGAATCCAAATATTCACCAAGCGAAGTGGAAGAGGAGGACAAAGAAATAGGTGAAGAAGGGGAGAGGTCCACCTTAGAAGCAACATGATGTTGTTCAGGTGGAGGAGATGTTTGTACTATGGGCGAAACACACGAGACCACAGAGGTCAAAAATAACCAAACAGGCAACCCAACAGTTAGCCAAGGTAGGGACAATGTGGCCATATAAGAAGAACTAACATTCCCAAAAGTAGGAAAAGGACCAGGATTCCCTTCAGAGGGGATTCCTTGGTTGGTAAACTCTAGAAACGTTGCCATTGGAAACAATCCTAAAACAAGACACTAAGGAAGATAACTTTAACCAGGAATATTTTGTGGACAGATAATTTTTTAAGACATTGAAAAAAGACTCTGTTGTTTTATATTTTAAGAGTCGAGAAACAAAAAAAGGTGACTCTATCACATTCAGTTTGAAATGAGCGTGAAAGGACAAGCGCTCGATGATCTCTTCTCCTTTTAAAGAGTCACAAAAATATCGAAGTGACTACTTAGGTAATCTAAGCAAGAAAGTATACCAAGTTTTCATGAAATTCCATATACACCTTGGTAATCAAATGAAAGGTAAATGACCAAGGACTTGATGTATATGCAGGTAGTCTTCCCAAATGTTGTGTTCTAGATATCACGGTTATAGGGCGGCAGACTCGGCTTCCTATGGATAAAGGATTGCAACCTATGAGGATCTCCCTTTATATACTCGATGGTACGTGGAGAACAAGTCCGTGCTAGCACTGTCTAATGCCAGATGGCGAGCGAGAGCTGCTAGGTTTAACGATGCCGAAACACGTCACTAGCCTAGAACTCTAAATGTGAGCATTAAGCTTCAATTCTTCCTTAGGTTGATTGAAAAAATGTTAAAGTTGATCTTGAATTATGTTTCATTTTTAAGGACCTATCAACTTTGGATCTCAAAATTCCTAAATGCAAGATATATGCAAATGAATATCATTTCCAATTCAATTAATGCTAGTTATGAGAAGGATAGAGATCTTTCAAACAAAAGAAAAAATGGAAGTGTGCAATAAATCCTCCAATGTATATAACACAATAAAACGAAAATGAAACTCTTTCCTAGACAATCAGTCGCTAATTATGCAAAAGAAAATTTCACTTTCGGTGTAAAGAAAGAATGAAAAATATGTATTTTTTAATTTTCAATGAAAGAAGTAGATGATGCACTAACTACATTAAACATGAAAAAAAAACACTAGCTTAAGTGTTGTGTAGGAATCAAAATTGAATAAATCAATAAAACCCAAAACAAACACAAGAAATCACTCAAACTAATTTCGCAATCTTCCAAACTAAGAGAAAGTTTTCAAAACGATCCAAAATAAGTAATGTAATCGATGCTTGTAGTAATAAGGAGAAGAATCAATCGAAAAATGAAATGATCATTCAACCAAAGAAATCACTCAAGGGAATCAATAAAACTCAGTGCAATCAACCCAATAATGAGACTTACAACAATCAAAATGACTTGGTTTCCAAACAGAAGGCTCAGTGTACCAAACCCTTAGAAAACCTGAGGCCTCAATTCATACTGATAAGAAAATGGAAAAATGACTGAGAAAAAGAAACCAACAGTGGTCAAAACAGTCTCAAAGGCATAATTACACATAAAAAATAACCCATAAGCAAGCACAATTGACCACAAGACTCATTAAGTAGACCAAACAAAACCCTACAGGAGTTGGTACGACTGTAAGGCTATAATCCACGCCATACAGGGTTTGGCATGACTGCAAAAAGAACAAATTGCAGCAATTGGCATGACTGTTCTGAGGAAAAATTCGCCGAGCCAGATAACTATGAGAAAAATATGGAAAACCAAAACCTAATGAGCAAAGGTCAATCGTGACACTCTGGAGCTGAACAAAAGATGTAAACTAAACAACCAAAACTAGGAAAGGCAGATACAAAAATCAATGATTGAAACTGACCCAACAAGATGAAACGACAAACTTGCATTGTTCCCCAGTGGAGTCACTAATTTTTTATACAAGTAAATCCTCTCTACGGAGAGAGATGATCCCTCTAGCCTGAGAGTGGGTATAGAAACAAAGATACATGCTAAAGTGATGATTCATAATTATTGAATGAAAAGAGGACATGGTAGATTGGCCTACCTGAAGTCCAACGCTATCGTCGTTGCTGTAGTGGTGGTGGCCTCCCGCTCCTGTCTCGGCAAGTCACAATCATTTCATAGTCATGCTCAGATACCTTCACATAGAATTAGAAAACAAGAACAGTATATGATATAATAAAATTTCATTCATAACTATTATCCAGTCAAAGAGGGCTAATCATATTGAATTAAACAAATGTCATAGCACAAAAATGGAACCAAATAGTAGTCACGTATATGTATTAATGAAAGGAAGAGATACAACCAAAGCTTTGACATTGAGGTCTCCTCCAGCAGGTTTCAGTCAGAGTGCATCTCAAATGGTCGTCAGGGAATTTGGATGGGATAAAGGCATGGACTCAAGCTCTCTCAAAAGACATGGACTCGAGATTTCTCAAAGTAATTCCTTCTTATTTTATCTCTCTCGTATGTTTAATTCTCCAAGTTCAGTTCTTCAGCTGTTCAGCCAGCTTGTGCAAAGTGTTATCACAAAATCAGACCTAGTAGACTACTCATCAAACCAATCTTGTGCAACTATTTCAAACCAATCTTTTGGTTGAGGCTTAACCTCCTCAACCTGAGAGGGCTCTCTCAAGGGCTTATGATTTTTGATAAATGTGTAGATGGCTAACTCTATATGGGATTAAAACGGATAAATGATATAAAATGGTTGTAAATAGCATTATCAAGTATACATTGGGCTTATGGAGTCATAATAGTTTCAGTAAAACCAAAATAATATTCCTAGCATGAAATTCAAGGCATATCAGAGTTCAAGTCAAGGAATAAACATGTAGAATAGTGAAACACAATCAATTTGTTTATGAAGGAAGTCAGAGCATCATTGATGAATTCTGAGTAACATAAGCAAACACCACTGCAAAATAATATTGAAAATATGCCATCAGAACAAGAACATACAAGTACTCCTTATGAATCTTGAGTTGTCTAAGTGGAAATTCTGTATTAGGCTGAAAACAGTCACTTACATAAAACACAGTCTTTTTGTTAACAAATGTCCAACCCTTTCTATTTCGACTCCTTCAAATTTTATAGATTATTTACATCATAAGATAAGCTTATCCACAACTATATACATCAAATTCCTATGCTTTGACACCCATAATAACCATGAAACATGGTATTTATTACAAATACAGTTGAAAAAATGATATAGAGTCCTATTACAAATAGAATTAGAACTCTTTTGATTCCACTCAAACATCTTTATCTAAACTAAATTACATCATTTTCCACCTATATTTCCATTAATTTTAATCCTGATGATGAGCTCCAACCTATTATGACCATAATGCTGATGATGTTGATCTCCTGCAATTTAGGAAACTGCTCCCCTATTTTTAGGCTTTGGATTGTTTTACTTTCTTGGGATATTCTCACCACTTCTAATCCATAACTTCGAGGCTAATTGATGTCATTAAAATGATTGAAATATGTCCCAAGTCATCCCTCCATGCCAGCTGTGTAAAACCACTATGAAATTCTCAAAAGAGTGAAAACAGACTTGTGTTATGAAAGCAACACAGTTTCGTAGAACTTTTCGTAGCGTAGTATTTTTACCCATTTTCCTTCAAAATTTAGCTTCCTTTCCTTAAGTGTTGCTTTTATAATTACTTGAAATAGCTTCCTTAGAAATTTCAAGTCAAAATACATGGTTTTCCTTGCAAAATTTGATAAGGAAAAGGGTGAAAGAGCTGCTACAATAGTTTTGTAACACATTTCACCCTTTTTGCACTACAGGCGCTACGAAACTGCTATGTAAGAAGTTTTTTTCCATTTTTTCTTCAAAAATTGAAAAAAAAAGATGCTAGAACTTTAGAAAATCACTTGCCTCATCAAAATCATCAACTATATGAACTAAAAACATAACCTTTACAAAATTTAATCCTCATTTTTCCATTTTGATTTTTCTTTGAATTTGTCATTTTGTACTCTTCTTTTTAGTTCATATTAAGACTGTTTTAATTGTAGCTCCAAATCTTCCACTTGGACTCTTAGCTTTCTATTACTTTCTCTCAAATGGGTGTTGATCACTCTAACAAATTTTTCTTCTTTAATGGCAGGAACTGTCCATGTAAAGAATTGTTGTGCACTGCTTGGGATCTCTGACCTAGCAATTGTTTGACCTTCCCAAATAGCCTTCATCCTCTTGAATTCTGTCTTTTCAATGCTACATTTTCTTGCCCTCTTTCTCAACATTTCCATCTCTTGATTTTCTAGCTTCAACCTTTCTTCCATCATTTGACACTCTGACATGTCTTACTTTCCCTTCTCAATCTTGCTGGTTGCATGCTCTACTATAGGTGATGAGAGATCAACCACCTCTTTAGGGACTTTGGCTGCTTCAATGGTTACTTGGATATCTTTACTACCTTCTTGGAGTTTCTTTTCATGTCTGGTTAAAGGTTTCCTAGCTTTAAATTTAACAGATGCTGCATTTTCACCTTCAAATTCCAATTTCTTTGTTGATTTCATTTTTTTTTGTTTGGGTTCATTCTCTTCAATGAAATATTCCTGTAAAATGGGTGATTCTTCTATATCAATTGCATGCATTATATCATACAATTTTCCTTTCATCATTAGGCTGTCTTTTGTCACTGAAAACCCTGCTTTTCCCTTTGATGCTAATACTTGACTTCTTGTCTTTTGCTAGCTCTCCTGTTTATTGGCCACCTATTTCTGTTTTGTTTCTTTGACCCTTTCTAATTTATATTTTGCAAGTGATGGGGTTTTAACAACAAGAACTGATGCTTTCTCAGTTCTATCTTCAGCCTGTTTCCTTGGTTTCAATTTCACAAACCTCTTTTCTTTAGTAATCACTGGTTGACTGGATTCCGCTACTGGTGGTGAAGAATTCCCCTTGATCTTAGGGTTTCTAGCTGGGGTTAGGGCTTCCATTTCAAATCCACTCATAAATAAAAAGGAAGACCAATATCTATTTATTTTCTGAAGCTCGTTTAAAACCAGTAACTTAATAAAACTGTGATGAAACAAAGATGTTTCACAGCCATCAGATTTAGCTTGGACTTTGTCAGCCATTTTGGCAAGGCTTCTATTCAAGTAAAATGGTAAATCTAATGATATCATTCCTGTGAAATGCAACAATATTTTAAAATTAGAAGTGTAGAATTTATGGTACCTGCCTTCACATGTGAAATATCTTTGGATGTTGAATAATAGCTTTACATAGTTATCCTTGATACAACTTCTAGGTATTGGATTGTTCAAGTAAATGTCTAAAAATTCAGGTTTCATAAACTCCTTGCATGGATCCACATCAAACCTAAAACCTTTAAACCAAGATTGTTTTCCCCTTGGTATCTCTGTCACACAAGCTATGATCTCAGGTGTCATTGGCATATTTATCATTCCAACTTTCGTAGTGGTTCCACTGAAATGTAGATCAAACTCTTTGGACACTTGAGTGTGGCAACCCTACAACTTTTTACAAAATTTGAGATAGCCAGCTTTGCTAAAAGCCTCCATTACCATGTCATCCTCCATAACAGTATTTACATTCTCAGGCTCGAATCTTAGACAATGTCCCCCTATATGGACCTTCTTCTTTCTTGTAAAGAAAACTTGTTAGCTTCTATGAAACCTATAAAACAACTTCTCTTGACTTGATCAACAACCTCGCTTGATATGATGAACAACCTCGCTTGATATGATGAACAACCTCGCTTGATAATGGTGAACAACCTCGCTTGATAATGGTGTGAGTTTTCTTTGAAGAGAACAACCACAAGCTTATCCTTACTGCTTCAGAGTTTGGAGAACATATGTGAAGGTAAATGAAACAGGGATGACTCAATTAGGCAAAAAACTCCAATTAGAGATGTGACCTCATGACCAAATGATGTTTAATTGATATCCTATCATGACTATCATGACCGAAGAACAGATAAGTACATCAAATCTAGTAACTAACTAACTCACCATACCCCTATCATGTCATTCCCCAACTGAAACTGACAAATCCCAGCTTATTTGAGACGAAAGCTAAGAAACTGCACTTTCGTAGTGCTCATAGTGTAATTTTCACACTTTGTGCTACAAAAGTAGAACCACTTTCATAGCGCAAAACTCGCTTTTTGAACTAACAACGCTATGAAACTGTGGATTTGTAGCTAATTGCAAAAAATTGACCCAAAACTTAATTAGATGACGCTTAAATGAATAATGTGAGATTTTTTACTATGGAATGGACCTAAAAAGACCTTATTTCAATTTTGATGGTGAACACTAAACCTATAAAACAATGAAATACCCTTAACCATGCTAAAATGACTTTCAAAACTATTTAGATCATGATCAAAATAGAGTTAACATGCCATGTTTAAAAAAAAAAAAAATTAGTGATAACACAAAGAGAGATAGCTTCTTTTTATAGAGGAAAAGGAGGAGGTTAGGATCCCTACAAAGGTGGGAGGGAGACCTATCCTTTAGGGAGTTCCCATAAGAGGTGGAAACCATAAACTAAAGGAGGGAGTTTGTGGTTTATCAATTCAACCACTCCCAATGACTCATCCTCGAGGTGGTTGGAGTGGAATATCTACCCCTATTTTTAAAAAACATTCCATAAACAGCTTGGCGTGGGTGGCAAACTAGGACAGAGCACTAGTTGGCATGGGGCCTAGTGTTAATCTTCCCCTTCTGCGTAAGGGCATAACCGACTACTCGCGCCAAGGCAAAAACAAGGGTTTTTAAGTCTCTTCTTAGGGAATTGTCAACAAAAGGAATGTTACTCTCATGTAAAGGGATACAATGATGGTCTTTGTAAGGCATGACACTGCTTATTAATCATGGAAATGACCCTCCAATGGGCGAGATGGGGATTTCAGGGACAGTGATAAAATGATGTGTGACACATACCTAAAATTCTCCCACTTGTTGTTTTATTTCTGCACAGAGCCACAAGAGAGCTTAGTCATAAGTCCAGCCCTGCAACACCCATTTTTTCTCTACAAAAAGAGAACTTCTAAGTGTTGACAGTCTTAATCAATGCATCTGTAACATTCTTTAATGTGTCCACCTTTACTAGCAACAACTTTTTATCCTCAACCATATCTCTCACAAAGTGATATTGAACATCAATGTGCTTTGTCTTTGAATGATAAGCAGGGTTCTTAGCCCAAAATATTGCACTTTTGAAAACACTGTCTATCCTTATAGCTCACTGATCCAACCCCATACTTGAACACAATATCTGCAACCAAAATGATTCCTTTCTTGCATGAGTTACTTCCATGTATTCTGCCTCTGTAGTTGAAAGAGCCACTACAGACTTTCTTTTACTCATCCAACTGACTGCACCTCCAAATAGGCTAAAAATATACCCACTTGTAGATCTTATTTGGTCCATATCTCCAACCTAGTTTTCATCAACAAAACCATGGATTTCCAAAACTCTGTCCAATCCTGGTCTTCCCTGGTAGCACAAACCATAATCACTAGTGCCATGAAAATATATGAAAACCAGCTTCACTGCTGTCCAATGTTTCTTCCCTAATTTTGACATAAAATTTCTCAATACTCCCACTGCATGTGAAATTTCTGGTCTAGT
The DNA here is from genome assembly GCA_034641835.2 of Pinus albicaulis. Taxonomy (NCBI): domain Eukaryota; kingdom Viridiplantae; phylum Streptophyta; class Pinopsida; order Pinales; family Pinaceae; genus Pinus; species Pinus albicaulis. The sequence goes on from MU968389.1 coordinate 7,162,765, forward strand.
ACAGACCATTGCATACATCAGGCTACCCACTGCACTTGAATATGGAACACATGACATATCCTCTGTTAGGTCCCTATATCACTAGTATAGTCCCTTATTATTGTTAGTGTAAACCCCTTATTGTTATTGTTGTACCCTTGTAACCCCCATTTTGTTATTATTGTGCCCTTAAATTATTATTGTTATGTCGGCTAGGATTACATTATGGCACCATGGACTCCTATATATAGAAAGGAGGTTTTGTGAATTGTATCATCCAAGAATTGTTCATTTATGTAATGTATTGGAGGCTTCCCCCTTGAAGTGGCTCATTTCTAAGGCGTTGATATCTCTTTTCTTCTATTTTTGGAGCTGGTTACACAACATTTGGTATCGGAGCTTTGGATTCTAGGGTTTCGCTGCTCCAAATAGGTCATCGTGGAATTTTTGCTATAACTTTTTTTCTACGAAGCTTCAGAAGCTGAAATTTTTAGGGTGTGAAGCTCAAATCCGAAGGAAGTTTTCCTAAAAATTTTAGAGCTTGGTTCACAATATTTTCGGAGATATGATCTGTGGAAGTTAGGTCTTTTTTCAGGATCCTAAACAGGTCATCGTGGAATTTGCGCTATAAATGTTTTTCTACGAAGGTTCAGAATTGGAAATTCATATGGTTTGAAGCTGAAATCCTGAGGAAATTTCTCAAAAACTTTTAGATCTTGGTTCGCAATATTTTGGGAGATATGATCTGTGGAAGGTAGTGCTTTTTCAGGCTCCTGAATTTCATCTCAAAGAGGCGATCGTGAGAAAAGTTCAATAACTCTCTCTTTGTGCATCAGATTGGAGTGCCGTAAAAATTTTTCACATGTACATAGACTTTAGTTTCTTTTCTATCAATTTTAGAAACAAAGGACGAAACAGTGACACGTGGCAAGTCATACAAGTTCGCTCTACTGAACCAGTCCAAAATTGGGTCATTGTGAGAGATTGGAAATAACTTTGTCTTGAAGAATCCAAATCAGATCAGACCTGTGGCATTTGAAAGACTCGTCAGAAGGCTACTACAGTAGTGAATTTCAGATATTGAAGATTCTCAATTATAGAGATAATTCAATTTCAATATAGAGCTCCTCAAAAGCAAGTAAAAGGTGTGTATTTTTTTTTCCGAATTGCATAAATCTTGTTTGAAGAATCAAGTTGAATTGATTCCAAGGGCATATTGTAGAATAGATATTAGTATTGGATTCTAAAATGGCCCCTAAAAAGAATTCAACTCCAATCAAGCCTTTAGAAGGCTCTACTGTGACTCATGAAGACGAATAATGGCAACATTACATGTCAAAATTACAAGAGCAAGTGCAACAAATTTCGCTGTCACAAAGAACAACAAAAAATGAAATGGAAGTTTTGAAGAAAGGCATGGAAACTAAGATGGATGGTTTGAAGAAAGGTTTGGAAGCTAAGATGAATGGTTTGGAAGCTAAGATGGATGGCATGGAAGTGGGCATGGAAGCTAAGATGGATGACGTGAAAGACAACATGGAAAACATGAAGAATGATCTAAAAGCATACATGGAAGGCTTGATGAGAAGCTTAAAACAAGAAATGATTCCTAATGGCAGAAATATAGTATAAGAACCTCATGATGAGAATAAAATAAATGTTAATCATCATTTCATAAACTCTAATGTTGGCGGGAAGAACCACCATATTCCAAAAATGGATATGAGGAAGTTTGATGGAAAGGATCCTGTAACATGGATACTACAGATGGAGCAATATTTTGATCTCCATAACATGCAAAACACACAAAAGGTACGCATTGCATCTTTACATTTAGAAAAAAATACATTTGTATGGTATCGATGGCTTTGCTCCCGTAAAAAAATTGTCACTTGGTCAATTTTTAAGGAGGAAATGATAGCACATTATGAGGATACAAAGAGCAACACATTCTTTAGCCAATTGATAAATCTCAAACAAAAGGGTTTAGTGGGGTAGCACATTGAGGACTTACAAAAATTGAATATAAGGGTAACTGATATTCCAGAGGAACACATGATTGATCTCTTCATAGGTACTCTAAAGGATAACATCCAACATGAAGTTCGTGTTTTGGAACCTGATTCATTGGAGAAGGCATTCAGGTTGGCAAGAAAAGTTGAATGTAAAATTATGGCGACAAGGAAGCCTACCACTCAATTCTATAAAGAAGGAAGTGTTGCTACGCCTAGATTTCCACAACCTACAAGGTTGACACCACAACAATTGGAAGAAAAAGAGCAAAAGGGCTTTGCTACAGTTGTGATAGCAAATACACTAAAGGTCATAAGTGTGCTGAGAAGAAATTATTTTACATAGATTGTGAAGAAGAAGAAGAAAATGAACAAGAAGAGGATATACACCGGGAACCACCCCTAGAAGAGGAAGAAATGAATCCGACCATATCGTGTAATGCACTGGCAGGAATTACCACTCCTCAAACTCTCAAGATAGAAGGACATATAAAAAAGAAAAGGGTAATAGTGTTGATTGATTCGGGTAGCACCCATAATTTTATTCATTATAAGGTAGCCAAGGAATTAAATTGTTTCCTATACCCAGCACCAGAATGTCAAGTGATGGTTGCAAATGGAGGAACTATAAATTGCTCTGGAAAATTCCATAATATCAAGCTAACCATGGGGGAATATGTATTGACTATTCCAATGCTTGCCATTCCTATGGGAGGTGCTGATGTTGTACTAGGAGTACAATGGTTGCAATCTTTGGGGACGGTAGCTTTTAATTTTCAAGAACTTTTCTTGAAATTTTTTTCAGAAGGAAAGGAAGTTGAATTACGGGGTATTGCAGGGAAGCCAAGAAGGATAATAAGCTCTAATGTCATGACAAAGCTTCTAAAGAAAGAACAGAGAGGCGTAATTGCACAATTATGCTCACTAGAAGTTCCAACATCAAAATCATCTATTTCTGCAGATCTCCAACAAGTCTTGGACAATCATTCCAAGGTGTTTGAAACTCCCAAAGGACTCCCACCTATTAGTGATCATGATCATGCTATTCATTTGATTCCAGGAAGTGTTCCTCCAAACATCAGGCCTTATAGATATCCTTACTTCCAAAAGAGCGAAATTGAACGTATGATTGCAGAAATGTTAGAGGCGGGTATAATTCAAGCTAGTCAAAGTTCTTTCTCTGCTCCTGTAGTATTGGTACACAAGAAGGATGGATCATGGCGAATGTGTCTGAATTATAGGGAGCTCAATAAGCTCACCATTAAAGATAAATTTCCCATTCCTGTGATTGATGAATTATTGGATGAATTACATGGAGAAATTTATTTTACCAAGTTGGATCTTCGTTCAGGATATCATCAAATTATAATGAAGATTGAAGATATTCCAAAAACATCATTTCAAACTCATGAGGGTCATTACGAATTTTTGGTCATGCCTTTTGGCCTTACCAATGCACCTTCTACATTTAAAGGGTTGATGAATTCCATTTTCAAACCCTTCCTTAGAAAATTTGTGCTAGTATTTTTTGATGATATACTAATCTATAGCAGGTCTTGGAAGGATCATGTTGAACATGTTGACAGGGTGCTCAAACTATTGCAGGAGAAACAATTATATGTAAAAACATCCAAATGTTTCTTTGGAGTACAATAGGTGGAATATCTGGGTCATATTGTATCTCACGAGGGTGTTAAAGTAGACCCTAACAAAATTAAAGCCATTAAGGAATGGAAAGTCCCCAAAACCATAAAGCAGTTGTGAGGATTTCTCAGGTTAACAGGGTATTATCGCAAGTTTGTTAAGAATTATGGGAGAATAGCAGCACCTCTAACAACATTATTGAAGAAAGATGCATTTTCATGGACTCCTGAAACAACTAAGGCCTTTGAACATCTTAAAGAGGCAATGTGCCTAGCACCGGTCTTAGCTACGCCAGACTTCACAAAAACCTTTATTGTGGAATGTGATGCCTCAGGAAATGGAATTGGTGCTGTTTTAATGCGGGAAGGAAGACCCATTGCTTTTGAAGTCGTCCAATCAAAGGAAAGTATTTACAAAAACCTATTTATGAGAAGGAAATGTTAGCAATACTGCATGCACTAAAGAAATGGCGAACTTACCTAATGGGAAGACACTTCAAAGTAAAAACTGATCATGATAGTCTTAAACACTTTTTGGAACAAAGACTATCTTCAGAAGAGCAGCAAAAATGGGTCACAAAGATGTTGGGTTATGACTTTGAAATAATGTACAAAAAAGGAAAGCTTAATGTTGTTGCAGATGCACTCTCAAGAAAGAATGAAGAGGTGGAAGCATTGCTTTGTGCCATTTCTATTATCCAACCAGATTGGATAACCGAAGCAGGAGATGAATGGAAGAAGGACAAAGATGTATGGACACTCATTCAAAAGTTGCAGCAAGATCATAGTACATCTGATACATTTAGTTGGAAAAATGATTCCTTATGGTGCAAAGATCGCTTATATCTTTGTAAGAATTCCCAACTAAAACAAAAAATTCTTCTGGAATTGCACACTTCTCCTTTAGGAGGACACTCAGGATTTTTTAAAACTTACCACAGGGTGAAGAAAGAATTTTTTTAGGATGGCCTTAAATCTGATATTCAAAAGTTTGTGGCGGAATGTTTGGTTTGCCAGCAGAATAAAGTGGAGACAATTAAGACCCCGGGACTTCTACAACCTTTATCCATTCCAAGTCAGCGTTGGGAGGAGATTTCAATGGATTTTATCACGGGTTTACCTAAGTCTGAAGGAAAGAATGTCATCATGGTGGTAGTTGATAGACTTACCAAGTATGCACACTTTTGTGCATTATCTCATCCATTTAAAGCAAGTACAGTTGCTACTACATTTGTGGACATAATTCAAAAGCTACATGGAAGCCCAATGGTTATTGTGAGCGGCAGAGATCCCATTTTTACTGGAAATTTTTGGACGGAGTTATTTTCTTGTTTGGGTACTCAATTAGCTCATAGCTCATCTTATCATCCTCAATCCGATGGTCAAACTGAGATAGTAAATAAATGTTTGGAAGGATATCTTTGTTGTTTTGTATTTGATAAACAAACACAATGGGTCAAGTGGTTACCTTTAGCTGAATGGTGGTATAACACTTCCTTCCATACTGCAGCAAAAATGACCCCATTTATGGCACTTTATGGATATCATCCACCATCCATCACATCATATTTAAGAGGAAATTCGAAGGTTCAAGCAGTGGAAGATCACATCGAGCATCAGCAAGAAGTTCTCCAACTCTTAAAGGATAACCTGAATTTGGCACAAAATCGAATGAAACAACAGGCATATCAACATCGTAGCGAGAGAAGTTTTGATGTAGGAGATTGAGTATTTTTACGGCTACAACCATACAAACAAATGTCCCTCAAGCAAGCAAAGAAGGATAATAAATTATCGCCAAAGTACTATGGTCCTTACAAGGTGTTGCAAAAGATTGATACTATGGCATACAAATTGGAGCTTCCTGCTTCTTCGCGAGTACATCCAGTTTTCCATGTTTCATGCTTAAAGAAGGTTATAGGTGAAAATATTCCAGTTCAAACAATATTGCCAGAACTTGATGGGGAAGGAAAAATCATATTGGAACCTGAAGCGGTCACGGAAACAAGAACTCGACAGCTACGGAATCGATCAATTTCAGAGTATCTCATCAAGTGGAAGAACTTACCCACTGAAGATTCTACATGGGAGGATGATAATTTTATACAGAAGCACCCAGAGCTACTCAAGCGTTGAGGACAACACTTTTTTGAAGGAGAGGGCATGTTAGGTCCCTATATTACTAGTATAGTCCCTTATTGTTGTTAGTGTAACCCCCTTATTGTTATTATTGTACCCTTGTAACCCCCATTTTGTTATTATTGTGCCCTTAAATTATTATTGTTAGGTCGGCTAGGATTACATTATGGCCCCATGGACTCCTATATATAGAAAGGAGGTTTTGTGAATTGTATCATCCAAGAATTTTTCATTTATGTAATGTATTAGAGGTTTCCCCCTCGAAGTGGCTCATTTCTAAGGCGTTGATATCTCTTTTCTTCTATTTTTGGAGCTGGTTACACAACATCCTCTTCTTCTTCTTATGTCTTGGGACACTGTTCAATAGATATATTTACACCTACAAGAATATGAACCTTCACCGGTTTACAATCCGGTATATTGAACCTCTGCAATGTTGTTTCGACATACTTCCTTTGGTTTATCTAGAGCTTCCTCTTTACCTAATCTCTCTTAATTTCCATGCCTAAAATATAGTTTGCAGCACCAAGATCCTTCATGTAGAATTTGGATAACAATTGGGCCTTCAAATCTTGGATAATTTATTTTTCGTTTACAGTCAGCAACATATCATCCACATACAAGACCAAATAAATAACACAGTCACCAATTAATTTAAAATACATAGAGTGATCCCTTTTGCTTCTGGTGAAGGCAAGTCCCTGTATCTAGGTATCAAATTTCTGACGCCACATCCTTGGTGAATGTTTTAACCCATACAGAGACATTTTTAACCTGCATACCAGTTCTTGCTTACCCTTCACTGCAAACCCTTCAGGTTGCTTCATGTATATCTCCTCTTCCAGATCCCCATGAAGAAATGTTGTCTTCACATCCATCTATTCTACCTCAAAATAAAATGCAACAACAATAAATGAAAGTAATATAATAGAAGTAACCTTGGAAACATAAGAAAAAATATCACCAAAATCAATTCTTGGCACCTTGGAATAACCTTTTGATACTAACCAAGAGTTGTATTTCTCCACCTTGCCTTCTACATTCATATTCCTCTTAAACACCCAATTTCTCTTGATGGGCTTCCTTCAAGCAAGAAAATCCACCAATTCCCATGCCTCATTTTTGTGCAATGATTCCATTTCATCAACCATGGCATCCTTCCACATTTTTCCATCCTCTAAATCCACTACCTCCATGAAAGTTCTGGGGTCATCATCAGTGATAGTTAAAGCAAAATTTTAACAAAAAGCAAATAGAATATACCTTTTTGGTTGCCTTCTTTCCTGAACTAACCTTCTCACAGTTGGAGTTTGTGGCTCTTCTTCTTCTTAATCTTGTTCTGTTGTAGAGCCTGATTCATCCTCCCTTAGCTAAAACTATATATTCTCAGGTTCCTTTGGTAGGAATTCGTGTTTAACAACATATTTGACCTCTCTAAACACCACATCTTAGTTGTACACAACCTTCCTTGTTTTGGGGTTCCAAAGCTTGTAACCTTTTAAACCATCCTTATACCCAATAAAGATGTACCTTTTAGATTTATTATCCAACTTGGTCATTTTCTCCTTTGGAGCATGTACATATGCATCACATCCAAATACCCTCAGATGTGAAAGAGAGGGTTTGTTACCAATCCATACCTCATGTAGATTCTTATCCTCCAACATTTATGAAGGTGATCTGTTAACTAGGTAACATGCAGTCTCCACTGCCTCTGCTCAGAATTCCTATCCTAACCTAGTATCACTGAGCATGCTTCTTGCCTTTTCCATCAGCGTTCTGTTAATTCGTTCTACAACCCCATTTTTCTGAGGTGTGTATGGAGTTTTATTTTGTCGTGTTACACCACAATTCTTATAGAAATCTTTAAATTCCTTCTTGCAAAACTTTCCACCATTATCTGTCCTCAACACCTTTATCTTCTTCTTTGTCTAGTTTACCACCAGAGCCTTAAATTCTTTAAATCTATCAAAGAATTTAGATTTCTTCCTCAAAAAATATATCCATGTATTCCTTGAGAAGTCATCTATGAATGAAATATAGTACACATAATTTCCCAATGATGGAATCAGCAGATGTCCAAACACATCACTATACACAAGCTCTAATATCTTGTTTTCCCTATTAGCACCAAAATAAAAACTCACCTGATTCTGCTTCCCATATACACAATGTTCATAGAGATCTATATCCAAAGAGTAATTAGAAATAAATTCTACCATAACATTACCATGTAGTATCTAAAGGCCCTTCCCTAAAATATGTCCAAGCCTTTGATGCCATATCATTGTCTTTTCTCCAGAGACCGCTAAGCTTTTTGCTTCACTTTCAGGAACCATAGAACTATTGCACCCATTAATAACAATGCTACCCTAAAGCTTGTATAGAGTTCTAATCTGAACTCCCCACTTTAATAGTAGTTCTCTCTGAACCATCTTGCAGGTATATTTCTCGAACATTGTTTTTACACCAGCATGATCCATCTTTCTTACAAAAATCAAATTTCTAGCAAATGCATGAATATATGGAACACTAGGAAGTGTTCTAATCCTTCCACCTCACAGCATCATCTTGAATTTTACACATCTAATTATTTTGGCCTTCCTATCATCCCCTAAGAATACATCACCACCATCATACTTCTCATACTCGCAGAAACACTCCCTATGAGGAGTGAAGTGAAAGGATACACCTGATTCAATCAACCATGCCTCATGATCTACATGTGTATTTGAAGAAGAATCCAAATACATGGTTTTTCACTCTGTAGTAGGATCATCATCAGATCCCTTTCCTTTCTCAAGAGCTTTATATCTGTATTCCTTTTCGTAGTGCCCCTCCTTTCCACATTTCCAGGACACATTTATAGGCTTTCTTGAATATTTAGATCTCCCTCTAGATTTAGATATACCACTCGAAAATTTATTTTTGTTTATGTTATGGGACCTTCCTAGTACAGATAAGGAATCTCCATTCTAACTCTCCATATTTATCCGTCTCATTTCCTCCAACAGAAAGGCTAAGAGAATTTCATCAAAAGTCAAGGTAGTTGTATTGCTACCTATTGAAATAACCATACTATCCCACGAATCTGGTAGAGAACACAAAAAACTGATGAAATTATATTTATCTGAGATTTTAATATCAACAGATGACAACTGACTTACCACAGTATTGAAGGCATTCTGATTCTTTGTCACCGAGTCTCCATCATTCATCCTCAGGTTATACAAATTTTTCCACAGGAACAATTTATTCACTAGAGACTTAGATTGGTACAAATTCCATAACTTCACCCACAAGTCTTCGTCATAGGTTCCCCATATAAATTCAACAATACCAAATCTAATATACATAATCATATTTCAATATTATAATAACACACAACTGGGGGTGCCTCCTTGACTTTGTTGAAGACTCCTACCAAGCCGTGCATGACCAAGGAGTCGCGGAAGGGCACTCAACAGAAAGGAAAGTACACAGAGAAGGACACAAAGAAATATGTTGAGCCTAACATGAAAGGGGAAACCATTTACCTCGAGAAGGACGTTGATTAAAAGAGGGGGACATTGTTGGCACACCTTCCATGCAGACTAAAGTTCAGATAGGCATGAAGCACGGGTCGCACTCATCACTAGGAAAACGAAAAAAGAGGAAGGGTTCCAATCAAACAGGGATAGAGGTTGTCACACTCACCAAAGAAGAACTCAATGAAATTGAAAACATAGTAATGCATGCAACCAAGGACCTATGGAATGATGTGGAGACTCAATACAAATCAGTTCTCGATGGTGTAAAGTTGGGTCTTCAGGAGCTTAAAATGCAAGCAACCGCCATACAAGAGAGCGTGAAGCAAGCAAGCCTACAAAAAGCAAGCGTGCAACCAAACATTAGGGGAATTTTGAGGTCTAAAATGGGCCTCCTAAGGAAAATGTACAATCAAAATTCACTTTATTAGAACCAATCACATTTTAGGGGATGACATCAGCCCTAATGGTTGAGGTGGCATTACTTGAGTTAAAGGTACTTACTTGTCACATTCTTAATGGTGGATAAAAACTCATGGTTAACTATGGTAGTGCTCTAAGTACTTTTAAAGTCATAAAGTAAAGTACTCATAATAAATCTCATTTCAAACTTTTTGAATAAAATATTATTATTTTCATTTCATATTTTTTGAAATAAACAATACATATCCCTACACAATCTTCATATATTTACATATTTTTCAATAAATATTATATTTGTATATTTTAAATATTTATTTTTAAGCTATATATACATCTCATTTTCTTTAATATTACAATTTCAAATTAATTTTAAGTTAATATCTATACATATATATTATACATATGAAATCAAAATAAACAAAAATGCAGCCTTGTAATTTTAGGATAAATCAAATCTATAAATAATATCATTATTATATTAATATCAATTCAAACATATTAAAATTAAAGAAAAAATACATTTTAGTTTTGTAGGATGAAAAAAAGTATATTAGTTTTGTATGTTGAAAAAGGATATATTAGCTTCAACATAGTTTGTGGCGAAAAAATACTAAATTTTAATACTTTTTTTTTCAATAAATTTTAAAGATATATTTCAGTACTTTTTTTTTCTTTAATTTTAAACAAAACTCAATTCATTTCATTATGATTATATTAATATTATATATTAGTATATATAATATTATGAAAAATAATCTAAATGTTAAAGAATATATATTATATTTATTTTTATATTATATATTATTTCTTCTTATGTTATAAATCAAATCAATTCAATATGTAATATAAAATTCATACATAAAACAATATATTATATTATATTATTTTTATATAGTATATTAATTACATGTTATTATATAATTTAAATAATATAAATTTTAATTCATAGTATATTCTCTAATTAAGAATTTATGAATTTATATTTGTATTTTATTTTAAGTTATTTAAGTACAAAGGAAAAATGCATTAGTTGTGCAATGATAATGGCTTTTTCTTGAAAAGCTCATTCTTATTTATAGTGATATCAATATATTTTTTTTATTAATTTTAATTTGGTACAAATTTTGTATTGAATTTAACCATGGTTACATGGATTTTGGCGAAAAAAGTGAAAAAAGTGAATTGCAAATTCATAAATATTATTTTATTATTTCCTTAGGAGGTCCATTTTAGACCTCAAAATTCCCCTAATGAAAGCATCGGATAAATGAGTGGGAAAACCATCAACATTGTTATGCCAATAGACAGCTGAGTTTTTCATGTCCCACGGCTAATAACTACAGTGGAGCAGCCTGACTTTCACACTAATGTGCAAGATTGTGCAGAGGTTGGAATCGATCTGGAGATGCTACCTAGATGAAAGGTTCATGCCATGTGTTAGGAATCTGTAATTTTTAGTAGATTGGTGAGACTAAAACTGCAGAAGCAACATTATTTCAACCACTTTGGGATTCTAGGATCTAGCCCTCCTCAATCTGGAGAGGGATCTCTCCAATAAGTGCAAAGATGGATTTGTCTTTGAAGTTTGGGGTAATAATATTAGGCTAGTTATGAAGGCCAAGGGTTTTTTTTTTTTTTGGATGGTTGATCAAGAAAATTACTTGAGGGGAGAGTTCTAAATGTAAAACAAAGTTTCAAAGGTGAGAAGTTGCAAGTGAATAGAACAAATTTGGCTAAAAATATAGATATAACTCTAGTTTTTAGTCCATTGGGTTATGGAGTCATAACAGGGCTTTAATTAAGCAACAACATCAAGAGTGATCCAAGGGGCAAGTCACCTATATCACAAGATTATTGAGATTAGAGTGATGGAATGGAAGCAATAAAGTGTTGGAGGGGTGGAAACTGATAATAATTTCACAAGGGATTTATAGTCAGTCCAAACAAGAAAATCCTCTTAAGTAACTATTTAAAACCAACCAAGAATAGGGCTAACCATAAAATTCTTGGGCAAGTCTGTATTAAAGCAACTTAATTGACAAACAATCCGATAATCTGCATAATTACCTCCAGAAAGTATGAAAACACATAAGAGAAACAAAGTGTAACCTAAGATGAGATAAGGTACTTTTAAACCTAGTCTGCTTTCGGCCAACACCAAGGGAAACCTTCAGAATCTGCCTTTGGAGAATAGAAACTAGAAACAGGGCAAATCGTCACTTTTCTAGTCCAACTTTAATAAGAAAATAATGAAAATAACTTTCAAGAACAATGTTTAAAGCAAACAGTAGGACGAGGGGACGCCAACATTCCTAACTGCTTAAACTGTATTGAATCATTCTTAAATAAACAAATTGGAGGAAAACATGAAGATAAAGCTTATCAGTCAGAGAAGGGTACTGGTAAACAGTACATCCTAACTCCATAAATGTTGTTATTTATCAGAGAATAGTGAACAATATCACATACATAGAAGGAAAAACAATAACGAAGAAAGGGGCACTTCACTAGTGATATAGACTAGGATCCCATGAAATAGCTTGTTATTGATGTCAAACCAGTTACAGTCTTCAGGTCCAATGTTTCAGTTCAGCAATCATCTTCACTATCCAGCCTAAATAATCTAACACAAACAGAGCTTCAAGGGCCAATGAACACTATTTACAAATAGAAGTCTCAAGCTCAATTATATTTCAAAGTTCTACAACCAACCCAACCAACCCTTCTCTCATCTTCTGCAATAGTATTTATGGAAGAATGAGGAGGTGAGATCTATTAGAAGATCTCTAAAGACAATTAATACAGACTTAATGGTCCCTCGGCCCTTGGGGGGCTCGATGAAGAAACTTACATAGGTGTCTTCTATATTAAATGTTTTACATAAAGATTTAAACTCGGTGGGAGCTCTTTTTGACCTCTAAGGCTCTGTGTGGTGTCAAAGTAGCTCTGCTGATGTTTTTTCATTAATTTTGTTTGCAGAGTTCACTCTCTGGCTGTGCTTCGAGACAAATATCTGATCTTGATCAATAACTTCGGCCTCTGATTGAATACTTTGAGGCACAGGTGGCATTTCGGTAGCTGGGAGGAATCAATTTGCCTCAGATGTGGCGGTGGAGGCTTTATGTTGATAAAACACTTAAGATTTTCTTCAAACTGTGTTTTAATTGGGGATTAGGATTTTGGTAATCATTCTTAACCGTGATCCCTGCAAATCTATCTTCGATCTTCTGTCTTGGTACATTTTTGTCTTCGACACTGATACTCTCTGACTATGTCTGATTTACTGTGTTTTTTGCTGATGTGCAGGGCTGCGCAGGGGTGATATGGCATCAATGCCTCATGAATCACCAATGAAACGTGGATTTTAAACCCTGCGAAGGATTTTCTTTGGCGAATCAAAGGCAAGAGGATCATCACCCTCTGCCTTTGAAATTTCTTCAGTCATGGTGGAAAAACCATTTAAACCCTGAAAAATACAAAGAGCTATTATAAAATCCTGCATGTATAGGTTCGCTGCTTCAGAAGGCACGTGGAGGGAGCATGGCCATTGGATGGCATCATCCAACGGTCGAGATTGATTGGGAGAAGTCACAGAGAAGGCGGAAGAATTGTTTAAATCAGAGCTGTCAATCACGTAAAGATCGACGGTCAGGAGTGGAGGCGAAAAAATAACGTGACAGGGTCACTTTATTGGAAAAAAACAACGGAGAAGATAGGTTAAAAAATGGTGCATGGGGTTCGGGATGAATGTGGACCATCGGATGAGAGCAGTCCAAGTGATCAACGGTGGAGGATAGGCATTAAAAACCTTAGAAAATGTGACCGGACATCAAAACTCCAATTAAACCATGTTAAATAAAATTCCCGAACCCGATTTTGCTGACTGGAGAAGAAACCATAGAGACCCGCCCCAATAGAAATCTGTCACATGGATGTTGATGTGGCACTAGGACTACCAGCAATTTTGTGGACGAGGGGACCGAGCGATGAAATATGGGCCATCGATCTGCAGATCAGATCGACTGCAGAGATATGTTAAATACCGGGCCATACCCTGGTTAACTGTCGGGCTTCTTCGGTGAGCGATCGTCGTCCGATGAGCGGCCTCAAATCAGATGGCACACATCAATATCATGCCGAGTCCACATCTGATCTTTGACGTGGGATGAGCGACGGTTTTCTGAATAGTGCACAAGAAATGTGTCGAGTGGTGTATGGAATCATTGTCGATCGGGAAAAAACTACTCTCCGCTTGAAGGCGGTGCGATGGATACTGCCCGGTTTTGGAATGGTGAGTGGTTGGTGGGGACCACCAATTGTGATGGATTGTGCGCCATCAATATGTAGATCAGATCGACGGTGGATATTGATTTAGAATTTTGCACCGGCGGAAACATTATTTTATAATAAATCCGATAAATTTAAATAAAACTAAGGTTTTGACTTTGGGGGCGAGACATTAATTTTCGATATGGTTTGGTGCCCGTCTGCAGGGCCTTTGGGTGCATGGGAGATAATAAGACCGAGGGTTAAAGCAGAGGGCTAATCGGCATTGGGTGACGCGATAAGTGCCTGAAGGGTTGGCGCTCGGTTCTAGCACCAAGACCCATGGAGGAGAGGATTAAAGACTTAGCCCAAGGGGGCTTTAGTTCATAATATATATAAAATATGAATTTTAATGGTTTTTCAATGGTTTCAAAGGAATTTGAGAGTTTCGATAAGGCTAGAAAGGATCTTAAGCCTTACCAAAAAGGGTCTTGAAGAAGGGAAAGGGGAAAAACATGAAAATGAAGGTTTTTCATGGGAGATGAAAGGCAAAGATGAGGTTAGTTTGGAAAAAGGGGGGAAGGGACCAGGGTGCTTGCAGCAGTGTTATCTCTTAGGAATCAACACGATTTCTGAGTGTGGAAATGGGCGCAGCAGTGAGGTTGGGACAGGGGCATGAGGCCTTCAAGAGTCTTCAAGAGCCAACACTTTTTGGAAAAAAAAATTGTTCCTTGAAGGCTCAAAAAAATTTTAGCCACATTTTGCTATAACAAATTTTATAGGTGGCTAACAGTGGCTCCACTTGGAGATGGTGCCTTCTTGAAGGCATCAAGAACTTTAGACTTGCATTCTCTGGGAGGCTGACCTGTGTCTCATCCATTGGGCTGCTTTCCTTTGTTGGGATGATCTTGCTTTGAAACATATTAGCAGTCATAGAAACAATGGATCTTCATAAATACAAATTTTCTACCTACCCAATCCTACTGATCTAGCATTTTTTCTTCATGAGAGTGCACTTGGATTGGCAAAATATTTTCACAACATTTTATTCTTTTAAAAGAAGGAAATCTAATCTATGTCTACTCCTTATTTCTCCATGGACTCAGATTAAACAGTTGAGCCCATATGCTTCTCTACCTAATCTATTGTCTATTGGGATTAAACTGTCCAACAAACTTTTATTCTCTAATTTCTACAACAAAAATTGAAAAGCATAAAATTCAGTATTAAATAGTCTAACTTGATGCTAATATATGGCATAAAAAACAAGCTACACACAGACATTTATTTTACAAAAAATTAAATCAAAATGGAAGGCTTAAGATCTAAAAATTTCTCATCATGGCCTTCTCTTTTTACAGCTCTGTTTTGGCTCTTGTTTGAGCTCATTTTCTTCTATCAACTGGTTCAAATTTTAAGCTGATTAGAACCATTTTTACATCTTTTGTGACTCAGGATTTAAAACAGATTTAAGTCATTCCCTCGCTTGGAAATTTAGGTTCATATTTTGAGCATGTTTGAACCTTTAATTTCTATCCTAACCTCTCTACTGATAAGCCAAGATTAAACAGTTTGGAAAATCGAATTCACTATCCTATTAGCAGAAAATTTAAAACTAATTAGTCAAGATTAGGCTATTTGACTAACTAGAAGTGTGTTTTTCAGGAGTGGCATTTGAGCTTGCACACTTTCAGAATTTTTTTCTTTTTTTTGGTATGGGGCTATACCTTTCTTGTTTTGACAATCTACCCTCTTTTCTTTCTTTATTTTTTTTGTATTTTTTATTTTTATAACTTTGAATACAATGGTGGATGAAATATTTATAATGGAAAAAAGATAAAAATGCCTCAAAACATAGCATGGATTAAGAGAAGTAATGCTTGAGCATCCTACCATTAACAGGACCCCTAATCAATTCTACTCCATTCAGATCTTGTAAGAAATAGGCATTGTTACTAGCAGTTGAATGAATGAGATAAGGGCCAAGCCATAAGTTTTCAAATTTTTCATGCTTGCCCTTGTCTTCCCTCCTTGAGTCCCACTTTAAAACTTTGTCCCCAATCTTGAAATTGCTGGCCTTTGTTCTTCTGTCAAAAAGCTTTTTAATGCTGATCTGTTTCTACAATGCTTTGTTATAAACCTCATCTCTAGTTTACTGAAGATGAATGGTCTAATTTATTCTTCAGATCATGTCATTTTCTTCAGTTTGCAACTCTTGAATGAACTTCATCACTGGTACACCAAGGCTATTTGGAAAAATTGCATCAGTACCATACACAAGCTGGAAAGGTGACATACTAATGGATTTCTTCAAAGTCAATCTGTCAGCCCAAAGTGCATGGACCAGCCTTGTGTGCCAAGATTTTTTGTTGTCCTCCAACAGTTTCTTTATCATGTTAACTAAACTCTTGTTTGAGGATTCTGCAAGTCCATTACCTTGAGGGTAATAGGACGTGGAATGCCCCAATGTTATATGATATCTGTGACAGAATTCAACCATCTTCTTTGATCCAAATGTTGCTGCATTATCAGTGATGATCTTGGTAGGACAGCCAAATCTGGAGAGAATGTTAGTCTCAATGAATTTTATAATAACAGAGTCATTGGCTTGCCTACAAGGAATGGCTTCTATCCATTTAGTGAAGTAGTCTGTGGTAGTAAGAATCCATCTATGCTGGGCAGAAGATGGTGGATGGATTTCTCCTATGAAGTCAAGTCCCCACTATTGAAAAGGGTCTTCAAAAGTGATTAGATGCAGAGGCAGGGGTAGAATTTTTCTTTTGCCTTCAAAAAGTTGACATTTATGACAGGCAATGATCATTTTATGTATATCAGGAAAAAGAGTAGGCCAATAGAAACCAGCCCTCAAAATTTTGTTGGTTGTTGTCTTCCAGTATAAATGACCTCCACACTCTCCTTCATGGAACTCGTGCTTAACCTTCTCTGCATCAAACTCAGGCAAACATTTAAGCAATTGACCACTTGCATTTTTCCAATAAAGACATTTATCTATAATGCAATAGTTTATAGCTTTTAACTTTAGGAATCTTGCCTTTGTCTTTGTCAAAAAAGGAGGTGTATTTAAATTAAGCAAGAAATAAATAATATCAGCATACCAAGGAGAATTCATAAAATGATCTTCAACAACAGGAGTTGAGAATCCTTCTCGGTCATCCAAAGCATCAATCATATTAATATCAAGGACTTAAAAATTGGATTCAGCCATTAATCTAGCTAGACCTTGGCCTTTGATGAGTTTAGTGGGTTTTATCTCTAAATCATATTCAAGGATAACAACAATCCACTTACCTCTCTTACCATCTAGGTCATGTGTTAGAATGTCTTTAACTACTGAATTTGGGACAAAGGCAATGATGTGTGAGTGAAGAATGTATACTCTGAAGTCTTTCAAAGCTTTGACCAAAGCAAAAGCTTGCTTCTCCATAATGTTATATTTCATAGGGGCATCCCTCAATTCTTTGCTAAAGAATGAAATAGGCTGCTCTTCTCCTTGTGGATTTTTTTGTAAAAGGACATTAGCTATGGTATGTTCTGATGCAAATGAAAAAATATAAAAATATTTTGAAAAATCAGGACTTATTAGAACTGGTGTTTTGGTTAATGCTTGTTTCACCAGCTCAAAGGACTTCTTTGCTTCCAAGGTCCATTTCACCCCTTGCTCCTTCTTCAACATGTTTGTGATATTCCTAAGGAGCTCAGCCAAGTTGGGAATGAACCTTCTCAAAAAGTTAATCTTTCCAATGAAAGATTGCAACTCTTTGATGTTCCGAGGATGAGAGATTTGCAATATGGCCTCAATCCTCTTTGGATCTATCTTAATACCTTCTTTTGAAATAATGTACCCAAGAAGTTTACCTTTTTGGAGCCCAAATAGTGTCTTCTTAGGGTTTAAAGATATTCCAAACTTTCTGCATTTCTCGAAAACATTCCTTAAGTGTTTTAAGTGCTCTTCATCTATTTTTGAAAACACCGTGACATAATCAAGGTATATAATGATGAAGTAGCCCAATTCTTCCAAGAATGCTATGTCCATGGCTCTTTGAAAAGTTTCTCCAGCATTCATTAGACCAAAGGTCATTTTCACATACATGAAAGTGCCCCATGGTGTAGTAAAGGCTGTCTTTAATTGATCAGTAGGGTGAACTAAGATCTGATTGTACCTTGAGTAGCCATCAAGCAAAGAAATTCTTCCAGACCCTACCACCCTTTGTAAAATGTGATCCATCTTTGGTAAAGGGTAGTTGTCTTTTAATGAAGCTTTGTTTAAGTCTCTAAAGTCTATACAAATTCTGATCTCTCCAGTTTTCTTTCTAACCGACACTAGATTAGACACCCATTCAGAATATATAATAGGGACAATAATACCAGCTTCATACATTTTCATGATCTCCTTCTGAACCAAAGGCAACTGAACAGGGTTTATTCTACGTAGTTTCTATTTGAATGGTTTTTGGTTTTCTTTAAGGGGAATTTTGTGCTGTATTATTTCAATGTCATAGGATTTAAGATCTTCGTAACTCCATGTAAAAACATCAGAAAATTATTTAAACAACTGTATGTATTTGAGTTTAATGTGAGCTGGTAAATATTTAGACAGTGTAATCATTTTTAGTTTTTCTTCACTGCCTATATTGCACTCTTCCACTTCAGTCTCTACAGGTTCCAGTTTTGGCTTCTTGGCCACATCGTTAAAATCAAACAACTCTTCTAAAGGCGCCAGACCGCTTGGAAAACTTTCATCTTTAGAGTGGAGAGTTTCTAACTCCTCTGTTTCTAACTCTGCATTCGTTTCTATTTTTCTTTTAAGTTTGTCAGCTAGAAGATCAATATTGACAAGTTCGAGAGACGACTCTTCTTCAGTAAGAAAATTTTCTTCACTGTAGTCTATATCATAATCTGAGTCTGAACTGTGTAGTTTGAATTTATTTCTGAATTGCATGAAGTCTTCTATTTGTTTGTCATTGTCAAACACCTGCCAATACTTCTCATTATCAGGCACAACTGGTCTAAATTTTATCTGAGTTGTGCAGTCTTTGGTGTTATATGGGATTAAGCATTTTCTAGCTGCAAAGGCTAAATTGTGGGCCACAATATTTCTTTTTCTTGGGACAAAAATCGGTTTGGACTCCTCGAAGGTTTTCAAAAGGTCCATGACATCGTTTCGGTAGGCTCTAAGTCTGGGATGATTTGAATTATACTCCTCATTGACTTGCCTAATGACTAACTCTGAATCCCCATACACATTTATTCTTCTTGCTCCTGACCTTTTCAACAAACGTAGGCCTAAGAGAAGGGATTCATATTCTGCTATGTTATTGGAACACTGAAAGTTTAATTTGTAGGAAATTCTTTCTGTGTGGTTGTTTTCTGTGTTGGTAATCCAGACACCTGGACCAGCATTGTTCTTAGTGCATGACCCATCAAAATACGTACTCCATAGAGGACTATTTTTGGTTTCATCCTGGTCCCTGTCCTCTTCAACTAATGTGCTCAAGGGTTGTTGTGGAATCTCAGCACTTAGTTGTATTTGTTTTGATTCCCCAAGGTTTTCATTTATTTGAGGGTTTTTTTCTTGATTGTGAATGTTCAAAAGTAATGGACACCTAACTTTTAGCTCAAGACCTTTGTTTGGTTTGCTACTGTCTTCAAATGCAGCAAAATTTTTTGACACTTCTGCGTTGTGTTCCTCTTCCTCCCTATCGGCCATTAATCCTGTTAAGGTGACTTTTTCACTAAGTGTTTCATCATTAAACATAATGAATGAATCAAGGCTTGTATTTACAAAATAGAGAGGAGAGTTTTGTGGTCGGTCTTGACCTGTAACTGTGTATTTCATATGGGACTCCCTGTAAAGTCTTCTAGTCTGATTGAAAATAGGGATAGTCGCATAGGTCATGTCCATTTGCATAGTCCCTTATAACTTAGCCCCCAAAGATCTTGATAATAGAATTCCATACTTTGGGGGTACATCAGCCACAACAATATCCATGACTAAACATTTGGCTAGAATTTGGGGTAAGTTAATGCAGAGGTCTTTGATTAAACCTAAACATTCACCTTGCTGGAGTCAAAGGAGAAAAGGTCTTTATAAGGTCAGGTGATTTCTAGACCCAGGCTCTCAATTACAGCTTTGGGCATTAAATTATGAGAAGCCCCGGAATCATGCATAGAGTTGTGCAAAATCTTTTCATGAACGTTTAAACTCACATAAAAGGGAGGAACAGGTCCCTCTTGATACATACCTTCAATATTTGGACCAAAGATAAGCTCTGGTTGGTCATCATTAAGATTGAAAGTGTCATCATTCTCTTCAATGTTTAAATCCTTAAGAATTTGGTTCCTATATACATGTTGGGCAGCTAACTCAGTCAGGGGAACAAAGATTTCGATCTTTGAAATTTCCTGCTCTAGGATGAAAGGAATTTGGTTCTTTGAAATACTTGTTTCAGCCTTACTAGCTGTCGTTCTATTAGCCACATCAGATTGCTGATTTGTTCTATTTACATTTGAAAAAATGGTTTTAACAGGAGTACTAGCTAGAGTGTTATAACTTCTAAGGTCTACACTCTGTTTTGTAACTTTTTGGGTGTTTTCTTCTCTACCTTTATCAGAATTAACAGCCACTATTTTATCCTTTTGTTTGACAATTTTAGGCTTGGTTACAGTGTTGTTTTAGGAAGATTTGGTTTTGATGTTGGGAGTTTGTTGGCTGGTTTTGCTTCCAAGATCATATTCTCTTTGAGACTCTATGATGAAATTTTCCATGTCTTGATAATAATTTTCATCGTCATCTCTTTTGTCATCATAAGGTGTGTATATACCTTGTTTTCTATCATAATGAACCTCAAAGTCATCATTATCTACTCCCAGCATGTTGATATCTTCTACCTCTATTTTCTCATATGTTTCCTCAACCTCACTCACATAGTTTTGATGAAAGGGAGGAGTGATCTGTTCATCATCTTCCCTAGGTATGTTTGGAGGTTGGTTCCTTCTAAAATTTTGATTCTGGTTCTGGTTTCTGTTTTGAGGAGCATTTTGATTTTGGCTTGCTTGTGCTCTCTTAATTATTCTCATCTCTTTCATCATCTCCTCCATCATTTTCTCCATCTTCGAGTTGGGAGTAGAAGGTGTAGATTCCTCTCTGAAGGACACTCTCTTCTCCTTTTTCATTCTTGCTATTTTCTCCATCAAGTTGACTTCCACAGAAAGAGCACCCTTTTGCATCTCTTCAAGATTTGCAGGATTTCTTTCCCTCAACTGATAGGCCATCTTAGGGTCAAACCCTTCAGGAAAATTATTTAAAGCTGAGCCTTGTGGAGGTTTTAGATTTGGGGAAAGTGCATTATATACATTGTTAAATCTGGTACAATAAGCTTGCACACTTTCCCCAGTGTTTCTATGGAGGTTCTTGTAATCCGAAAGGACTTGGAGAGGATTCTTCTTTACTTCCCATTTGTTTAAGAATGTTTGATGAAAGGTTTAGAGATCATTGATACTATGGGGGGTTAAGCCTTTGAACCATTTTCTTACTTCTCCCCCTAAGCTCTGAGAAAATAATCTAAGCTTGACAGAATCATCATCATTTTCATTTCTGTCAAAGTAGTCATTCATCTTATCCACATGTTGTGATGCAGTTGTAACATTACTAGCATCATATAATGGAATTTTGGACTGATAGTCCTGTGGAAGATTGACTAATGGTACAGGAAGGATTAAGGCAGCATACCATGCTGCCATGATATGTGGTGGGGGTGGATTTACAAGAGGTGGATTAACAAAAGGGAAAGTGGGCTGAAGTAGAGTGGTTTGAAGAGTGGATGTAGGGTGAGCAGAAGTGGATGGAATAGGAATATATTGCTGAGCTGATATTGGATGAGAGACACCTAGGTTGTGAAGGAAATGTAAATCAGGAGGTGTTGTTTCTCTACTACCAAAATGTTCACTTGTTTCAGGAGAAGAAAGTGAAGACTCAGAAACTAAATGATCTAAATCACCAAGAGACCTAGTTCTAAAAGGATTCACTAAGTCAACTTGTGATTGTTGCAGAGCCGAAAGATTTTCAGGAACTGAATTAGCTCTCAAGGGTGATCTGAACACAGTTGATAATTTAATCCTAGGAGACTTCCTAAGGATACTTTCTGGGTTATCAACTAACTTAGGTGGTTCAGGGTCAGGATAGGCTCTAGTGTGAATCTTTCTAGGAGCCACTATGTTTTGTTTTTAATACCCAAATAAACAAGAAACATTCAACCAAGTATGACAATCTTTGAGAGGTTAACTAATCTATTTTACAAATTTAAATCCTATAGTCCTCTAACTGAGTTTGAAATATATTATAATAGTAAGAGTTCTTCCCAGTGGAGTCTTAAGGTCTGTTGAGGATTGTGGAGTCGCAAAGTGGAATTTTTTAGCTCCTAAGGAGGTAAAAGGTTTTATGGTCCACCACCACGTTTATTGGATACCAATC
The DNA here is from genome assembly GCA_034641835.2 of Pinus albicaulis. Lineage (NCBI taxonomy): Eukaryota > Viridiplantae > Streptophyta > Pinopsida > Pinales > Pinaceae > Pinus > Pinus albicaulis. The sequence goes on from MU968389.1 coordinate 7,185,245, forward strand.
CAAAATATTTTTTGTGTTTTCTGAGTTATTTTTCAGTTGTGTGGTTTCTAAGAATGTACTAAATTTGTTTCAAAACTTAGCTACGATTATGAGACAAAGACAGAGTACTCTTATGGCTAAGCTAGCTGATTTTTCAAGGTTAGATAAAATTTTATGAGAATCCTAGGGTTTGCCTAGTTTGCCACTGATTCAACAAGTTTTATCATTATTACCATTCCTCGGTAGTACTTCAAAAGGCTGCTTTTTACTCACAAGTTTTATGAAGTTTTTAAGGGAACCCAAAGTGATCTGATGACCTATGGTTACCCTAAAATGACAATGATTATGGGTTTTGTCCCCAGTCGAGTCGCTGGAAATGTTAGTTGTTGGTGACTCAGCTGGCCAATATGCCAAATGTTTTAGTGAGTAAAGGGGGTTTCTGAGATATTTGATGTATTCAACAAGAAAATAACTCAAACTCCCCAGCAGAGTCACCAAAGATGTTAGGAATCTGTAATTTTTAGCAGATTGGTGAGACTAAAACTACAAAAGCAACATTATTTCAACCACTTTAGGATTCTAGGATCTAGCCCTCTTGAATCCGGAGAGGGATCTCTCCAATAAGTGCAAAGATGGATTTTCCTTTGAAGCTTGGGGTAAGAATATTAGGCTAGTTATGAAGGTGTTGTAGGCACTACAACACCACCCAAAATTTTGGGTTTATTTAAAATTTTGGGTCCCCCTCTGCTCGCTTAGTCGTTAGGGTCTTTCACCGAACTTGCAATCAGTGACATCCCAGCGACCTATCCCCAACCCCTCATGAGTTTTTGCGCCCTCATGATCAGGCACTATTGTTGCAATCACGCCATGTGTGAAGGATCACCATGCATACATTTGAAAGGAAACTTGTGTGTATTTACATTAAGAGCGCTTGCATCATGGATTGTCCAGGCACTTTGTTTTAGCACTTCGCCGAGCTCATAGTCTAATATTTATTATTTTGGGGGCACCTCTCTAAAATGTAACTATAAACTAATTAGTGTATAATGTTACGTGCAGGCAATCCCGCAGATGATATACTGAAGAATATCACCATCGCGTTGGGAGAAAGAGATTGGAACCCAACTAACAAGAACACAATAGTTAGGGAAGTTGTCAATCATGAAGAAGAATACTCTCTTACAAGAATACAAACAAAGTGGCAAAGCTAATGTTTTCTTGGACATGCGGTCTAGGGAAAATGATGACACTCTTGAAGATGCAGATAAGGCTATCATTAGATTCCAAAGTGAGCGACAACCACGGATGCTTAATAAGGACAAATACACTTTATCAGATAGAGAAGATTACATTCTTACTCATCATGGTGTTGCTCTATCAACTCTTAACGACTTTGAGGATGAGATTGTTTGAAAATGAAAATGATGATGACACATTACCAGGAAGTTGCATTTTGGTGGGGGTGTTGATCAAGAAACAATCCCAATTGCTGCTATTTTAGAAGGAGACAAAATAAGCATAAATTCAAAAAGGAATTTTTGAATATCCTGCACAATGTCAGCTCCATGCCGAGGTCTGCACACAAAGGAACGTATTTCACCATTTCAACAAGCCTAGCCCGAAGTATAGCCCGAGCGAAAAATGCGGGCTCAAAATATTTACATAGAGAATGAAAATCTCATTCAAGGCGTTGGCACACCCTTGGGAAATAATATCTCGTAACCTCGAGCTACATGGTGGGTGCAAATATGTGGACCAAGGTAATGGTTTTAAATATGATGTGATTAAATCAAGGCAAAGAAATCATATGGTTTCAAAACCGTGGGAGATCGTGGAACAAAAACTTATGTGAAAACATTATAAGGGGCACACATTCGATGGACCAAAGCTACGTTGTATATTTAATGCCAAAGTTCCAACATATATGATTTCAAAACCATATAAGACTGTCGAGCAAAAGCTTACATGCCGAAGTTTTAATCTATGCTAAAGCATTTGACGGAGATATATAAGGTGGTCAACTTTACGATTAAAATGGTGGAATGAAACCACACGGGCACGTTGCATGGAGCCAAAGGTCCGATGGCGGTTTTAAAATTATGGTAAAAGTTTGGAGAAAACAAATATATAAAGCAGTCAAACATTATGGTTAAAACACAGAAAATAGCTATAAGGAAATACATTGCATTTCTATGAGAGAGTTTTATTCTTTGGGGCAGTTATATAATATTTGGTCAAAACGCGTGTTCCAACATGGAGTCAAACATTTTAGCACACCTACGACAGCAACGCTATAACTACCATTGAGCGGTTATGATCAAAAGAATTGCAAGACTATATGAAAACATCAGCACGATTTTCTACCTGTGGTAAATGTTTGGAGTAGACATATAAATATAGTGTTCAAAACCTTACGATTAAAATATGGAACAAACTTATATATGGGCGCAAATATTTCTATGCCGAAGTCTAGTCTTGGGACAGACATGCACGGTGGTCGTGTTTTATAGTAAAGCGTTTGGAGCATATGTTCGGTGGTTAAAAGGTATATTTGAAATGCAGGCGAAAGGTTGACAAAGCCACTATGGCATTGTAAATAACTGTAATGAAATAATAGTCAAATCAAGGACGGAGTTGTAGAATCATGATAGCCCGTAGCCTATGTTTAAACTATGCCCAAGTATAATTTTAAACCACGTCGTTGAAGAACCAGAACGCAGGTTAACAAAAGATGTGTCAGCACCAAAGATGCCCCTCGCTTGCCACGGTTTGTTTATCGATAGATGGTGGTTGCGTAATACACCATGGGTGATATCATGGATCCAGATCACCACCGATGCCAAGACAGGTGCCACAAATGCTGAAGGAGGTGAGTTAGAGTTCCAAACGGATGCCGAAAATGTGGTGATTCGATCCGCCGTTTTGGTGAGCAGCTTGGAAATATATCATAACGTTCCATGTTAATGCACCAAAACAGGCAGTTTTAACACACAGCATGTCTCTCGTATCTCAGCATGCCGGGATTCCAGGCCATGTGGAACAGAATGGAGGCTGGCACATTCCAGAAGCGGATGTTTAACGTTCCATGTTGATCCACCGAAACAGGCAATTTTAACGCACAGCATGTCTGTCGTATCTCAGCATGCCATGATTTTAGGCCATGAAAAACAGAATGAAGGCTACCGCATTCCAAAAGCGGATTTTTAAGTGACAGAGGATTCGAAAATCGCGAGCTTTTTTAATGTTTAGAACGTTGCCATCAAGAAATTAGAATGTATTTTCAAACACCCGACTTGTACAGAGAGAGTCATATATGAAGTGATAATTCACAGCCCAATCAAGCACCCTTTTATCGTGACTTTGAAGGAGATCATGTGAACTATTAGTGAACATAATCTTGATGATATTTATATTGTGATGGAAATGGTGCATGAATTTTTGGCAAACTCTATAGAGTCTAGAAATCGAGTAGACGAAAGAAACAGCCACCAGTCAGCAGCTCCCTTGTATGTTCAGTTGATTATGAACTAGTTATTGAGGGCCCTTCAGCATTTGCACTCCGTAAATGTGCTGCATGGTGACTTGAAGCCCCAAAATATTCTTATAATAGAGAAAAATGCGGCACATGCACCAGATTGCATTCGCTCTGTCATACCTATAGTCTATGCGTTGAGATCATAATCGATAGGGTTTGAAGAATGATGATCTTTTGGTGTGCCTGTTATTGCCATTCACAGATAAAATTTAATTTATGGTGCCATGGAGAGATTGCAGGAAGGATTAAACATCCTTTTGACCGCTAGATCCTTCTAAGGAGTCTTGAGTCCAGCGCAGTAACTTTCTTTTCAGCGTGTGGTGTGGCGGGAGTTCAAACGGAGTAGGAGGTTATGCTCTGGAAAGCTTACTACAAAACGTCGATTGCAGCAGCAAGGAGTGCGATCAATTCTTAAACACAACCATTCGACCCCTGATCAAGTCGCAATCCAGCTGGGTCGCTGAGTCGTAGCATACCCAAAAGAAATTGAGTGCGACTTGTCCAACATTTGCGACTATGCGACCTTTGTTAGGTCGCATTTCTTCTGAGTCGCAAGTCGCAAATCTATGAGACAATGAAAGGTGTGACCCTGTGACCCTTTTGAGATTACGACCCACGTAGAGATCAAGTCGCTCGACCCCTCCAGGTTTCTGAGTCGTGATGCACGCTACTGGACGAAAAATGCGACCATGCGACCGTGCGACCCCTCCAAGGTCATAAGGTCACAGAATGATATGTCCACTAGAGGCTGCGACCCATGAAAGCTCTGACCATGTGACCCCAATTCAGAATGGCCTCTTTTCTCAAAGCATATATCGCCTACAGAACAGGACTATACAGGGGTCCAATATAATCGTTAAAATCCCTTGATTTTATCTGTCAATATGCTCCTTATGCAATCTGCATTTTCTTTTATTGTATCTTTATTTTTTCTTTAACATGCATAAACATATTTATGTGAGTGAGGCTAATGGCTAATCTAACATGCTTACACGCAGGTAACATGAGGAGATTATGATGACAACCTAGACAAGGAAGTTTGTCTCTTACCCTGGGAATGCTGGTTCATGTGGTAGGTGCTAAGACTATCTCAACATGACAGAGGCAGAAGGGATAAAATCGCAGGTCGCAAATTTGCCAAGGTCGTAGGTCACGGATTGCTGAAGTTCACAAGTAGAAAAATCCAAGAAGGTCGTAGGTCGTATATTTGCCAAGATCATAGATTTCTTCAGGTTTCTAGGTCACGGAGTCTTGTTCCATGCCAAATGCTCGATGACGCGACCCAACGACCTAGCGACTGGGTCGCAGGTCGCATATCTGTCGAGGTCGCAGGTTGCAGATGGCCCAAGACTGGGTCGCAAGGAAACCCAACGGTCAGGAAGATGAAAATTCAAGGAAGCCCAAGGGGCAGGTTTTGTATTATAAATACTCCTTCTGGAGCTTGTAAAAAGGGCTTTTGGTTTGGGACTCGAGATGAGTACATTGTATTACCAGTAGATTATACATTTAATGATGAATAAAAGCATTTTGAAAAATCCCTTTGTGGATCTGGTGTTGTCATATGTATGAGCACTATTGAGTATTATGCTTTTAGTTTCTGAACGTCTTTAGATTAAGGGAACTGTACCTTTAATTCATATCACAATTTCATAACAGTTTGCTCAATATGTTAATGGTGGTTGAGTTTATTTCACTTTCTTAACGAACGCTGATGGTTTTGTTTATTGGCATTTGTGTTATCATTTAAAATTTTAGGAAGTGAAAGGAATTCTTGCCATGAGGAATTGTTTCCTTTGTGGTTAGAACAGTTTACAAGCATGACCCTAATGAAGTGTTGCTAACAACACTTCCTTCGGTCTTCATGCTTTATTATTTCCTCTCGCTACTCATAGTGTCGTATATACATTTAGTGCATCAATCATATGTCTTGTATCAGTTGATTAGGTGTGTATCCACTATTTTATAGAGTTTAAGCGAGACCCAAAGCAAAGGAGAAATCAGTGGTAGCCAGACCCATAGCCCAGACGGGATCCCTATTCCAAATGGTTCAAGGTCTAATTGGGACCTTTTATCGGGGAGATCCCCTGCTGTTGGCCAGATAGATTTTCCCGTCAACAGAATTGGCACTAGAAGGAGGGCCAGATGACAAGCTGAGCCCTGAGAGCCTGCAGTTAATCTCATATCTGTAATGGCTCATTCCCAAATCATTCTCCCGAGATGTTTGTCGAAGTTTTATGAGCCTCGATACTTCATCCCCAATGAACTTATGTATCACTTGTCCCAGTTAAAATTTGATGATAAAAACAGAGTATCTATAACCCAACACCTTTTAGATTTCTGTGACTTTGGTGAGTGCTATGAAATTGATGATGAAGGTTTGATTTGTTTGCTTTTCTTCCTCACTCTCGAAGGTCAAGCTAAGAAATGGTGTCGCACATTGCCGGAAGCTTCCATCCATTCATTTGAACAACTCGCTAGTGAATTACAATAGGCTTTTCATAGGTACAATTTTCAAAGCGTATTGATAAAGCTGAATGACATTAGAATGGAACCTCAGGAACCTCTTGATGAATTTTCTATCAGATTTTTTCATTATTGTTTTGAGTTCCCTCAAAAGGATGTTGATTGGGAGTTGTTAAGTGAACAGTTCAGCTATGTGATTCTCGTTTCCCTTGAACAATTTCAGTTAGCAACCTAGCCTAAGCCTAGTGTCCCCTATGACAACCCGCAAGTCAACGACTATTCAGACTTTGAATCTTTCATGCACCATGTCAAATCAGAGTTTGAAAACCACAGTGGCTCATTATCTCTCCCGGTTCATGAAACCTACCTCGAGCCCACTCGGTGTCTCCCTAGACACAAAACTAAATCTGATTCGCATACTGATTATGAATCGACTCCTACCCTGCATAAAGTTGATTCCCTTACAAGGCCTGCTAGATCATTGTTTTCTCTAAATGACACAGATGCACGTGTTGAAAATCCTTGTAGGGTTAACGCCCCTGTGACTCAATCTGTTCGTTCATTATTCCCCGGTTTGTTTCTTGATCCCGCCACACCAGTAATTTCTTCGAGACATTCAAAATTTCCTTATATTGGTATTGGCGATAATCATAAGCATGCAGATGGTGTTTCACAATCACAGTTCAAAATTGATGAATCTTTTAGATCTAATTTTTCTCCCTCGAAATCTTTAGACAGCCATAGGAGAAATTTCCTGTCTGGGTAACCTCAAGATGTCCTATTTATTGACCGATCCCAGTTGGTAACTCCCGGGGGGCTTAACTCGCCAGGTACCCAACTTGATCAAATCAATGGTTACAATGATCCCTGCTTATCTGAAAACATATTCCATCATACCGCTGAGTACTATCACTCGCATCTCTTTTCCAACCATATGGAGACACCAAAATTTGATGATTCGCTTTGGGAAGATTCAAGTACCCATAAGAAAATCGAAGCGCCTCAGCTTATGCTGACTATTTCTCAAATGAAGATCTCCAAGTACCATGCTCCTCCCAGCATAACCACATCGAATTCACCCCACTATGGAAAATCTAGAGAATCCGATAATTTGGATTATCAATTTGTCAGTGCGCAAACATTTGACCAAATTGATACAAAGCCCGCTGACATTTTGCAACTCACCACTATCCATGATCACATCCAGTCGCTTGTTGATCTCACCCAATTGTCAGAGTTGGGAAACCCCCCACTCAAAGGTCTGGAGTTTTTTCAAGATGGTGAGGAATTGCAGCCTCCACCGAAAGTGGATTCAGATCCTCATATCCTTGATAGCTTCCAGGAACAACTCCAAACTAGGGTTTCTTCTCTCGGATTCGCAAGAATATATAATTCGTCGGGCACATACTTATTGTTTCCATTCCATAAAACTGATGACCCTCACTACTGTAATGAGCATGCTATTTCATTCGACCAACCCTATCTGGTGAATGTGCCTACAAATAGGAATTGGCTTACCCATCACCCCTCAGATCCAGGATCGTGCATGAATGGATTTGTGTCATTTAATAATAATGTTGAGTTTCAAGAACATATTGCTGTGTATCAGGTTGAGAGTGGGATTCAACTTGCAAAATCTATTCTGGCATGTTCTTTGGCAAGTACCCGTCATCTTCTTTCTGGTGCACATGCTCCTCAGGTAAGTTTTGTTGTTATTGCACTTTTTTGGATACTAGCTCTGAACTTGATCATTGCTGTCGTTGCAGGATGCGAATTAATGCGGTGGTTTCACTGGAAAGCTGATTTTACATAACCTGACCGCATCATTGGTTAAATTAGGGTTTTAGGCGTAGGCTAGCTAGGACCTATTAATAAAATTTGTTAGTTCAAAGTTTTAATTAGATTTACTTGCCAATTTATTTATTTTTTTTACTTCACAATTTAAAAAGTGTGTTTGCTATTTTTTTTTATGATTAATAGCTTAGGCATCGTCATGTTACAATTATTTTCCACTCTTTTCCTTTTTAGTTGATGGTTGCTGCATAAATAATCACTACTTGTATTGCGCTTCTTGTCCACCTACAACTGGTTGATCCTTCTCGCACATGGCGTTTCAGTGTGTCTTGAGCCTCGCCTATTACATTGTATCATACACTCTCTTTCTCACATCATTTTTTTCATATTGCCTGCCACTTCATGAGCCCTCATTGCAACCATACCACCTTGCGGTCTTGTTTTGCCCCGATTGTTGAAACAGTAACCCCATTATTTTGCGTGAGGTTGCGGTGGCTATCTCAAGAGGCAGCCTTCTCTCAGGAAAAGTCATCGAAGTCGCATTCTCAACAAGATGCCTATGAGTCTAAAATTATTTAGCCGGGGAGATACGAGCCGGTTGCTTGTGGGAGACCTAATGAGTTTGAATGGCCCATACCCGTAGCCTAAGCCCTGTGCCTAGCATCGTCTTGGACACCCTAAAATGATATGTTTTGCACGCTTCGCCTATTACAGTAAATGGGATGTGAAGTTTTGGCACAAGGGAAAACCCAAATCAAGATATCTTTCAGTTTCTGTAAAACAAGAAACAACCTCTCTTGCTCGTAAAATAAGTCGGGATCCCTCATCCGCCCATGAAAAATAAGTGCCACGAGCACATGAAAATAAGTGTTGTAAGCACATGAAACAAATAAGGGTAAAGGATCAAGAAAGGCTTCCTGCGCAGAGAGGTAATGAAACGACTCCATCGGGGTACTGACCAGGCTCGCTGGCAGTGGAGCAACGTTTGTGATTTCTTGAAGTGACTCTGCCGGGGTACTGTCCAGGCCTGTTGGCAGCGGAGCAACATCGAAAACTTAATTTAAAAAATCCTGAGCATAATAAACCCACTGCCTTGATCTTCACATCATCAACAAGCTATTGGAGTCTGTGAGATCTCTATTGATGTGTTCGGATTAGCGAGACCTAGCTGAGGCACAAGGACTGGGCATACCTGTAAAGGCCAAAAGTAATTCAAAGGGTCCCCGCAGAACTTGTTCAATATTCCCTGCATCACTATCGTGGCTCAGACTTTTGTTGTGATACTGACAGAGATGCTAGATTCTACTAGTGGTTCGCCATTTGTTGTAGCCACTACAACACCACCCAAAATTTTGGGTGTATTTAAAATTTCAGGTCCCCCTCTGCACGCTTAGTCGTTAGGGTCTTTCACCGAACCTGCAATCAGTGACATCCCAGCAACTTATCCCCAACCCCTCATGATTTGTCTCGCCCTCATGATCAGGCGTTGTTGTTGCAATCACTCCATGTGTGAAGGATCGACATGCATACATTCGAAAGGAAACTTGTGTGTATTTACATTAGGAGCGCTTGCATCATGGATTGTCCAGGCACTTTGTTTTAGCACTTCGCCGAGATCATAGTCTAATATTTATTATTTTGGGGGCACCTCTCTCAAATGTAACTGTAAAATAATTAGTGTATAATGTTACGTGCAGGCGATCCCGCAGATGATATACCAAAGAATATCACCATCGCGTTGGGAGAAAGAGATTGGAACCCAACTAACAAGAACACAATGGTTAGGGAAGTTTCCAATCACGAAGAAGAAAACTCTCTTACAAGAATACAAACAAAGTGGCAAAGCTAACGTTTTCTTGGACATGCAGTCTAGGGAAAATGATGACACTCTTGAAGATGCAGATAAGGCTATCATTAGATTCCAGAGTGAGCGACAATCACGGATGCTTAAGAAGGACAAATAAACTTTATCAAATGGAGAAGATGACATTCCTAATCATCATGGTGTTTCTCTATCAACTCTTGACGACCTTGAGGATGAGATTGTTTGAAAATGAAAATGATTTTAAAGAGAGAATCCATACAGGTGAGATAGTTTATAGAAGAAAGGAATAACCTGTTATTGAGTTTTGTAATTACCCAACGTTTCGGACTGTCCAAGTGAGTCCATCATCAGGGGTAGACATCCAAAGTTCTTTGAAAAGAAGAGCAAATAGGGCAACGGGATGGAGGTATAAATAGTAGAAGATGAGGGGTTTCATGAAAGGTCGGCCTTTTTTTTTTTTTTTTTTTTTTTTTTTTTTAATATTATATGAGACACAACTATTGAAATTAATTTTATTTATTTATTTATATATTCATTTATTTTTATTATTATTTTATTTATTTTATTTATTAATTGTTATTTATTTATTTTTTTATTTTATTTTATTATTTGATGATGATGACACATTACCAGGAAGTTGCATTTTGGTGGGGGTGCTGATCAAGAAACAATCCTAATTGCTGCTATTTTAGAAGGAGACAAAATAAGCATAAATTCGAAAAGGAAGTTTTGAAGATCCTGCACAATGTCAGCTCCATGCCGAGGTCTACACACAAAGGGACTTATTTCACCACTTCGACAAGCCTAGCCCGAAGTATAGCCCGAGTGAACAAAGCGGGCTCAAAAGATTTACATAAAGAATGAAAATCTCATTCAAGGTGTTGGCACACCCTTGGGAAACAATATCTCGTAACCCCGAGCTACATGGTGGGCGCAAATATGTGGACCAAGGTAATGGTTTTAAATATGATGTGATTAAATCAAGGCAAAGAAATCATATGGTTTCAAAATCATAGGAGATCGTGGAACAAAAACTTATGTGAAAACATTATAAGGGGTGCACATTCGATGGGCCAAAGCTACGTTGTATATTTAATGCCAAGGTGCCAACATATATGATTTCAAAACCATATAAGACCATCGAGCAAAATCCTACATGCCAAATTTTTAATCTATGCTAAAGCATTTGAGGCAGATATATAAGGTGGTCAACTTTATGATTAAAATGGTGGAACGAAACCACATGGGCACATTGCATGGAGCGAAAGGTCCGATGGCGGTTTTTAAATTATGGTAAAAGTTTGGAGCAAACAAATATATAAAGCGGTCAAACATTATGGTTAAAACACAGATCAGAGCTATAAGGAAATACATTGCATTTCTATGAGAGAGTTTTATTCTTTGGGGCAGTTATATAATATTTGGTCAAAACACGCGTTCAAACATGGAGTCAAACCTTTTATCACACCTACGATAACAATGCTATAACTACCATCGAGCGATTATGATCAAAAGAATTGTAGGACTATATGAAAACATCAGCACGATTTTCTACCTGTGGTAAATGTTTGGAGCAAACATATAAATATAGCATTCAAAACCTTACGATTAAAATATGGAACAGACTTATATATGGGCACAAATATTTCTATGTCGAAGTCTAGTCTTGGGACAAACATGCACGGTGGTCATGTTTTATAGTAAAGCGTTTGGAGCATATGTTTGGTGGTCAAAAGGTATATTTGAAATGCAGGCGAAAGGTTGACAAAGCCACGATGGCATTGTAAATAACTGTAACGAAATAACAGTCAAATCAAGGATGGAGTTGTAGAATCATGATAGCCCGTAGCCTATGTTTAAATGATGCCCAAGTATAATTTTAAACCACGTCGTTGAAGAACCATAACGCAGGTTAACAAAATATGTGTGAGTGCCAAAGATGCCCCTCGCTTGCCACGGTATGTTTATCGATATATGGTGGTTGCGTAATACGCCATGGGTGATATCATGGATCCAGCTCACCACTGATGCCAAGTTAGGTGCCACACACGCTGAATGAGGTGAGTCAGCGTTCTAAACGGATGCCGAAAATGTGGTGATTCGATCCGCCATTTTGGTGAGCAGCTTGGAAATATATCATAATGTTCCATGTTAATGCACCGAAACAAGCAGTTTTAATGCATAGCATGTCTGTCGTATCTCAGCATGCCAGGATTTCAGGCCATGCAGAACAGAATGGAGGCTGGCACATTCTAGAAGTGGATGTTTAACGTTCCATGTTGATGCGCCGAAACAGGAAATTTTAACGCACAACATGTCTGTCGTATCTCAGCATGCCATGATTTTAGGCCATGCGAAACAGAATGAAGGCTAGCGCATTCCAAAAGCATATGTTTAAGTGACAGAGGATGCAAAAATCATGAGCTATTTTAATGTTTAGAGCATTGCCATCAAGAAATTAGAATGTATTTTCAAACACCCGACTTGTACAGAGAGAGTCATGTCTGAAGTGATAATTCACAGCCAAATCGAGCTCCCTTTTATCGTGACATTAAAGGAGATCATGAGACCTATTGGTGAATATAATATTAACGATATTTATATTGTGATCGAAATGGTGCATGAATTTTTGGCAGACTCTATAGAGTCTAGAAATCGAGCAGACGAAAGCAGCAGCCACCAGTCAGCGGCTCCCTTGCATATTCAGTTGATTATGAACCAGTTATTGAGGGCCCTTCAGAATTTTCACTCCGTGAATGTGTTGCATGGTGACTTGAAGCCCCAAAATATTCTTATAACGGAGAAAATTATGGCTCATGCACCAGATTGCATTCGCTCCGTCATACCTATAGTCTATGTGTTGAGATCAGAATCGATAGGGTTTGAAGAAAGATGATCTTTTGGTGCGCCTGTTATTGCCATTCACAGATAAAATTTCAGTTATGGTGCTGTGGAGAGATTTCAGGAAGGATTAATCATCCTTTTGACCACTCAATCCTTCTAAGGAGTCTTGAGTCTATCGCAGTAACTTGTTTTTCAGCGTGTGGTGTGGCAGGAGTTCAAAAGGAGCAGGAGGTTATGCTCTGGAAAGTTTACTACAAAACGTCGATTGCAGCAGCAAGGAGTGCGATCAATTCTTAAACACAACCATGCGACCCCTGATCAAGTCGCAATCTAGCCTGGGTCGCTGAGCCGCAGCATACCCAAAAGCAACTGAGTGCGACTTGCCCAACATTTGTGACTATGTGACCTTTGTCAAGTCGCATTTCTTCCGAGTCGCAAGTCGCAAATCTATGAGACAAATGAAAGGTGCGACCCTGCAACCCTTTTGAGATTGCGACCCACGTAGAGATCAAGGCACGCGACCCCTCCAAGGTCACAAGGTCGCAGAATGATATGTCCACTAAAGGCTGCGACCCATGAAAGCTCCACCCATGCGACCCCGCTTTGGAATGGCCTTTTTTCTCAAAGCATATATCGCCTACAGAACAGGACTATACAGGGGTCCAAGCTAATCATTAAAATCCCTTGATGTTATCTGTCAATATGCTCCTTATGCAATCTGCATTTTCTTTTATTGTATCTTTATTTTTTCTTTAACATGCATAAACATATTTACGTGAGTGAGGCTAATGGCTAATCTAATATGCTTACACGCAGGTAACATGAGGAGATTATGATGACGAACCAGACAAGGAAGTTTTTCTCTTACCCTGGGAATGCTGGTTCATCTGGTAGGTGCTAAGACTATCTCAACACGAGAAAGGCAGAAGGGATAAAAATCGCAGGTCGCAAATTTTCCAAGGTCGCTAGTCATGGATTGCTGAAGTTCGCAAGTCGCAAAATCCAAGAAGTTCGCAGGTCGCATATTTTCCGAGGTCGCAGATTTCTTCAGGTCGCCAGGTCGCAGTGTCTTATTCCATGCCAAACGCTCGACGACGCAACCCAGCAACCCAAAGACTGGGTCACAGGTCACATATCTGCCGAGGTCGCAGGTTGCAGATGGCCCAAGACTAGGTCGCAAGGAAACCCAACGGTCAAGAACATGAAAGTTCAAGGAAGCCCAAGGGGTAGGTTTTGTGTTATAAATACTCCTTCGGGAGCTTGTAAAAAGGGCTTTTGGTTTCGGACTCGAGCTGAGTACATTGTATTACCAGTAGATTATACATTTAATGATGAATACAAGCATTTTGAAAAATCCCTTTGTGGATTTGGTGTTGTCATATGTATGAGTGATATTGAGTATTATGTTTTCAGTTTCTGAACATATTTAGGTTAAGGGAACTGTACCTTTAATTCATATCACAATTGCATAACATTTTGCTGAATATGTTAATGGTGGTTGAGTTTATTTCACTTTCTTAACGAACGCTGATGGATTTGTTTATTGGCATTTGTGTTATCATTTAAATTTTTAGGAAGTGAAAGGCATTCTTGCCATGAGGAATTGTTTCCTTTGTGGTCAGAACAGTTTACAAGCGTGACACTAATGAAGTATTGCTAACAACACTTCCTTCGGTCTTCATGCCTTATTATTTCCTCTCGCTACTCATAGTGTCATATGTACATTTAATGCATCAATCATATTTCTTGTATTAGTTGATTAGGTGTGTATCCACTGTTTTATAGAGTTTAAGAGAGACCCAAAGAAAAGGAGAAATCAGTGGTAGGTGGACCCACACCCCGGATGGGATCCCTATTCCAAATGTTTTAATGTCTAATTGGGACCTTTTACCGGGGAGATCCCCTGCTGTTGGCCGAACAGATTTTCCCGTCAACAAAAGGCCAAGGGTTTGTTTTGTTTTTGGATGGTTGAGCATGAAAATTACTTGAGGGGAAAGTTCTAAATGTAAAACAAAGATTCAAAGGTGAGAAGTTGCAAGTGAATAGAACATCTTTGGCTAAAAGGATAGATATAATGCTGGTTTTTAGTCCATTGGGCTATGGAGTCATAACAGGGCTTTAATTGAGCAACAACATCAAGAGTAATCCAAGGGGCAAGTCATCTATATCACAATATTATTGAGGTTAGAGTGATGGAATGGAAACAATAAAGTGTTGGAGGGGTGGAAACTGATAATAATTTCACAAGGGATTTATAGTCAGTCAAGACAAGAAAGGCCTCTTAAGTAACTATTTGAAACCAACCAAGAACAGGGCTAACCATAAACTTCTTGGGCAAGTCTGTATTAAAGCAGCTTAATTGACAAAAAATCTGGTAATCTACTTAATTACCTCTAGAATGTATGAAAACACATAAGAGAAAGAAAGTGTAACCTAAGATCAGATAAGGTACTTTTAAACCTAGTCTGATTTCAGACAACACCAAGGGAAACCTTCAGAATCTGCCTTTAGAGAATAGAAACCAGAAACAGGGCAAACCATCACTTTTCTAGTCCAACTTTAATAAGAAAATAATGAAAATAACTTTCAAGAACAATTTTTAAAGCAAACAGTAGGACGAGGGAACGCCAACAATCCTAACTCCTTAAACTATATTGAATCATTCATAAATAGACAAATTGGAGGAAAACATGGAGATAAAGCTTATCAGTCAGAGAAGGGTACTGGTAAATAGTACATCCTAACTCCATAAATTCAGTTCTTTATCAGATAATATTGAACAATATGACATACATAGAAGGAAAAAAAATAACGAAGAAAGGGGCACTTCACTAGTGATATAGACCAGGATCCCAAGAAACAACTTGTTATTGATGTCAAACCAGTTACAGTCTTCAGGTCCAATGTTTCAGTTCAACAATCATCTTCACTATCTAGCCTAAATAATCTAACACAAACAGAGCTTCAAGGGCCACTGAACACTATTTACGGATAGAAGTCTCAAGCTCAATTATATTTCAAAGTTCTACAACCAGCCCAACCAACCCTTCTCTCATCATCTGCAGTAGTATTTATAGAAGAATGAGGAGGTGAGATCTGTTAGAAGATCTCTAAAGACAATTAATACAAACTTAATGGTCCCTCATCCCTTGGGGGGCTCGATGAAGAAACTTACATAGGTTTCTTCTGTATTAAATGTTTTACATAAATATTTAAGCTCGGCGGGAGCTCTTTTTGACCTTTGAGGCTCTGTGTGGTGTCAAAGTAGCTCTACTGATGTTTTGTCATTAATTTTATTTGCATATTTCACTCTCTGGATGTGCTTCGAGACAAATATCTGATCTTGATCAATAACTTCAGCCTCTGATTGAATACTTTGAGGCACAGGTGGCATTTCGGTAGCTAGGAGGAATCAATTTGCCTCAGATGTGGCGGTGGAGGCTTTCTGTTGATAAAACACTTAATATTTTATTCAAACTGTGTTTTAATTTGGGATTAGGCTTTTGATAATCATTCTTAGCCATGATCCCCACAAATATATCTTCAATCTTCTATCTTGGTACATTTTTGTCTTCGACACTGATACTCTCTGACTGTGTTTGATTTATTGTGTTTTTTGCTGATGTGCAGGCCTGTGCAGGGGTGATATGGCATCAATGCCTCATGAATCACTGATGAAACGTGAATTTTAAACCCTGAAAATGATTTTCTTTGGTGAATCAAAGGCAAGAGGATCGTCACCCTATGCCTTTGAAATTTCTTCAGTCATTCCGGAAAAACCATTTAAACCCTGCAAAATAAAAAGAACTATTATAAAATCCTGCATGTATAGGTTTGATGCCTCAGAAGGCACATGGAGGGAGCATGTCCATTAGATGGAATCATCCAATAGTCAAGATTGATTGGGAGAAGTCACAAAGAAGTCAGAAGAATAGTTTAAATCAGAGTCATTGATCATGAAGAGATCAACGGTCGGGAGCGGAGGCGAAAAAATAACGTGACAGGGTCACTTTATTGGAAAAAAAAAAACAGAGAAAATAGGTTAAAAAATGGTGTCTGGGGTTCAGGATGATCGTGGACCATCAGATGAGAGTAGTAAAAGCGATCAACGGCGGACAAAAGGAATTAAAAACCTTAGAAAATGTGACTAGACATCAAAACTCCAATTAAACCATGTTAAATAAAATTCCCGGGCCCGTTTTTGCTGACTGGACGAGAAACCACGGAGACCCGCCCGAATAGAAATCTGCCGCGTGGATGTTGATGTGGTACTGGGACCACTGACACTGTTGTGGACAAGGGGACCGGGCAATGAAATATGGGCCATCGATCTACAGATCAGATTTATGGTAGATATCTGTTAAATACCGTGCCATACCCTGGTTAACTGTCAGGCTTCTTCGATGAGCGATCGTCGTCCGATGAGCGGCCTCAGATCGGACAGTGCGCATCAATATCGTGCTGGTTCCACATCCAATATTTAACGTGCCATGAGCGGCATCTTTCTAAACAGTGCACAAGACACGTGTTGGGCGATGTATGGAATCACTGTCGATCGGGAAAAAACCGCCCTCCGCTTGAAGGCGGTGCGATGGATACCGCCCGGTTTTAGAATGGTGAGTGGTTGGCGGGGACCACCGACTGCGATGGATTGCACGCCGTTGATCTGTAGATCAGATCGACAGTGGAGATTTATTTGGAATTTTTCACCGGCGGAAACGTTATTTCATAATAAATCCGACAAATTTAAATAAAAATAAGGTTTAGACTTTGGGGGCGAGAGGTTAATTTTCGATATGGTTTGACACTCGTTTGCGGGGCCTTTGGGTGCATGGGAGATAATAATATCGAGGGTTAAAGGAGAGGGATAATCGGCATCGGGTGACGCGATAAGCGCCTGAAGGGTTGGCGCTCGGTTCTAGCACCAAGACGCATGGAGGGGAGGATTAAAGACTTAGCCCAAGGGGGCTTAAGTCCATAATATATATAAAATATGCATTTTAATGGGTTTTGAATGGTTTTCAAAGGAATTTGAGAGTTTTGATAAGGCCAGAAAGGATCTTAAACCTTACCAAAAAGGGTTTTGAAGAAGGGAAAGGGGAAAAACATGAAAATGAAGGTTTTTCATGGGAGATGAAAGGCAAAGATGAGGTTAGTCTAGAAAAAGGGGGAAAGGGACCAAGGTGCTTGCAGTAGTATTATTTATTAGGAATCAGTAGGATTTCTGAGTGTGGAAATGGGCACAGCAGCGAAATTGGGACAGAGGCATCAGGCCTTCAAGAGTCTTCAAGAGCCAACACTTTTTAGAAATAAAATTTGTTCCTTGAAGGCTCAAAAACGTTTTAGCCACCTTTTGCTATAACAAATTTTACAGGTGGCTAAAACCATGCATACAATGATTGTGGCTGAATTGCAGTTCTAGGAGGTCCATGCCACCCAAGTTGTTACAGAGGTGCAACAACAATTATCGAGGATGCAGAAGGAGCATCAAAGTGCAAAAGAGGCTCGACGAGTAGTTAAAGATTAGTGTGTTGAACTAGAATTAATGATTGATTGCTTGTGCGCTGACTTGCCAGAAGTCATTATCCCTGCCATAGCCACACCAACAGCTAAGTTAGAAATCCTGGTCATTGCGTTGAAAGTGTCGGGCATACAAATCCATGCCATCCTCACGTAATTTGAGCTATAGATTTCTTAGCTGCAATTGAAGCTCGAACTAGAGGCACCGTCGAAGGTCCGAGCACAATGCACGTTCGAGGTTAACGTAGAAAATACCAGCATCGTAGTAGCAGTTCCAAAATGTGGCACACTATTTCTATGAGGCCATGGGTGTTTGGACTTCTTTTCAGAACAATCGGATGGTCAAACAATTAAAGAAGGAACTCCAAGTCAAAGAGTGGCAATTCATAGAGATCACAGTGGTAGCACCAACCTTGGTGCCAGCATAGAGGCTTTCGAGACTACACGAAGGCAAGTCCATTCAGATGAAGATTGAGGATCGGCGCTACATGAGACGCAGATGCAGCCTTGGATCAAGGAAGCCCTGCATCTTTCATATAACCTCGACAACACCCTCAAAATCCTGCAAGAGGCTCAGCGTAGCATCGACATGTCATCTAAGGGAACAACAACATCCAAGTTGGTGGATGAAGCACTGAGTGCCATTGCTCAAAGCCTCAAATTCATAATAATATTCAAGAGCTCTGTGGAAGCATTGAAGTCAAAGATGAAGGAAACCACCCCACAGTGACTCGGGACAAGTCACGAGATTATGTTGGGGGCTTGTTGGAGTAAGGTGCCCTGGGGTACTCGTTAGTTTACTTTTGTTTAATTTTTGTTGTATGCGTTGCGTGCACATGGTCAAAGGGGCTTTGGGGTAGGTCAAAGTAACTTAGTTATTCTAAAGGGTTAAAGGGAAAACCATGAGTCTCAAACAATGATTTGAGACAATGGTATGTGCATCTTTTGGATAGTATAAATATGTAAGAGTCGAGTAAAGAAGGAGATCATGAAATATTGGATTAGTTTTGGTTATGTGTCTTTGTTAGTATGGGTTTTTTGTCTAGGTATAAATTCTCTTGCTAGTAGTGTGCATGGAGACCTAAATCCTCAGTTGCATGCAGACTGTTATACTATCTGTGCAAAATGATAAATTGTACTGAATTGCAATTCTCTTAATAAAGAAGGATTTTTTGGCGAACTCGAACTCTCATGTGATTTACTGTCTTAGATTATCTATTATCTATTGTATATCTGGACCTTTTCTATCATTATTTATTTCCTTCAGTGAATGGGGTAATTGCATCTATGTGCAAGTACTAGTCTATGTAAAATAATTAGACTTTAATGAAGTACAATTAACTATTGTGCATGAAATTATATCGAAGTATTCTGTCGTAATCTATGAAAGGGTTAAATATGTTTATCATTGACTCTACGTGCAAAAATTTCTTATATTATCTATAGTAATTATCATTACATATTCCACATAAAAATATCCCTCAAGGTGCGAAAACCTGGTTCCAAAACCCCCCCCTACTTCTTCTGGTCAGACTTTGGTCTGCGGAATAGATCACTGCCGAAAGGGCCAGTAATTGGAGGGTTTTTTGTTTGCACAAACAATTTGAACATGGTTTAGGACCCCTTAATCCAACAAGAACGTATTCCAGCAACACAATCTGCTTCTGCACATAATCTCATAGATGGTGATACCGAATGTCAATATGCTTGGATCGATCATGAAAATTTGGATTTTCAGAGAGTTTCATACAACTCAGATTGTCATAATATATAACAGTGGGATGCATCATCTGACCAAAAAACCCAACAAGAATCTTCCTCATCCAGATAGCTTCACAGGCTTCTTGACTAGGAGTCATGTACTCTACCTCTGTTGAATTGAGTTCAACTGATATTTGCTTCCTATTGCACTAAGAAATTGTTGGTAACCCATTACTGAAAACTACTCTTCATGTTTTCTTCTAATATGATGGAATACCCACCAAATCAACATTTGTGAAACCTTGAAGGTTTACTCCCTCTGTTTTTTTGTACCAAATACCATATTGAGTAGTGCCTTTGAGGTATATCAACAGATGTTTGGAGACCTTCCAATAGATTCTGGTTGGCTTAAACATTACTTTACTAAGATGGTTAACTGCATAACACATGTATGGTCGTGTGTTCACCAAATACATGATTGAACCAACAAACTTCTTGTAAATTTTTGTGTCCACCTCCTCACCTAAAGTGGCATCATCTTTCCTCCATATACCTACTCGAGGAGTTTCCATATGTTTGCTACTCTCCATGCAGAACATCCTTAGTATCTCATTTTCATACTTTCCCTGAGAGACAAATAATTCCCCATCTCTTTTCCATAATTCCACACTGAGGAAATAATGCATGAGTCCCATGTCATTCATCTAATATTATCTTGCAAGATCCTCTTTTCAATATTTGATCAAATTTTAATCATTCTTTTAAATAAAATCATCAAAATATAATACTATAATTAACAATTTATGTTTAACCAAAATATGGTAAATATTTGCATCTGCTTCACTTTTAGTGAAGCCCATCCTTTTGAAATAGTTGGTGATCCTAGTGTACTAAGTATAGGGTGATTGTTTCAATACATAGAATGGTCTCTTGAGTATGTACACTTGTAACTCTCTGTTGAAGGTCTCAAATCCTTTTTGTTATTCAATGTACACCTCCTCCTCAAGCACTCCATTCAGGAATTTTTTCCTCACATCCATATGATTAATCTTCCATCCCATCTGCACTGCAAGTGCTAGAATTGATTTGATAGAATAGTACTTTGCTACTGGAGCAAAGGTTTCCTCGTAATAAATTCCCTCCACTAGATAGAGCCCCTTGGCCACAAATATGGCCTTGTTTTTCTGGAAGCTTCCATCTGTTGGTTGCTTCATCTTGTAGATCCACCTCGAACCTACCATGAACTTCTTATCTAGTCATGGAACCACTTCCCAAGAACTATTTCTTACTATGGAATCATATTCCTCTGCCATGGCATTAACCCATATTTCATTCTGCACCGCTTCCTCTAATAAGGATGTTCCTGTCTCAACTAGCTCTCTCATCAGAGCCATGTATCCAGTTTTTTATGGGAAAGTTTGTCTAGCCAACAGCAAGGGATCTCCCCGGTTAAGAGTCCCAACTAGACTCTAAACAGTCTGGAATAGGGTTCCCGTCCAGGGTGTGGGTCTAGCTACCGCTTAAGTCTCATTTCCTTTGGTCTCAAAATAACTCAATGAACCTGCAAACACACACTTATTCAAATGATACAAAATACATGATTGATGAGTTAAACACATATATAACACTATGCGTAGCGAGGAAAATAATAAAGCATAAACACCGAAGGAAATTTTGTTAACAACACATCATTTGGGTCATGCTTGTAGGCTATTCTAACCACAAAAGAAGCAATTATTTATGGCAAACAACGCCCTTCACTTCCTGAAAGATTTAAATGATAATACAAATACTAATAAACAAAGTCATTAACATTCATTAAGAAAGCAAAATGAAATGAACATCATTAACACAAGTACAGAGAACTGTAATGCATAAATGATGCCATCAAAAGCGCAGATTCATTAATCCAAAGATGTTTGAAACTGTATAAGAAATACTCACAGTGTTTGCACAGAAAAACACATCAGATCTGAAAGGAGTTTTGACAAATATCTATATTCATATGTAAAAGAGTGTTATCCTTTTGTACAATGCTCTCTAACTCTTGAGTCCCAAAAAAAAGATCCTTTACAATCTTCCAAGAGGAAGTTTTATAGACCAAAATTTTCCATTTGGCCTTCCTGACTTTTCTCCTGCCCAACTGTTGAGCTGCCTTGCGACCTAAATGAGAGCTGTGACCTGCGACCACGCTGCGAAATGCGACCAGCGACCCAGGTGGGAAATGCGACCTGCGACCTGCTCCCAAATGCGACCAACGATCTACTGTCACCTGATCATGAGGATGTGTGCACAATCGTGAGGTTAGGGGCATCCACTTGTTGTTCTTTGAGGAATTTCTTCCAAGCATGATAATCTTCCACTATGGGGGAAATTAGAGGAACTTCTTCTCTCAACCGATGGAGACACTCCAAGGCATTTAGGATTAGAGTCTCTCTTTTCTACGTGACCAGGTTGGATAGGGAGGCGAGCTTGGTGTAGATCCAGACTGGTGTGACAAGAAAATTTCCCAGGTTGTCATGTGATGCTGCAATATTGGAAGTGGCAGCAGCTTGCTTAATGTGCTGCAAAAATGCCTGGATCTCATGATCCACCTGTTCCCATGTTTTCTCCTCATCCAATCCACCCAGCGATGGAATGTGATGTAAGATGTGCATTGAATTGATGTCGCTGATCAGATGCTCATATGCGGACATCACCTTATCTAGGTCCTTGGATAGTTTATCTTTAGACTCCATTTTAATCCGGATCTGGACCTTGGCATCTTGTGTGTGGATCCAGTCTTTCTTTGGCAGGCTTTCGAGAGCCTGGGGGTACAAGACTGTCCAATCTATTATTCTGTACAAGGCAGCTGAGGCTTCCTTCAGCTGCTCATTCCTCTGCTTGGTTTATGTTTCGGCTCTCACCAAAGGGGCAACTGTTTGTTTTATAGTAAAAATTTCCCCATAGAACTGTCTCATGGTGGTCTCTAATATATCTAACTCCCTTTGGACGGTGAGTGGTACTTCATTGATAGGGGAAGTTTTGTTTTGGAGTTGCTCAATCTCTTCTCTTAATGTTATCTTTTCTTGCTCTGCCCTTGCCTCCCTCTGCTCTGCTTCTTGTAACTTATTTTTTAGAGAGAGGATCTCTCTAATCATTCTGTTTATATTCTTCTCTGTGACCATGGCGAAAGATGTGCCGGCTGATTCTATCATCACAAAGTTAGTCCTAGTGTCTAAGACTATGTCTTTTTTCGTTGCAACTGTAGATGAGGCAGAAGGATTCTGTGCCAACAATCTTCTTTTCTCCTGTCGGATCTTGAAGGAGAACTGATCGTATGTGAGCCTGGTAAGATTGAATACCTCCTCCTCTTGCCCTTTGTAGGAACTCACATCAGAGAGTGTAGCGTGTGTACTAACTAGAGGTACCTCCAGGGGTGGTAGCTCTGTTTGTGATCCTACACCCTGGGGAGGTGCCTCGATGTTCTCTAGCATTCTATCCTCCTCTTCTTTCCTTTTCTTTTCTTCTTCCTCTTTCCGAAGGCATTCAAATTCTGCCTTTTCATGTTCTCTTTTGCATCTACCCTCTGCTTATATCGTTGCTTCTTGTTCGACTTTCCTTTTACGTCTGGCTACTGCTGCTGCTGCCTGTTCTTCTTTCTTCTGGCATTCGACTTCCACTTGATCTAATTCTTTCTTGAGTTGTCGTTTTGCCACAGCCTTTCTTGAGTTGTCGTTTTGCCATAGCCTCCACCTCCTGTTCCTCCTTTTTTCTCCTGGCCTCTGCTACCTACTTCTTCTTCTGCTCTAACCTTAGAATCCTTTTATGCTTTTCTTCATCTTCTTTCATATTCTTCTCCGTTTCTTGCTGGGCTTTGGCTTCTAGTTCTTTCTGCTGGGTAGAAGTGTTGTGCCCTGTACTAGTTCGAGGCTTTTTAGCCAGACAAGAAGAAGCACCTCCTAATTCACGGCTTCTGTCCTCCAATGTTTGGTCATCTAGGTATTCTTGATCAGACCACGTCCCCAGAGCAAGTTTCCTATCTGCATTATACCAATTCCTTCTTTCATCTTCACTGAGGCATTCCGTGTGCTGGTAGTTCCATTTGAACTTAGCCCGTTTCCAGTGATTAGGGACTATCCTTTTTGGGTCATATGTCCGGTGGTCTAATGCCCCAAGGTGGTAACTTTTCATCTCTTTCGCTTCTGCCTCTACCTCCCTGAAATCCTTGAGCATGAAGGTACCGATAGTGAGGGGTAGCGTAGGCCACGAATTCTTCTCACCCTTGGTCAGGATCCTAGAGAAACTTGAAGACATCTCGAAACAGACCTCTTGAATGAGCATTTTATCTATAACATATCAAGGCACATCATGGGGAGCCTTGTACGAGCCAAAAAATCAAATTAATGTGTACTCGGTAGGTGGGAACCAATGCGCCACCTTGCCTAGTGTCTCCATGGCTCGCCAAGACATGTAAGGAGTGTCTTGGCTGAAAAATTTTCTGTAGAGAGCTGGGATGAAAACTTGAGAGATTAGCTCTATGTCCTGCTTCTATCTGGTGTTAGGGTCCCGTGATTTGGCCGATTGGCTAGCCAAATGATGATGTAACATCAAACCAAGCTTTGGAGCCCAAGGACCTAGCCTTCCTGGACTCAGAGAGGGCTCTCTCTATATGTGTAAAAGATGTCGGTGTGTTTACTTGCGGTGTTATGATATTAGGCTAGTTATGAAGTGTGTTTTTGGTTTTTTTTAGTTCTTAAGTTTGTGAGGGATGAAACTGATCAAATACATAAACTGGATAACAAGATGTAGATAAATTGGGCTATGGGGTCAAACAGGTCAAGGAAACTATGAGGTGATGATGTAAAGCTGCTGTAGGGCCGATTTGATTCACGGTAGAAGGGATCTTTGGGCAAAATGGATTAAATGGACAACAAGTTGGTGAAAGACAAGGGATTTCAAGTGTAACTAGTTTATAGCAGACATAAACATGTTATAGCGAGCCATTAATCATGCTAAGTGTAACTATGAGCTAATTAATACACAGAAATCAAACATTCTAGCCATGCATAGAAGTATAAGACCCTCTAACTTTGGGAAATGGCTATCAGACTTTGGGGAAAACACATAAGACAAACTAACAACTCATAAACTACGCCGGAATGCCTAAACATAGTCTCTAAGTCATTGGGAACTTTGACAAACAAGCTTTCATAGTTTTAGGCAAAGGGCTAGATCGGGACTAGGCCTCCTTGGTTCAACAAGATGATCAACAAATCAATCAAAGAGAAAGTTTTATGGATAGAACTATGGGAAGCTTATAGGTAGGTAGGGCAAACCATACATCCTACTTAACATACATAGAACTTATGAATAAAACTTAGCAACAATACCTTAAGTTACTAAAGAGCAGCTAAGAATTCTTTAGCATAACTAAGGAAGAAGAAAACATCAAGCTATGAAGATTCAGGGATTTTGAGGTGCCTCCATGGGCATATCTCAAAATCAATCTTTACTGATCTATAGCAGTAAGAAATATGTATTATGAATGAAAACTAGAAGACAAAAACATATCAAGAAACACTATACCATTCTACCATGTCAAGGAATCCATCAACAATCCTTCATCATTCCTCAAAAGCATCCAAGAGGCAGTCCAAAAATCATAACTCAAGTGTATTCTTCAAAGCTCATATGACCAATGTATTAATTCTTCTCTCAAGTTCAGCCTCCGATTTACAATGAGAACCATGGAATAAATAGGCTTGAGGGAGGAAAACCTCATGGAGCAACTAGCTATCCCATTGGTCAAGTCAAAATATCTAAACTTGTCCTTGAGGCTTTGCAAAGCCCAAGGCACAAAATATCCCATAAAATATCTAAAAAACTGCTAAAAATGGAAATTATATTGACTTTACATCATTTCCCAAGTATAAAAATAGCTTAACGCACATTTGGGAAAAGCAGATTTTTGAGGTTCAAAAATTGCAAAAATACTTCATATTTATTCCTGAAAAAGGTCCCCTGACTTGCTGGAGGCAATTGGCAGCCTTCCCGATGTCGAAACGAGGCTCATGATAGCTCGTTGGAAATAATTATGTGTCTACATTCCGGCGCAACTAAAATCATCTCAATCTGATGCCTGGAAGTTCCCCAAAACTGTACCTATGTGCAAAAACCCAGAAAATAGCAGACTGTTGATATGGCGGGCAGAATGTGCAAAAAGAGGGCGTTTTTCGCCAATTTGAGGGGGCGAATGATCTCCAAATGCTCTGAAAATCGCTGGGGACCTGCTCATAGAATTATGGCATCAACTGGTATCATCCTTCTCCCTTGAAAAATCCTCAAACTGAAATGACGAAATTATGAGTTTTCGACCAAAAAGCCAAAAAATGCCAAAAAACAAAAAGTTGTTGAAATGGGCCCAAAATTGGTGCGCATGACCCTCAAGGGTCCCTAGAAACATGCTCCGAAGCTGAGGCCAAAATTTCAAGTGCTAACATGTCTTTCTCCTCGTTCTGTGCCGGGCGCTTCCCTTTAGCCTCCTTTAGTTTCTCTTGGGCAGTAATACCATGTTGCTGCTCTGTCTCAAACTCTTGCTCATTCTATTGTTCAAAATGCTGCTCAAACTGCTGCCCTTCCTCTTGTTCCCGTTGTTCATCATTATTGAGTTGCTGTTGTCCAGCGCTCTCCCCCTCTTGCTCTTGCTGTTTAAACAAAATTCTACCTTCTCTGTCAGTTACTATTTTGATCAAGGCGACCATGGTTTCAATTTTAGTGTGAAATCCACTCTTTTGATATAAGATCCCTGCTCCTTCCAAACAATACCTTTTCTTGCCTTTGTATATCAATCAGCCAATGAATACACAGTTAACAAGGACAAACATAGTCAAAGTGACTTTCTTGTGTGAGGGTACTTAGCTTGTTGGTGTTTCGAGGAAATAAGACAGCCTTGTCTTTTTAGAGGAAGGAAAAACAATATTCTTCTCAATTCAAAACCCTGCTTTCTTCTTAGTATGCAACTCAACCAACCAATTCAACACCATAAATTCAGTCAACCAGAGGGTATACACATGGTCAGGATTCATTGTTCATAGGACAAGGTGGCAGACCTTGAAATGTTTCTGAGGTGTTTAACAAAGGTTTGTAAGAGTTCTAATCAAACAAAGCTCTTCTTCAACCAAAATACTGCTCCCTTCTGGTATACCTTTCAACAAATATATTCAACACTATTTCTCAGTCCAAACAAGGTGTATACACAGTCCAAAGTTGACTGTTCATAGGACAGGGTGATAAAAATACTTCTAAATGCAATGAGCTTTACTCACTGATTCTGCCTTATGGAACTGAAAGGCACAACACTGTTTTATATTTTAAACATAAGGAGGAAACTCCTTTGAAAGATCAAAAAATGTTCATATGATGGCTGTGTTGAAAGCTGACCTACTGTTTTCACCCTAATAACACCTTATCTTTCCTTTCTGTTTTCAACAATGCACACAGCTTGACAGATTTTGATTTTGTTTCATCATAGTTTTGAGGGTAATTGCAATGGCTATTCATTACAGATGAAAATTCAACCCTTTGTAAGCAAACTTTGCACCTCCTTAACATCACCAGTGCTGGGCATATGATTCAAAGTCACAGATGTCTCCTTGTCAGTGTCTTCACTTGTTTCTTCTCTTTTATTTTTAGCAGACTGTTGGGAAACTGGCATATCTCCTGAGCTGCCCACTTGAAAAACTTTCCCAAGCTTATTGAGTACCACTGGATCATTCCAATACTTCATCATTGCAGGAGGGCCCCCCTTTGAAATGTCATCCAAAACAGGCTCTAAAGCAGGATCGTTCTTAAGCTAGGCCATCTGTGCTTCAAATTGCATTTTTTGTACAGGGTTTGACAACATCTTAATCATATTCATTACTGCTGGATCCTACATCAGAGAATGGCGAAGGTGTTGTGCCATTTTCATGAACTGAGGATTTTGAATAACCTGTTGCATGCTCTCGACATACTTATTTAGATCCAGTTGGGGTGTAGTAGATTTGCCCAACACCCTTCACACTTTGCTGAAGTTGCTATTTACTTACATCACTGTCAAGCTGCTGCCCTCCAAACAAGACTCTTTCCTAGCCTGTCAACTCACTCGTTTTGATAAGGCAACAATGTTTTTTGAATGCTGTGTAAAAAATCCCTCTTAGGTGTGAGATCCTTGTTCCTTCAGAAAGCTGCCTTTCCACTTAATATGTAGTTCAACAAGCAGATTTTTAAGAGAGAAACACAGCCAAATAAAGATAGACAGCCAAAGTAAATTTTCCTGTGGAAAGACACCAGCTTTGGTGTTTGAGGTAGTAGGACACCCTTATCCTTGTAGAGGAAGGAAAACAAAAGCCCCTGATTAAAGAACATTGCTCTCTGTTGAGGCCACTTAACCAATAAATTCACAATATAAACACAGTCAATCACGGTGAATTTACACAGTCAATAGTTACTGTGTCTGTAGAAATGGTGACAGAGTTTGTGATGTTTTTGTAATGTGGCAATAAAGGCCAGTAGCTTTCAACAATAAAAAGTCCCCTTCAACCAAACACTGTTCCTTTGGTGTGCTTTTCCACCAGTGGATTCACCCATTATAAACACAGTCAATCACAGTGCATTCCCACAGTAAAAATTCACTTGTACATAGGGCTGGGTGGCAGAGTTTATTATGTTTCTATGATGTCACAAATAATCTTGTATCATTCAAACCATAAGAAAATCCTTTTACACAAAACACTGCTTTCTCTATACTCTACTGCTCCTTGCACACATTTTGACAAAAGACATCTCCGAATGCAAATGATAACTCACCCACTGATTCTGCTTTAGGGAACTAAAAAGGCCAAACACTGTTTCTTTTTTTGTCTTTTTAACAAACAAAGGAGATTTTTGGAAAGTCACCAAATTCCATCTAATGATCACTGTCTAAAACATGTCCCATTGTTTTTCTCTTTAAGCCCTGTGCTCTTGTTTCTTTTATCACAATTTTTGGAGAAGTTTCACTGCCTTTTCTTATCAACAAGGCTCACAAGCTCTTAAGGTTTCATCCCTTAGCCAATAGAACTACAGCTCAACTTGTTCCTTCGAAATTTATGACAATGCTTCTTGAGGAGTTTGGAGCAGTTTTTGACAAAAGAAAAAGGGTTTAATTTTTTTAATATTACAAATCCTCCAATAAATCACTGTTCTGTCCTCCTTTATGCCAAACAACAAGTTTTGGTTTAATGAAAAACAAGCAATCAATTGATTGTTGTGCTTGGGCAATGGAGTGAGAAGAATACCTTAAAAAAGCTTAAGGGACCTTTTTGATTGGTTGAGCAGCTCTCCAAAGAGTTTTTTTAAGGTTTTTAAGTGAGTTGATGACCATTTCTATAGGAGTGTCGCAGGCTGCTACAGGCGCGTCGCGCAGCAGTGCATTCCTTTGTAAATTTTGTGCACAGGCGCGTCGCGCACCTTTCCAGGAGTGTCGCGCAAGTTTGCAGTCCATTTTGAAGGCCTTCCCGGTGTCGGAATTGGGCACAAGATGGCGCTTTGGAAAGCTGTGAAAATCTACTTTCCAGAACAACTTGAATTTTTTCATTTGGTGTCCATTTGATCCTTCAAAAATTGATTTTCCCAACACTGGTCAAAACTGGTGAATCCTGGTGCAGAAATGCATCGAGCTGTTTGTAGGCCATTTTTGAATGCCTTCGCGGTGTCAGAATTGGGCATGAGATGGCTCGTTGGAAAGATGTGGAGGTCTAATTTCCAGAAAAACTTTAATTTTTTCATTTGGTGTCCATTTGATCCTTCAAAAACTGACTGTCCCATCACTGGCCAAAAAAGGTGTATGCTGGTGCAGAAAAACATAGCGTTGATTGCAGGATACTTTTGGATGCCTTCCTTTTGTCGGAATTTGGCCCGAGATGGCTCATAGGAAAGCTATGGAAGTCTATTTTCCATAAAAATTTTAATTTTTTCATTTGGAGTCAATTTTGTTGTTTAAAATCTGACTGTCCCATCACTGGCCAAAATGATGAATCCTGGTGCAGAAATTCTCCCGTGACATCTGAATTTTTCACGTTTCTCACAAACCATGATACCTGTGTAGAAACTGAAGGAGGTTTTTATTTTTGAACCTATGAGGGACAAAAACCTCTCTCAATTTTGTAAATTTCATCTCTGTTTGATCAGAAAATCATTTTGAAGCAAACTTCCCGAGCGCTCCTTAACCTTAATTTTGCTGTGGATGCCAAGTTTGCTGACCCTATTTGGACTTTGATCATGGCCCTCTGATTTGAGAAAGGTGCCTCTTTTTCAAAATACTTCCCTGCCTGTCGGTGTATCATCTATGATATATTTGTTCTTTGGAATAATGAAAAACTGTGTTTGTTTCAAATCATCTAAACAATGACAGTCTATCAAAACAAACTCCTGTTGCCTATTCATAAAATTGTATACCTATTCACCATGTCCATCTAAAAGGATAAGCTTGTAAAACAGGAAAAACAGGGTTCTTTGATAGACAGTTACCATTTTGCTTTGACCAGTGTATTGACCCTTTTTGTAATAGAACCATTCCATAACTCGACTATGTTCACTGTTTTACCTTCTTGGTGATTTTTTAACAAGGAAAAACCATTCAGAATGTGTCAAAAGAATTTGAAAAGCTTTGAAAACCATTTCTTGAAAAGCGCTCCTTTGGAATTTTGGCATGTGACAGTGGATTGTTGTTTGATCCTTTCCCTTAAGGAAACTGCCCCTTTTTTGGTATCAATGGCATACATATTCATAATGTTCCCTGTCCATCATGATGTATATTTTGAAAGACATTTTCCTATGGGTAATGCATTTTGAAACAAAAACCCCATCTTTTATCTGTGTAAAAGACTTTTGCTCTCTTCCTTTGTATCCTTCCACTGCACCTTTTGACCAATCAGTTTTCAACAACACTCAATGCCTTGGCCATCTGCTCATAAATGGAGGAGGCTCTTCATCAGGTA
The DNA here is from genome assembly GCA_034641835.2 of Pinus albicaulis. Classification (NCBI taxonomy): domain Eukaryota; kingdom Viridiplantae; phylum Streptophyta; class Pinopsida; order Pinales; family Pinaceae; genus Pinus; species Pinus albicaulis. Next base: position 7,215,906 of record MU968389.1, read on the forward strand.
AAGTATCTGAAGGTTGTTTGACAAATCTGTTTGACATAGATTTTCCCTAGATGTGATGGTAAGCAAACCATCTTAAAAAACATCAAGACTGGCACCTCTGCTTGCAATCATCACTGTGCTTCAGAAAAAACCCTAGCCAAAATGTAGCTGTCTCACTATACTTCTTTGAGGAGAACTGAGATGTCATTAATTGCTTGGTCATCTTATGACAAATTGTTTGAAAGATAGTCTCTGTGACTATGGAGGTCAGCAACCTTTGAAAGACAAACAACTTTTCTTTTGCTGTGTGATGACATGATCTGTCAGCATCTTTTCAATTTGGTCTTGTGGGGACAGCAAACTGCCTATGATTAGAATTGTTTTAACTCATGATATGCCTTTCTAAATTTCAACAATTCACATGATTTGAAAGCTTCAAATGACCTCCTTTATCAGACCAGACTCTTTTTTCCTTTGAGCTAGCATATTTCAAACTCTATCCCTGTCATGATTATCACTCATATTCAGAAAACCTGGAGTTATTGCTTCACTGTTCAGTAAAAGGCAAACCTGGGTTTCTGCATTCCTTTAAGTCAATACTGGCCAGCGCCCTCTGCTTATAGATGAAGGAGGCACCCTAACCCTGTGCTTGTAAATGAAGGAGGTTCTGGGCCATGAAAATTTACCAGTTTACTGAGACAGTGGTGTCCTTTTCTTACTGTGATTTTCCTGCTGGAAGGAAAACTGCAAGGTCTTGATGAGTGACTTTCTGTTTTGCAGACATATCTCAGGCTCATATTACATTTAGAAGTAGTTGTTCTTCTAACTGTAGATTCAAGCATTTCCTCCTGAGATGAAATTATATTTCCTGCCTTTGTAGAAACCATAAAACACTGTGAAACACCTAATAGTCAGCTTGAGATTGGGGTTTATGCAGTGCTGAGATCTAGGGGGTGTGAGTGGCGCGACTTAGAGCTGTTTGTCAATTTCATTTGCAAAGTGGGAGGTCAGTCATGGTAGGTCTGTAGCAGATGGAGGCTTTTTGGCTTTTTGATGATTGCCAAGGGTAAAATGTCTTAAAGCACCACTTCCTAACATAGGGGAGACTTTTGAAACAGATTTGGATTTGTCTTTTAAAGCTGATGGGCAGACCAGTAGGGCTGAAGCTAGGTAGGATAGTGATAATGAGGTTTTGATTTCGACATGGGTGGACTGAAAAGTAGAAGGGCGAAAAAAGTTTTAGGAGGGTTTTCTAGATGACATATTGACATAAGGAAATCAGTTTCTAGAAAACTCAGCTGTAGATATAGTCATCACTAACATGTAAAAATACTGATGGCTAACAGTGGCTCCATTTGGGGAGGGCAGCTCCTCGTCAGGAGGTGTCCAGAATTCAGATCTTTGGCTTATGAAGACCAGTGCCTTATCCATTGGCGCAAAATTTACCCTTTTCTTGATGTTATTTCTGAAAAGTGATAGCATGGTTAACATCAATGATACTTCTACCTACCCCACTATCTCTCCTAACATTTTTTCTTCTCTTTGGCGCATTTGAACTAGCAGCCTTTTGACAATGTATATTTTTCTTTTTGCAAAATGAACCTATCTATTTCTACTCTTATATCTGCCGGGAGTTCAGATTAAACTGATGAACTCCTTCATTAGTCTACCTATGCTAGATCAACTGTCAAGATTAAGCAGTTTGACAGGATTTCATTCTCTAATCTACAACATGAAATTCAAAAAATGATCAAATCAGGATTAGGCAGTCTGATTTGTCATGCATTTGCGGCATAAAAGACAAGCTGCACACAAATGTTATTTTGCAACAAAAGGAAACTAGAGAAGCGGGGCTAAGATGTACAATGTGTTTTTCATCCCTCACTTCTCTCTTTGGTTCTGTTTTAGGCATGTGGAACCAGAATCTCTCCCTAATCTAAGCTCTGTGATAAGTCAATCTTACACAATGTTGACTATCTTTGCACTCACTAACTTATCAGCAAATAATTTAAACATGCTCAGCTATGATTAGGCTAGATAGCTGAACAAGACATTGAAAACACTAGTAGCGGCATTTAGACTTTCTCGCTTTCTGAAAGACTATTTTTTTTTGGAACATGGGGCCTTACCACTGCTTTTTAGAAACTTCCCTCTTTTTCTACTTTTCACTGTTTTTTGTATTTTCTGCTTTTTCACTTTTTCTTCAAACAAACTACAAATGAAAAGGTGCTCACAGGCTAAGCTTATTTTCTATTGTTGTCTTTCTATCCTAATCTAATCTGTACACAATAGACATTTGTTTGGTGAACTCTATTTTCCAATGCAACCAGTCAAGTAGATGCTCACATGGGTGATTCTGGTTTAGTTCTTTCATGATGCGGAAATAATGAAAAGGCCACTCCCATTTGGTTTGTTTCTGGACAGTAGAGCTTAAGTTTTTTCTCATTCTTGGTAGCAACTTGTTTATGATAGAACCCACTACCCCTACAGATTTCTCAAGGAAAACAACAAATAGATCTTGGAATAATACCCGATCTAGAGGATTTGATACATAGGATTTATTCAAGACTACTCTTTCAGACTTCTCAAGGAAAACAACAAATGGATCTTGGAATAATACCTGATCTAGAGGTTTTGAGATATAGGCTTCATTCAAGACTACTCTTTCTTCCACTTGGCTATATTTGGGACCCCCCTGGTAAAACAACTCTTCCTCATGATCACTCGAACTGTCAGACTCATCATGTATTGCAGTGTAGTTTTCTTTCCAAGATGATGTGTTCTGATTAAGTGGACTGAAAACTGTGTGAAGGTCATCAGGTTGATGAACAAGGATACACTTTGACAATAAATTATCTTGAAAGGACAGTGTGACAACTCCCATGTGTTTATTAACCTCTACTTCTTCATCTACAATTTGTAACTCAATGGAACTTGGTGGCTGCAAATCTGGAGTTAAGGAAGATTCCATGTCCAAAATGATTTCTTCAACTATTTCAGGAAAAGGCTTCTCATTTACAACCTACTCGAGGATTTCATCATCTTCCTCAAACTCATCATCAAAGCTGAAAAACTGTTGATTTCCAATCATGTGCATGTTATCTCTGACGGGCTGAAGTGAAGTAGAGCAAAGAGTCCGAGACTCTTCACTTACTTCTGAACTCTCAAGGTTCTCCTCATGAGTGTCATAGATGACCGGTAATGGCTGCTTACTTTTCTCAAATTTATGAAACTGAGCTTCCTCCCAAAAATCAAAAACTGAGTTTTCTGCAAAGTTAGCTTCTGTTTGGAAATCATATAAGTCAACATATTGATCAAACATTTGAGAATTATTAACATAAGCAATGTCACTAGCCATGTACATTGGACTTCCAGATTTCTTTTCTTCAACTTGATTTACAAATCTATTTTCTGACTTATGATATGCAGGATTAATAGGAGAAAGATCAGAGAATTTTTGGTTATTAGTTTCTGCATCTAGTAACGGAAAATGCGTTTCTGATGGTTTGAGAACTTCTTCCTTTTCCATTATCTGCTTGTTTATATCACTCTCATTGTATAAGATAAAAGAATCTAAATTGGAATGAGTGGAATAAATGGGAGTATTGTTTTCCATGACTGCTTTAGGCATGAGGTTATGGGAGGCACCAGGATCTAACATGGCATTATGTAATATCTTGTCCCGTATGTTCAGGCTCACATAGGAAGGAGAAACAGATCTTTCTTGGTATTGACCTTCTATTTTCGGGCTGGATAAGAGCTCGGGTTTGTTTTCAGTTAGATTTAAAGTATCTGCCTCGCTCCCTATGTCAAAAACTTCGAAAATTTGAGATCTATACCTATCTACAGTTATTAGCTCAGTAAGGGGTATGGTAATTTTTATTTCGGAAACTTCCCCTTCAAAACTAAAAGGAGTTTGTAGTTTGGGCAGATTTGTTTCAGCTTTTTTGGACATGACCTTTTCTATGCTCTTAATTTGCTGACTCTGATTTGGGACTTTGTTTGACACCGTTACTTCGGGGGTTTTTGTAGAGGTGCTAAGAGTATCTGAGCTAAGACTTGTTTGAATAGCTTTATCCTTGTTTTGGTCAATTTTCTTGGCCATAATTTTGTTGCTATCCATGGCTTTTTTAGGGATGGTGTCAGAGGTTTTAGCAGTGTCAGGGATACCCTTCTTGGAGTGGTCTTGGTTTTTTCTGCTTCTAAGGTTATACTGCCTATGAGCTTCTATAATGGCATTCTGAAAATCTATGGCAGGATCTTCGAGATCTTCATAGTTGGTTTCGTCCTGACTTGGGGAGCATAACTCTTGCTCTTCTGCTGTGAGGTAAACCTTACTCTCGTTATCAGAACCTATGAGTTTCCAATGATTTTCATCAATGGGTGCGGTATCCTTATTCTCTTCATCAACATAATTCTTACTGAAGGATGGTCTGATCTGCTGATCATTTCCTCTTAGTTTATTTTGAGACTGATCTTTTCTAAAGCCTTGTTTCTGGTTTTGAGGGTTTGGTTGGTTGTCCCTAGGAGGCGCTTTTTCACTCATTTTTTCCCACATCATTTTCATGGATTTTATCAGGCCATCTATTCTAGGATCTAGGGAATGAGATGAAGTGGAGACCTTATCTCTATAGGGGACTTTTCCTTCTAATCTAGTCCTGGCTCTTTTTTCTGCTAAGTTGGCTTCTGTTTTTATGGCTATTTGTTGCATTTCCTCTAAGGTAGGGGGATCCTTGTCTCTCAGATGATATGTCATGTCTGGATCAAAACCCTCGGGGAATTTTGCCAAGATTAAACCGAGTGGGGGTTTGAAGTGAGGTGGGAGGGCGTTATACACATTGTTGAACCTAGTGCAGTATGCCTGGACACTTTCCCCATTTTCCCGTTTTAGGTTGTTATATTCTGACAGGATTTGAATAGGGTTCCTTCGGACTTCCCACTTGTTCGTGAAGGCTTGGCAGAGTTCTAGGATGTTGCGGATGCTGTTTGGAGGCAAGCTTTTAAACCATGTTTTGGGTTCTCCACCCAGGCTTTGGGCGAATATTCTCATTCTGACGGTTTCGTCGTGTACTTCCATGTATTCAAAAGCATCGCTAATCCTACTTACATGCTGTTGAGCTGTGGTGGTGTCTTCTCCGGTAAAGTGTGGGATTTTGTCTTGATATTTATTTGGGAGAGGAGCCAAGGGCGGTGGCAACACCAAAGGTGCGTACCAAGCTGCCATGACGGGAGCTAATGGATGATGTACAAGATGAGGACTAGTGGGATGAGCGGAGGTGGTTTGAATAGGGGTTCAAGATCGTCAAAGTTTATCTTACTATATGATTTGCTCCTGGGAAGAGTTTGTGATGACTCTAGTTCCAAAGGTGAATCTAGTAGGATAGTGCGATGTTTAGGTACAGATCTTGTTCTACGGATGGATCTACCAGTAGCTAGATGGTCAGTTTCGGAAGCTTGCCACAGAATCTTTTCTGGGTCATCTACTATGATAGGGGGATTTGGGTCTAGATGGGATCTGGTGTTGATTCTTCGTGAAGCCAGATTTTAGATCCAGAATTTAGAGAGAATGGTATTGGTGAATGTTCTGAATGAGTGATTTTTCTAAAACTTTACTAAGGCGAGGGATGGTCAAAAGTAAAAGGGATGAATTAGTGGAGTCGCCCGGTGAAAATGGGTTGTTTTTGTGAAGATAGCTATGGTCCACCACCAGTAACTAATCTGAGAATGTTTTTGGATTTTCTGAGTTTTATGTGCAGCCTATGGTTCAAAGTATCCTAGACTTGTTTCAACACTTTGCTAGGGTGATGATAACAAAAAGAGTTTACTCTAAATGGGTCTATGGACTGCCTGCTTGTTTATGGTATCTAAAAGATCAAAGAGTCTATAAGAGTTTGCTAAACTGTCATGTACTCAATGTCCCACTATCTCCTGCTATGTTAGTGAGCGATGGGATAGGTCTATCGGATAGTAACCTAGAGTTCGGTAAAGTAGTAAGGGCTACTAGAGGTTAGTGGAGTCGCTAGGTGGAATATCAGTTGTTATGAGAGGTACTTGTATGGTCCACCACCAATACTGTCAAAAGCCAATCTAAGGGAGTGTTTTTGGGGTTTTTCTGAGTTTTATGCGCAGCCTATGGTTTGTTAAAGTATCCTAGACTTGTTTCAACACTTTGCTAGGGTGATGAGAACAAAAACAGTTTACTCTAAAAAATGAGTCTATGGACTGCTTGCTTGTTTATGGTACCTAAAGGACCAAAGAGTCTATAAAAGTTTGCTAAACTGTCATGTACTCAGTATGTCCCACCGTGATTGCCATTATGTTAGTGTTGGCGATGAGGTGGCTAAATTGGATGGAATTCTAAAATTTGGCAAGGTAGTAAGGCCTACTGGAGGCTAGTGGAGTCGCCAGGTGGATTTGTAGTTGTTTTGAGGTATATGTGTATGGTCCACCACCAATACCGACAAAAACCAATCTAAGGGAGTTTTTTGGGGTTTTTCTGAGTTTTATGTAGTCCTGAGGTTTGGAAGAGTGTCCTACAGCTGAGTCATCATTTTGCTAGGATGGTGAGACAACCAGATTCTACTCTTCTACGTTTGACTGAGATTTTGAGAGTTCCTAAGGGATACCTAGGATGTTTTGACTCAACGTCCCACCGTGATCACCATTATGTTAGTGTGGCGATGAGGTGGCTAAAGGCGGGTATTCTTGAAAATAAGGGACTTATAGAGTTCTAAGGTGTCCTTAGATTGTCACTAACTCAAAGTCCCACCGTGATCTCCATTATGTTAGGGTCCCGTGATTTGGCCGATTGGCTAGCCAAATGACGATGTAACATCAAACCAAGCTTTGGAGCCCAAGGACCTAGCCTTCCTGGACTCAGAGAGGGCTCTCTCTATATGTGTAAAAGATGTTGGTGTGTTTACTTGCGGTGTTCTGATATTAGGCTAGTTATGAAGTGTGTTTTTGGTTTTTTTAGTTCTTAAGTTTGTGAGGGATGAAACTGATCGAATACATAAACTGGATAACAAGATGTAGATAAATTGGGCTATGGGGTCAAACAGGTCAAGGAAGCTATGAGGTGATGATGTAAAGCTGCTGTAGGGCCGATTTGATTCACGGTAGAAGGGATCTTTGGGAAAAATGGATTAAATGGACAACAAGTTGGTGAAAGACAAGGGATTTCAAGTGTAACTAGTTTATAGCAGACATAAACATGTTATAGCGAGCCATTAATAATGCTAAGTGTAACTATGAGCTAATTAATACACAGAAATCAAACATTCTAGCCATGCATAGAAGTATAAGACCCTCTAACTTTGGGAAATGGCTATCAGACTTTGGGGAAAACACATAAGACAAACTAACAACTCATAAACTACGCCGAAACGCCTAAACATAGTCTCTAAGTCATTGGGCACTTTGACAAACAATCTTTCATAGTTTTAGGCAAAGGGCTAGATCGGGACTAGGCCTCCTTGGTTCAACAAGATGATCAACAAATCAGTCAAAGAGAAAGTTTTATGGACAGAACTATGGGCAGCTTATAGGTAGGTAGGGCAAACCATACATCCTACTTAACATACATAGAACTTATGAATAAAACTTAGCAACAATACCTTAAGTTACTAAAGAGCAGCTAAGAATTCTTTAGCATAACTAAGGAAGAAGAAAACATCAAGCTATGAAGATTCAGGGATTTTGAGGTGCCTCCATGGGCATATCTCAAAATCAATCTTTACTGATCTATAGCAGCAAGAAATATGTATTATGAATGAAAACTAGAAGACAAAACATATCAAGAAACACTATACCATTCTACCATGTCAAGGAATCCATCAACAATCCTTCATCATTCCTCAAAAGCATCCAAGAGGCAGTCCAAAAATCATAACTCAAGTGTATTCTTCAAAGCTCATATGACCAATGTATTAATTCTTCTCTCAAGTTCAGCCTCCGATTTACAATGAAACCCATGGAATAAATAGGCTTGAGGGAGGAAAACCTCATGGAGCAACTAGCTATCCCATTGGCCAAGTCAAAATATCTAAACTTGTCCTTGAGGCTTTGCAAAGCCCAAGGCACAAAATATCCCATAAAATATCTAAAAAACTACTAAAAATGGAAATTATATTGACTTTACATCATTTCCCAAGCATAAAAATAGCTTAACGCACATTTGGGAAAAACATATTTTTGAGGTTCAAAAATTGCAAAAATACTTCATATTTATGCCTGAAAAAGGTCCCCTGACTTGCTGGAGGCAATTGGCAGCCTTCCCGATGTCGAAACGAGGCTCATGATAGCTCGTTGGAAATCGTTCTGTGTCTACTTTCCGGCGCAACTAAAATCATCTCAATCTGATGCCTGGAAGTTCCCCAAAACTGTACCTATGTGCAAAAACCCAGAAAATAGCAGACTGCTGATATGGCGGGCAGAATGTGCAAAAAGAGGGCGTTTTTCGCCAATTTGAGGGGGCGAATGATCTCCAAATGCTCTGAAAATCGCTGGGGACCTGCTCATAGAATTATGGCATCAAATGGTATCATCCTTCTCCCTTGAAAAATCCTCAAACTGAAATGACGAAATTATGAGTTTTCGACCAAAAACCCAAAAAATGCCAAAAAACAAAAAGTTGTCAAAATGGGCCCAAAATTGGTGCGCATGACCCTCAAGGGTCCCTAGAAACATGCTCCGAAGCTGAGGCCAAAATGTCAAGTGCTGACATGTCTTTCTCCTCATTCTGTGTCGGGCGCTTCCCTTTAGCCTCCTTTAGTTTCTCTTGGGCAGTAATACCATGTTGCTGCTCTGTCTCAAACTCTTGCTCATTCTATTGTTCAAAATGCTGCTCAAACTGCTGCCCTTCCTCTTGTTCCCGTTGTTCATCATTATTGAGTTGCTGTTGTCCAGCGCTCTCCCCCTCTTGCTCTTGTTGTTTAAACAAAATTCTACCTTCTCTGTCAGTTACTATTTTGATCAAGGCGACCATGGTTTCAATTTTAGTGTGAAATGCACTCTTTTGATATAAGATCCCTGCTCCTTCCAAACAATACCTTTTCTTGCCTTTGTATATCAATCAGCCAATGAATACACAGTTAACAAGGACAAACATAGTCAAAGTGACTTTCCTGTGTGAGGGTACTTAGCTTGTTGGTGTTTCGAGGAAATAAGACAGCCTTGTCTTTTTAGAGGAAGGAAAAACAATATTCTTCTCAATTCAAAACCCTGCTTTCTTCTTAGTATGCAACTCAACCAACCAATTCAACACCATAAATTCAGTCAACCAGAGGGTATACACACGGTCAGGATTCATTGTTCATAGGACAAGGTGGCAGACCTTGAAATGTTTCTGAGGTGTTTAACAAAGGTTTGTAAGAGTTCTAATCAAACAAAGCTCTTCTTCAACCAAAATACTGCTCCCTTATGGTATACCTTTCAAAAAATATATTCAACACTATTTCTCAGTCCAAACAAGGTGTATACACAGTCCAAAGTTGACTGTTCATAGGACAGGGTGATAAAATTACTTCTAAATGCAATGAGCTTTACTCACTGATTCTGCCTTATGGAACTGAAAGGCACAACACTGTTTTATATTTTAAACATAAGGAGGAAACTCCTTTGAAAGATCAAAAAATGTTCATATGATGGCTGTGTTGAAAGCTGACCTACTGTTTTCACCCTAATAACACCTTATCTTTCCTTTCTGTTTTCAACAATGCACACAGCTTGACAGATTTTGATTTTGTTTCATCATAGTTTTGAGGGTAATTGCAATGGATATTCATTACAAATGAAAATTCAACCCTTTGTAAGAAAACTTTGCACCTCCTTAACATCACCAGTGCTGGCCATATCAGTCAAAGTCACAGATGTCTGCTTGTCAGTGTCTTCACTTGTTTCTTCTCTTTTATTTTTAGCAGACTGCTGGGAAACTGGCATATCTCCTGAGCTGCCCACTTGAAAAACTTTCCCAAGCTTACTGAGTACCACTGGATCATTCCAATACTTCATCATTGCAGGAGGCCCCCCCTTTGAAATGTCATCCAAAACAGGCTCTAAAGCAGGATCATTCTTAAGCTGGGCCATCTGTGCTTCAAATTGCATTTTTTGTACAGGGTTTGACAACATCTTAATCATATTCATTACTGCTGGATCCTGCATCAGAGAATGGCGAAGGTGTTGTGCCATTGTCATGAACTGAGGATTTTGAATAACCTGTTGCATGCTCTCGACATACTTATTTAGATCCAGTTGGGGTGTAGTAGATTTGCCCAACACCCTTCACACTTTGCTGAAGTTGCTATTTACTTACATCATTGTCAAGCTGCTGTCCTCCAAACAAGAATTTGTCCTAGCTTGTCAACTCACTCGTTTTGATAAGGCAACAATGTTTTTTGAATGCTGTGTAAAAAATCCCTCTTAGGTGTGAGATCCTTGTTCCTTCAGAAAGTTGCCTTTCCACTTAATATGTAGTTCAACAAGCAGATTTTTAAGAGAGAAACACAGCCAAATAAAGATAGACAGCCAAAGTAAATTTTCCTGTGGAAAGACACCAGCTTTGGTGTTTGAGGTAGTAGGACACCCTTATCCTTGTAGAGGAAGGAAAACAAAGGCCCCTGATTAAAGAACACTGCTCTCTGTTGAGGCCACTTAACCAATAAATTCACAATATAAACACAGTCAATCACGGTGAATTTACACAGTCAATAGTTACTGTGTCTGTAGAAATGGTGACAGAGTTTGTGATGTTTTTGTAATGTGGCAATAAAGGCCAGTAGCTTTCAACAATAAAAAGTCCCCTTCAACCAAACACTGTTCCTTTGGTGTGCTTTTCCACCAGTGGATTCAACCATTATAAACACAGTCAATCACAGTGCATTCCCACAGTAAAAATTCACTTGTACATAGGGCTAGGTGGCATAGTTTATTATGTTTCTATGATGTCACAAATAATCTTGTATCATTCAAACCATAAGAAACTCCTTTTACACAAAACACTGCTTTCTCTATACTCTACTGCTCCTTGCACACATTTTGACAAAAGACATCTCCGAATGCAAATGATAACTCACCCACTGATTCTGCTTTAGGGAACTAAAAAGGCCAAACACTGTTTTTTTTCTTTTTTTTTCTTTTTAACAAACAAAGGAGATTTTTGGAAAGTCACCAAATTCCATCTAATGATCACTGTCTAAAACATGTCCCATTGTTTTTCTCTTTAAGCCCTGTGCTCTTGTTTCTTTTATCACAATTTTTTGAGAAGTTTCACTGCCTTTTCTTATCAACAAGGCTCACAAGCTCTTAAGGTTTCATCCCTTAGCCAACAGAGCTACAGCTCAACTTGTTCCTTCGAAATTTATGACAATGCTTCTTGAGGAGTTTGGAGCAGTTTTTGACAAAATAAAAAGGGTTTAATTTTTTTAATATTACAAATCCTCCAATAAATCACTGTTCTGTCCTCCTTTATGCCAAACAACAAGTTTTGGTTTAATGAAAAACAAACAGTCAATTGATTGTTGTGCTTGGGCAATGGAGTGAGAAGAATACCTTAAAAAATCTTAAGGGACCTTTTTGATTGGTTGAGAAGCTCTCCAAAGAGTTTTTTTAAGGTTTTTAAGTGAGTTGATGACCATTTCTATAGGAGTGCCGCAGGCTGCTACAGGCGCGTCGCGCAGCAGTGCATTCCTTTGTAAATTTTGTGCATAGGCGCGTCGCGCACCTTTCCAGGAGTGTCGCGCAAGTTTTCAGTCCATTTTGAAGGCCTTCCCGGTGTCGGAATTGGGCGCAAGATGGCTCTTTGGAAATATGTGGAAGTCTAATTTCCAGAACAACTTGAATTTTTTCATTTGGTGTCCATTTGATCCTTCAAAAATTGATTTTCCCAACACTGGTCAAAACTGGTGAATCCTGGTGCAGAAATGCATCGAGCTGTTTGTAGGCCATTTTTGAATGCCTTCCCGGTGTCAGAATTGGGCACGAGATGGCTCGTTGGAAAGATGTGGAGGTCTACTTTCCAGAAAATCTTTAATTTTTTCATTTGGTGTCCATTTGATCCTTCAAAAACTGACTGTCCCATCACTGGTCAAAAAAGGTGTATGCTGGTGCAGAAAAACATAGCGTTGATTGCAGGATACTTTTGGATGCCTTCCTTTTGTCGGAATTTGGCCTGAGATGGCTCATCGAAAAGCTATGGAAGTATATTTTCCATAAAAATTTTAATTTTTTCATTTGGAGTCAATTTGGTTGTTTAAAATCTGACTGTCCCATCACTGGCCAAAATGATGAATCCTGGTGCAGAAATTCTCCCGTGACATCTGAATTTTTCACATTTCTCACAAACCATGATACCTGTGTAGAAACGGAAGGAGGTTTTTATTTTTGAACCTATGAGGGACAAAAACCTCTCTCAATTTTGTAAATTTCATCTCTGTTTGATCAGAAAATCATTTTGAAGCAAACTTCCCAGGCGCTCCTTAACTTTAATTTTGCTGTGGATGCCAAGTTTGCTGACCCTATTTGGACTTTGATCATGGCCCTCTGATTTGAGAAAGGTGCCTCTTTTTCAAAATACTTCCCTGCCTGTAGGTGTATCATCTATGATATATTTGTTCTTTGGAATAATGAAAAACTGTGTTTGTTTCAAATCATCTAAACAATGACAGTCTATCAAAACAAACTCCTTTTGCCTATTCATAAAATTGTATACCTATTCACCATGTCCATCTAAAAGGATAAGCTTGTAAAACAGGAAAAACAGGGTTCTTTGATACACAGTTACCATTTTTCTTTGACCAGTGTATTGACCCTTTTTGTAATAGAACCATTCCATAACTCGACTATGTTCACTGTTTTACCTTCTTGGTGATTTTTTAACAAGGAAAAACCATTCAAAATGTGTCAAAAGCATTTGAAAAGCTTTGAAAACCATTTCTTGAAAAGCGCTCCTTTGGACTTTTGGCATGTGACAGTGGATTGTTGTTTGATCCTTTCCCTTAAGGAAACTGCCCCTTTTTTGGTATCAATGGCATACATATTCATAATGTTCCCTGTCCATCATGATGTATATTTTGAAAGACATTTTCCTATGGGTAATGCATTTTGAAACAAAAACCCCATCTTTTATTTGTGTAAAAGACTTTTGCTCTCTTCCTTTGTATCCTTCCACTGCACCTTTTGACCAATCAGTTTTCAACAACACTCAATGCCTTGGCCATCTGCTCATAAATGGAGGAGGCTCTTCATCAGGTAAAGTATCTGAAGGTTGTTTGACAAATCTGTTTGACACAGATTTTCCCTAGATGTGATGGTAAGCAAACCACTTGAAAAACATCAATACTAGCACCTCTGTTTGCAATCATCACTGTGCTTCAGAAAAACCCTAGCCAAAATGTAGTCGTCTCACCGTACGCTTGGAGGAGAACCGAGATGTTATTAATTGCTTGGTCATCTTATGACAAATTGTTTAAAGATAGTCTCTCGTGACTATGGAGGTCAAAGAATCTGAAAGACAAACAACTTTTCTTGCCGTGTGATGACATGATTCGTCAACACTTTTTCAATTTGGTCTTCATGGGGAAAGCAACTGCCTATGCCCTGAATTGTTTTAACCTCATGATATGCCTTTCTAAATTTCAACAATTCACATGATTTGAAAGCTTCAAATGACCTCCTTTATCGAATTTAATTTTTTCTTTTGAGCAAGAGCATTCAAACCTATCCCCTCGTCCGACCATCACTCATATTCGTAAAACCTCGGAGTTATTAAGCCACCTGTCGCAAAAGGCAAACTCCGGGTTTCTCGTATTCCTTGCTCGACACCGCGCCGCCTCTGCTTATAGATGAAGGAGGCGCCCTAACCCTCTGCTTGTAAATGAAGGAGGTTCTGGGCCATGACAATTTACCAGTTTGCTGAGACAGTGGTGTCCTTTTCTTACTGTGATTTTCATGCTGGAAGGAGAATGCAAGGTTTTGATGAGTGGCTCTCTGTTTTGCAGACATATCTCAGGCTCATGTTACATTTAGAAGCAGTTGTTCTTCTAACTGTAGATTCAAGCATTTCCTCCTGAGATGAAGTTATATTTCCTGCCTTTGTAGAATCCATAAAACACTGTGAAACACCTAATAGTCAGCTTGAGACTGTGGTTTGTGCAGTGCTGAGACCTAGGGGTGTAAGTGGCGCGACTTAGAGTTGTTTGTCAATTTTATTTGTAGAGTGGGAGGTCAGTCATGGTAGGTCTGTAGCAGATGGAGGCTCTTTGGCTTTTTGACGATTGCCAAGGGGGAAATGTCTTAAAGCGCCACTTCCTAACATAGGGGAGGCTTTTGAAACAGACTTGGAATTTTCCTTTTGGAGCTGATGGGCAGACCAATAGGGCTGAAGCTAGATAGGATAGTGATAATGAGGTTTTGATTTTGACATGGGTGGACTGAAAAGTAGAAGGGCGAAAAAAGTTTTAGGAGGGTTTTCTAGATGACATATTGACATAAGGAAATCAGTTTCTAGAAAACTCAGCTGTAGATATAGTCATCACTAACATGTAAAAAATACTAATGGCTAACATCTGGAATCCCAAAATACTTTGCTCTGTAAGTGGATTGGATGGGTCTGTTTTGGATCCCAGTTTTGCACCCACTCCTCAAAGTGGCACCTCGAACAAACAACATCCAACAAGTTAGAGGCCATGTAGAATTCAGAAGGAAATCCATCATCCGGTACCAACGCCGAGGATATGGTTGTATGAAGAGAGGCCACGAGTATGCTGGCTCAGTTGAAATGGATGATGTGCATCGTGACATACTCCATGAGGGTTGCCCATGCGTCGCTGAAGGTGGTGGCATAGGGGCGCCCGTACAATTTTCAAAGCATAGCAGCCACCAATTTGTACACTTTCCTAAGGCATGCCATTGGATATTCTTGATCCTTCTTGGCCTTGAATTTCTCAAGCTCCTCCCACCACTTTTTTAGAGTGTCTATTATGGGGACTACATGGGCGATGGCCCAATAATTTGTGAATTCCTCCTCTCGTTCAGGCAATGAAAAATAAATGTGAGAATATGAGCCTTTGAGAGTCGTGAAAGCCTTGCCTTCACTGTCCTAATTACAAACTTTTTGGGGTCAGTGTTCTGTATAATCCATTCTATAACCCCCGCGCATCGGAATATAGCCGGATGGACACCTACAAGATGGAGCTTTGACCTTTTGACCTGTATCCCGATCAGGGAGGTCCTCTGGGAATTCTTGTCGAGCGAACTCCTGGTACACTTGGTACTAACGCATGTTGTCCCCTTTGGCAAATGTGCATAGGGTATCTCTGTAGATCAGGGGTGGGGACATTGGTATATCCATCTCTACATCATCTTCTTCCAAGCTCTTGTCCTTTTTCCGAGACACTGGTGGTCCCATGTCGCTTGAATCTGAGGGGACAGGGATACATTCTAAGTCTGCTTCGAATTGACCTGTCATGTTCATGAAAGAGTCCCAGGATAAGAAAGATGCCATGATAACACAAACCTAGGTACAACTATTAATTATTTCATCTGGGGCCACAGGTAGAGCTGAATTAGCGACCTGCGACTGGGTCGCAGGGTCGCAAAGGTCACGATATTGATATTTTCGAAGACTTTGTGACTTTGCGACCTTGCGATTAGGTCGTGAGGTCGCTGGGTCACTAGTTGTGGAAAAATCAATGGAAGTTCGGCCTTGCGAATTTGCGACCAGGTCGCGGGGTGGCTGGGTTGCAAATGCTAGAAAAAACTGATGGGAGAGCGACTCTACAACCTGCGACTGGGTCGCAAGGTTGCTAAGTTGTAAAGAAATAGACTGCAGGGTGATTTGCGACCTCTTGACTCAGCGACTGGGTCGCAGGGTTGCATGGGTCATAAGTCGTGTTAGGGCTTGCCGAGGTTTTGGCGCGCCGCGTGAAGCCTATTTCCCTCTAATCTTCAAAATTACAAGGCTAAGTGGGCCAAGACAGAGCAAGGGGAGAGATTTTGGAGCAAGACACAGGCCATGAGAGTCTGGATGGGAACAGTGATAAAGTTATGCAAGAAGGGTAAATGTCAGAGCCAAAAGGGGCAAGCTCTAAGTCTCAAATGCAAATAATGGCAAAGACAGGGGCCAATTTAAAGGCTGAGGAAAGGAAAATTGGGCAAGAAAAACCATAAAAGGAAATAGCAGGAGGAAAATGGCAACTCAACCAGGAAAATCACGCTCCAATCGACTTGTCAGAGACGTTTTTTTTTTCTATCCGCTAAATTTGCATAATGCGACCTAGCAACCTTTTATTTATTAAAAGGTCGCACGTGCGGGCCATTAATGAGGTTTTGGGGTCGCATTGTGCGGTGGTCTAAGGGAGGTGCGACCTTGCGACCTCGGGGTCACGGGGTCACAAGGTCATGGGGTTGAAATTTTCTACAAATTCAGAAATCTGCCACTCAACGACTTAACCCTCCCGGATCTTAACTTAATTTCTCTTTATGCTCAAGGGGCTCAAATTTTTTTTTAAAGTGTGGATTTTTTGGAGGGTGTTGTAGAGTCTACAAAAAATGGCGATTCACTGGTTGGAATCAGAGTCTCTGCTGATGGTTTTCCTTGGTGGGGGGATGAAGGGGCCTTCACTAGCTGTTCTTTTCACCTTAAGGTCCTCACTACCTTGCATTTGGCACCTTGTGAGGTTGCTTGGCCAGCTAGCCTGTTTGGGTGCTGGTTAACCGAGTTTCATTACTTCAGGTTTCCAGACTGAGAGTGTTGGAGAACTCTAGGGGGGCACAGGGTCCGGTACGACTATTTTGTCCTCATCGTGTTGCTCCGTTACCTGCGAACCTTGCAGTCCCGGCGAAGTCACTGCCTAGGAGTCACGAACGTTGCTCCGCTGCCAGTGAGCCTTGTCAGTACCCCGGCAGAGTCGTCACATCACCTCTCTAGGCAAGAAGCCTTTCTCAATCCTTTACCCTTTATTGGTGTGCTATTGCACTTATTTTGAATGTGCCTAAGGCACTTATTTAGGTGTGCTCATGGAACTTATTTGAGAGTGGTAATTTTTTCCTGGGAAGATGAGGGATCCTGACTTATTTTACTTACAGAGAGGTTGCTCCTAGTCTGATATGAGGACTTTGGTTTTTCCCAGATGTCCTGACGTCACCTGAAGTTAACTCTGTTCCCTTTTGATCTAGTCGCCATTGTATCGAACTTTCTTCCTGCAGACACCCTTTCAAACTTGCTAGGTGAGCTCCCCACACTTGGTGGCTTGAGCTAGGTCATGCACTACCTTTGGGTGCCAATTACAGGCAATATTTCACCACCTTCATGTCTTTCAGGAAAGGCTTCCCATCAGCATAGAACCTGGTGCAGTGTGCGAATTGCGTGGCTCCGACAAGGCCTTTCGTCTTTTGAAATTTATTTTTTTTATATTTTTTTATATTTTTTTTATTATATATATTTTTTAAAGAAACTAAAGAAGAAAAGTATGGTACAGGGGTAGGACAGCCCCTTGAGGGCTACTAAGTGAAGTAATGTTTGAGGTCATGCCTTCTCACCGAGAGGACCTCAATTCTTCCCTCAAGATTTTGCAATCTAAACATGTAGGAACCCAATTTCTCCTTGACCTGGAATGGACCTATCCACCGTGCTTGGAATTTGGAATATTTTCCCTTTTCTTCATGAGCTTTATCCCACTTAAGGACTAGGTCTCCTACTTAAAAATTTTTACTCCCTGCAGATTTCTTATCAAACCATCTCTTGATCCAACTTTGGTGGATGGTGAACTTTTCCCGAGCTTTTTGCCTCTCTTCCTCCAACTTCAGTAGTGTGTCGATCCGGGTCTGTAAGGTGGGGCATGGAGTACCATGGATTTCTTGGGAAAACTGAAGGGCAGGGAGAGATAAGTGGGGAGGAAGAGCTGCTTCTTTTCCATACATAAGAAAATACAAGGAGGTGCTGAGTGAGGATTTAGGCATGACACGGTCGGCCCAAAGAGTGTTGTGAAGGGCGTTATGCCAGTTTCACTGGTGAGACAGCAGAGTCTTCTTAATGATGCAGATAAGATTTTTATTAGTTGACTCGGCTAACCCATTTCCTTGGGGATAATAATTTTCAGAATGTTTAAGCACAATACCATTTTCTAGAGAAAAATCATACAATTTAAAATATGAAAAGTAAGTTGCATTATCAAAAACCAAGGAATTTGGAATGCCAAACCTGGTGATGATAGAATGAGTGACAAATTCTATTACCTCTTGATAACTGATTTGGCGTAAAGGTACTGCTTTGACCCACCTGGTGAAATAATCGGTAGCAGTGAGAATATACCGATGTTGCTTGGAGGAGTGAGGTAGGATTTCACCAATCACGTCCAAACCCCACTGTTGAAAGGGTTCCTCCACTGCCACTGACTATAGGGGAGTGGCTGGTCGCGCTTCCCGATTTTCAAACTTCTGGCATTGACTGCACTTCCAGACATACGCATGCACATCTCTTAAAAGGGTTGGCCAATAGTATCCGCTGCACATTATCTTGTGGGCGGTGGTATCGCCTGCAAAAGTCCCTCCACCTGGTCCATCGTGTAGTTTGGTCAAGATGTTCTGTGCTTCATCATGTTCCAAGACATGTAACAGAACTCCATCCTGATGTTTCTTGAAAAGCTTACCCTAGATCAACTAGTAAGATGCAGCCTTAAGCCTTATAGCGCATTTCTGCCGGGCAATCAAAGTAAGGTCCAAGATGCCATGGGATAAATATCCCAAAATGTCAGAATACCAAGAAGGGTTTCTCTGCTGAGGTGTGTGGTCACTCTGATACATGTCGATTTCCTGTTTCCAACGCTCTTCTTCAACTCTGTGTGAGCTTGCAGCCTCCGCAGCCATTTGGTAGAGTCCTTGTCCTTGATAGTGTGTGTTAGTTTAAAATCTAAGTCATACTCTTGAAGGCATGCCACCCAGTTTCCTCGTCTCTCACCTAGCTCCTGCTGCACAAAAAGTGAGCGGACAGCTGGGTGGGGGACGAAAACTGTGACATGGTTTTTCAAGATGTAAGGCCTGAAATGCTTAACTAATTTGTAGACTGCATAAGCCTACTTCTCGATTTCAGGGTAATTCAATTCAGCTCCGTGTAAACCAATATTCATGAAGGATATAGGTCGTTCATCATTGTGTCTGTCTTTCTGTGTGAGGACAGTTGCAAGTGACGAATCCAAAGCGAAAGTATACAAGTTAAAGCTTCTACTAAAATCTGGACTTTGGAGGGATGGTGCTTTAGCTATAGCCTTCTCGATTTTGTTGAAAGCCTCCTTCTCTTGCAGATTCCATTTGAAAATTGCATTCTTCTTGATCATCCCCTCCAAAGGCTTGAATATTTGGGCGAAATCCGATATGAATTTACGTACAAAATTGATTTTCCCAAGGAAATATTGCATAATACGTTTACTACTAGGGGGTGGAATCTGGGCAATCGCTTTTTCCCGCTCGGGATCTACAACAATGCCATTCTTAGTTATAATGTGGCCCAACAAATTCCCTTCTACCACGACGAAAATACTCTTCTTCGGGTGTGTTGGAACACCTAATCCTCCATGGGTAGGTGTGGAATGTGAAAAGTCACAATGGAGTCCAAGTGACCTTGGAATGTGAAACCAAGAGTCACACCATTGTATTATAAATGTACATCTTTATATAATGGAAAATAAGAAAGCCTCACGCTTATCTTTCATTGTGTGTTGAGTCTCTTGTGTGTGTGTGTTCATCTTCCTCATACACCATGTCTGTGCTTCAACATGGTGTTTAACATGGTATCAGAGCGGGCGATTTCTGGCCCTGCTCCACTTTGAGTGAGCCATTTGTGTTTATGGCCTATGCATATCTACAAAAATTGTTGGTTTTTTTGCAGCACTCAAGTGTTTGTAGCAGTCTTTTTTCCACATTCAGAAAGTGGTTTTGGAAAAGGAGCAGCATTCAGAATTTGTTTTGAAGAAGAGCAGCATTGGTTTTGAAGAAGGCAGCACTGCCCATCTGAAGGTTTTCATTCTAATTTTTCTCTACAATTTTTGCTCATTAAAATCTGCATCATTTTGAAAGAGCTGTTGAAAAGTGTTTAAATTGAGTTTCTGAAGAAGAAGAAGAAGTTTGTGGTTTCACTGCAAAAGAATTCTGAGTTTCTACTGGATTTTTTGCTGCTATAATATTTTGGAAAATTCTGGGGTTTTCATTGAAAAATTTCTGAGCTGCTGGACTACTGAAAAATTTCTGAGTTTTCTACTACTGCTGGAATTAATTCTGCTCTATATTTAGAAGAAGAAAATTCTACTGTTGTTTTTCAAGTGAATTTCATATCTCTGCTCTGCTGTTTCTTTCAAAAAAATAAAAATAAAAATAAAAAATAAAAAAATAAAAAAAAATCTCTGCAAGCACTTCACGGCTTTTACGCCCCCCTCACTCTGCAAATTCATTTAATATACACCTCCCCATACCATTCGACCCTCCCACCGCTCTGCAAACTCCGGCCTCTCATCTATCCGCCCCCTCACAAAATTTAAAAAAAAATTCACACAGCGTACGGCCCTCCCATATAAGGCCTCCCCTGCACCTCAACTCACAGATGTGCCCTCCCCCTCACGCCATTCAACTTGCCCCTCCCTTACAGCTACGCCCTCCCCATAAACTCTGCTCCCACCTTACTCCTCTGCACTCCCCTCGACCTGCTCTAACCCTTACCGTCTACGCACTCACCCGCTTCCTTCCTCACCTTACGCACATCGCCCCTTCCATACGGCAACTTCCTCCATAACTAATACGCTCCCTCACATACTCGACCCCCCTCCCCTTTTAAATTCGTTTTTATATTTTTGAATTTTTTAATATACCCCCCCTTCCAGATATTCCGCCTCTCATTTCGACTTCCTCATATTTAGTTTTCAAATTTTTAAATTAAAATTCTCCACCATATAGTTACGCCCCCCCTATTTTTAAATTCATTCTTAAAGTCTTTTTAATAAGATTCCCTCACCCATTATCCCATTTTATATTAATATTTTCCCTTTCCCTCATTTAAAATATCTTTTCCCATTATTAAATACCCCTCCCTTACGTATATCTTTTCCCTTTCATTATTAAAAATCCCTTTTTAATTTCAACCTTTAAATTTTTAATCCATTTCCTTTAATATGCCCCCCTCCCCCCATATTTTTCACTTAGTTGGTCCCCCTCCATTTTTTAATTAATTCCCTCCTCATTCCCATTTTTAATTAATCTATTTTTTAATTAATTTTTAATTAATTAATTAAAAAAAAAAAAAACAGTAGAGAGAGAGGAGAGAGAGAGGAAGAAGACTTAAAAAGCAGAAAAGAAGAAGAAATGGCATAATGAGAAAATGAAAAAATGACAAGAAAATTGCAAATTTTACATTGTGATTTGTGGCATTGACATAAGGGTGATTTTTTTGAAGAAATTGACATTTGAAGACAAATTTGCCATCATTTTCAAAACAACTCTTTGAAGAAAATTCAGCTGCCTTAAAGGCCTCTTACACAAGTGTTTTCAGCTACACATTTACAAATATTTTGCAGAGATATGTATTGAGCTGACAATGTATTTTGAGTGGAATTTGCCTCTTCATTCATAGTTGGAATCAGTGAATTTGAGTTGTTGATGTAACTCATTGTTAATTGCCCTCCATCATTTGAGGAGCACACTTTGTATTTTGAGATTTCCATAGTTGGAAGTTCTCTTGAGTCACTTGTATTTCTTGTTGCATCACATTGTAAACGGGTGCATTTTCGGTTGAAGCCGACACCCTTTCATTTGTTTTGAGCCTAAGTTGTTGAAAATGGCCAAAATCAATGAGGCATTAGTGTTGTTGAATGACCTCATTCATTCAAATGTTGATCATGTGATAAAAATGAGCAAGGATGCTCTATGTAACATTCAGAGTTGTTTGCTAGATGCACATGAAAAGATTGAATTTTTGCAGTTGGAATCTCAGCTCCAACAAGAAGAACTTCAGCAAAAGAGTCACCATTCTGAACCTGTTTCTGTTCAGAAGATTGTGAAGGACTCTCATCAGAAGAAAGAAGATAAAGTTGCAGATGATTCACATTCACCTCCTTGTACTAGAGCAGATGTACATGCAGATGCAGCAGTTCAACCTGCACTTCCTAAGCCCATCATCAGACCTTGGGAAGAGCTTGTCCACAATAAGCACAGAACTGGTCTTGGATATGACAAGGATGTGACCCTTCATATTCCAGACTACACAAAGCCCATCATATTTCAGAGTGCCGGATTTCTATATGACAGTTCACCTGCAGCTGTTCCAGATCCTGTTCCACAACAACAACAGATTGAGAAATGCCAACACTGTGATCGAGTTGGCCACATGAAAGATCACTGTTTTGATCTTCATCCATGCAAGCACTGTGGTCGGCACACCCATTCTTCAGACAGATGCTTCAGACACAAGCCTCCTGCAAGAACCAAGATTCATCTTGAATGGATCGCTTCTTGGCAATGGGCATCAGCAGCCAAGAAGATGTTTACGACACATGTTAGAACTTGTTCACAGATATTGAGCAAACTTGCAGTTGAGTTTTCGCCATCATCTCACCTTGTCCCTGACAAGGGGGAAAATGGTGGTCATGTACAAGCTTTGACGAAAGATCAAGCGAGCCCGAGCCACAATCTCTCATTCCATGTTCAGAGTTGTAGCCGCAGCTCAATGCTAGGCATGGAGCTACAATTCGTCATTCCGGACATTCGTAGATGTAGCTGCAGCCGCTGATGTGAGCATACCTACCGTTGGTGGATAACCTAAAACCATCATTTTCGGTTGGTGGACAACCTTAAACCATCATCTTTGGTTGGTGGATAACCTAAAACCATCACAGGTAGTAGACCTCCCTTCTTTTAGGTTGAAGGTCTCCCTTTCATATATGAGGGACACTTCCTCTAGCAGAAGCCTTCAGCTTCTTGCCAGCTTTTGTTGAGTTCCAGGAACTATAACAAGTTTTGTGTTCCAGTGTTGGTGGTCATTCTTAAACCACCTCTTTTTTCCAACATTTCAGAGAGTTGATTCAGCCCAAGTGTTGCCATGTATACTTTCCAAATTTGTATTATAACTCTCTTCTTGGACTCACACATACCCCTTTGGATTAAGGGGGGATGTTGGAACACCTAATCCTCCATGGGTAGGTGGAATACGAAAAGTCACAATGGAGTCCAAGTGACATTGGAATATGAAACCAAGAGTCACACCATTGTACTATAAATGTACATCTTTGTATAATGGAAAATAAGAAAGCCTCACGCTTATCTTTCATTGTGTGTTGAGTCTCTTGTGTGTGTGTGCTCATCTTCCTCATACACCATGTGTGTGCTTCAACATGGTGTTTAACAGGGTTGAGTGAGATCCCATACCTCCTGCACCTTTCAAAAATTTGTTTGAAGTGGTGTAAATGATAGCCTTGGTGTTTCGAAAACACGGTGATGTCGTCCAAACAGACTACCATGCTCCATCCTATCAAACCATGGAAAGATATTTCCATGTCCCGTTGGAAAGTTACCCCCTCATTCATTAATCCGAAGGGCATGCGTCTAAAAGCGAACGTTCCTCATTTGGTCCTAAAAGTAGTTTTCGATATATCTGGCTTAGCTACGAGCACTTGGTTGTAATCGGAGAACCCATTCAATAAGGAGAACATCTCGAATCCAGACATAGCTTGCAATATTTGTTCCATAGGAGGCACTGGGTAATTGTCTTTGTCTAAGGCCTGATTTAGATTCCAGAAATCCATGCACAAACAGATATCACCAGACTTCTTCCGTACCAGGACCAAATTTGACACCCAAGTGGAGTGGAAAAATTTGAAGATGATGTGTGCATCCAAAATCTTCTTAAGTTCTTTCTGAATCATCGGTTCCAATGTAGGATGCAATTTTCTGAGCTTTTGTTGGAAAGGCTTCACTCCTTCCTTCATGGGTATCACGTGCTGAATAATCCGAGTATCGTGCATACATAAATCATTGTACATCCAAGAAAATATGTCTCGATATTTCTAGAATAGTTGGGTGAAAGCGTGCATCTCCTAGTCGAAACAGTCTTTCCCAAGGTTCATGAACTTCAGGTCTTCTTCTAATCCTAAGTTCACCTGCCGATGTGCCAAGGTGGAAATTTTTACTTTGGTATTTGGGGGCCCGTGGAAATGGTTTTACAGATCAAAGAGCTTTTCAAGTGACACTATCCCCTTGGGCATGGGGTTTTCCTTGTGTTTATCATGCTCTTCCTGCAAATCTTGATCATGATCCGCCTCATCTATTTCTGCATCTTTGAATACTTCGGTGCTGAGCATGAATTCCAATATTTGTTGGTCATCATCAAAGACATGTAAATTAGTAATATTATCTGGCACAGAGGGTTTATACATAACTTCAATAGAAAATCCATCCCTTAGAGGGGTAAATCTAGCAGTAGCATTAGCCATAGTATCAGTTGCTACATTATGCATTCTAAGGACAAATTTTATTCCAAACACATCAAAAGCAAAAATAAGATGCCATACCTCTTGTTGATAAGCTTTTAAGTGCGGAGAAAAACAATGAATGGTATTGCGTACTTGCCGAGTGATGATCTTAGAGTCTCCAATGACATGTAAGCATCTTATCTTTAAGTCTAGTGTCTTCTTGAGTTTGAGGACTAAAGCTTCATATTCAATAGTATTGTTGGTGCACTGGAACTCTAGCTAACACGAAATCAAGAACTTGTTCTTCTGAGGATCCAATAGGATGCAGCCCGCGCCAGCTCCGTCATGGGTTTTGGAAACATCATAATACAAGGTCCACACATCATTTTCTAGCTCCTCTAGGGTTGTAGGTTGGGGAGGGATTTCGGCTTTGTGTGAGATGAGGGTGGCTTGGTATTATGTGATGAGTGTTAGTTATGACTGGATCATGGGGCCTACTAGAGATTGAGGAGGATGGTAACATCCGAAAATGGCCTCCAAGAAACACATGCCAAGCTCTTCCTGGGAAAAGCTGACAGGTTCGTTAGTAGCATCCAAATCAATCACGGTATATTTCATATAAGGTTCACTTTCGACCCTGATCTGGTTGTTTCGGTCCTTGTAAGGAAGCCATAGGTGGGACTAGTCGGTGGAAAAATACCCTTGCATCTTGCTGGACCAGTCTCTGCTAAGCAATAGGCCATAGGATTCTGGGATGTTAACAACTACAATGTCTATACATTGGTGGAATCTACAGTCGGACGGAAGGCGGATGATGACATTATTCAGCTCT
This sequence comes from Pinus albicaulis, assembly GCA_034641835.2. Lineage (NCBI taxonomy): Eukaryota > Viridiplantae > Streptophyta > Pinopsida > Pinales > Pinaceae > Pinus > Pinus albicaulis. The sequence goes on from MU968389.1 coordinate 7,241,160, forward strand.
GCTATAGCTGGCACCTGCAATCTGTTAAGTTGGATGATTCTCATGTCAGTTTTCTCCGGGCGAGTGTTCAGCTTCTTACAAACAGACAAGGGTATGACGTTTATGGATGTGCCGGAGTCCACCAGATAGTTATGGACATTGAAGTTAAAAATATTAAATGATAACAGGAAGGGAGGAGTGGATCCCCTAGAATTGGCATTGATGGCATTTACAATAGACTAAAAAATCGGACTAGCTTGCGCAGATGTATTGCTCATAGGCTTAGTAGTTGGGGTATTGGCGAAGGCTTTGAGAATAAGTTCTTGTTGATAGGTGATGTGGGCAAGCTCGTAGAGGGAGATGTTGGCTCTGGTTTTTTTCATGTCCTCCATAATGTTATAACGAGAATCAGACTGAGGAATAGGATTGGTAGTGGCTTTAGGGGAACCCACCGGGAGCTTGCTCTTTTGATTTACTCGAGTGTTGTTATTCATGGGCTTCTCAGGAGCAGCTTGTTGTTCATTCCCAGGGAGAAGGATTTTCCTTAAGAAAGCCCTTTTCTTCTCTTCCAAGGACTGTTCGGGGACTGGCCCTTTGCTTCTAAGACTATAATTTCATACGGGTTTGACCTTAAGATCATATTACATATTGATATCAGTGATGGTAAGATTGTTCTCCCCGTGGATTATGTCAAACACAAGAACAAAGGATCGCGGTTCTTCATCAGGGGGAAAATCTTCTTCATGGTCAGAAACATCATCCTCCCCTACATCCCTTGGGGTTTGATTGTCTAGAAGCTGATTTACTACTGCGGTCATGCTGCCAATCCATTGTGGGCATGTTTTTCAGAGTGGGAAACCTGTTGGAAAGAACAAAAGTTATCTTTTCCTATTTATTCCATGTTGAGAACAGTGTTTGGGTTAGACGGAGGTCGGCTGGTGTTGGGGTTACTCTTTCTGAAAAAGGGATTTTGCGCCTTAGTGCCACTACTAGATTCTATGCCCTTTCTCTTCAGGTCAGAGACTTCATTTTTTAATATCTTAAGGGTATTTGCTATACTCTCTAAGTCAAAAGCATCCTTATCCTTATCCGCAGTCTTGGGTGTGGAGGACTGAATTTTCTTAGCAGTTGGTTTTTGGTCATCTCTCCCTTCATGATCGATGGATCCTATAGAAAGCATGTCCCTTTATACAGCGAGGTCGGCCGCGTAATTTTCTGCAAGGGTGGCCCTAGCTTTGCATTTTACAGAGACGACAATATCCCTGGGGAGAGCTTTTGTATAGTAGTCTATGGTAATGGATAAATCCAACGCCAAGTTGGCGGGAAATTTTTTCAGAATGGTAGCAAAGCGCTGATTGAAATCCCTGAACTTTTTTTTCTTATGGAATTTAATGGTGCTTAACTTCGTGAGGAGCATGGAAGGGGTTTTGTCCTCTAAACATTTCTGCAAGAACACGCAACAAAATTGGTCCCATGACGTCATGGAGGCACTTGGGAGGGAGCGGTACCAGGTGGCCGCTTTGTTTTCAAGAGTGTGCGGAAAAAGGTGACAAGAAACGTCATCTGTTTGAACTCTCATAATTTGTAGAGAAAGGTAGAAGCTGCTTATATGATCCTCGACTAACGTGCCTTTCTCGGGGTCAAACTTGGGGAGATGCTTCTCAGGGTGCCTAGGCATGTCATGGAGAGGGCCCAAAATATCAAATTGGGACTGGGCCATCTGGGCAAGTGGTTGCACCCTCCTGGCATGCTCGTGGTGCCTGATCTCAGATTCATATTCACTCCCCGTGCCTGACGCAGATGCTCCTCCCCCATGGCGAGACTGTTCATTTGGATATCGCTCACGGTTGGCCATATTTCTGAGATATCCCCAATTGTAGACAGGTGGCCTATTTTGGTTTTGATGGCAGTGGGCGGCATGTTGTCCTTGGTCGCGTCCTATATCTCCCCTATCTCTATTCTATCAGCCTCTATTCCCCTCACCTTCATTTCTATTGGCTCTATTTCCCTCGCCTTCATTCCCTCGGCCTCTATTTCCCTCGCCTCCTCTAGGTGGGAGGCAGAATTGGTTGTTGTTATGTTGGGTTTGGTTAGGCTGAAGGTCAGGATGGGGTTCACTCATGCCAGGTTCCTCCTCTTCACCCCCTTGGAGCTCAGGAATCGATTCATTATTCTAGATAGCAGTGGCGAGGTATTCAACCATCAAATTTACCAACTGAGGTATGGAACTCACCAGAGCACCATTACGAGTGAGGTTATCGACAAGGGTCCTAGTATGGGTCAAGAAATTAATGATTGGGGTGAATCTCGAATCCATGATGAGATTGTGGGCAAATGGGCGTAGGGCTCTCAACTGCTCTCTGGTGATTTCATAATATGGAGCCTCCTCCCCTTGAAAATATTCCAAAGGGGGAGGAATAGTATCATCATTTATGACCTCCCCTTGGGGAGTTTGCGACGGAATATTGCTCGTGTTCTAGGAGGATTCCATTCAAGCCATCCTTCTAGTGCCAATTCTGTTGATGGGAAATTTTGTTCGGCAAACAGCAGGGGATCTCCCTGGATAAGAGTCCCAACTAGACTCTAAACCATTTGGAATAGAGATCCCATTCGGGGTGTGGGTCCGGCTACCGCTTAAGTCTCCTTTCCTTTGGTCTCAAAAGAAATCAATGAACCTACAGACACACACATATTAAAATGATACAAGATACATGATTGATGAGTTAAAAATTTATATAACACTATGCGTAGCGAGGAAAATAATAAAGCATAAGATCCAAAGGAAATGTTGTTAACAACACATCATTTGGGTCATGCTTGTAGGTTGCTCTGACCAAAAAAGAAACAATTCTTTATGGCAAACAATGCCCTTCACTTCCTGAAAGATTTAAATGATAATACAAATGCTAATAAAAAAAGTCATTAACATTCATTAAGAAAGCGAAATGAACTGAACATCATTAACACAAGTACAAATAACTATAATGCATAATGATGCCATCAAAAGCACAACTTCATTAATCAAAAGATGTTTGAAACCGTATAAGAAATAGTCATAGTGTTCGCATAGCAAAACACATCAAATCCAAAAGGAGTTTTGAAAAATATCTATATTCATATGTAAAAGAGTGTTATCCTTCTATACAATGCTCTCTAACTCTTGAGTCCCAAAAAAAGATCCTTTACAATCTTCCCAAAGGGAGTTTTATAGACAAAAATTTTCCCTTTGGGCTTCCTGACTTTTCGCCTACCCAACTGTTGAGCTGCCTTGCGACATGAATGAGAGCTGTGACCTGCGACCAAGTTGCAAAATGTGACCTGTGACCCAGCTGGGAAATGTGACCAGTGATCTACTGTCACTTGATCATGAGGAATTGCACGCAATCGTGAGGTCAGGGGCATCCACTTGTTGTTCTTTGAGGAAGTTCTACCAAGCATGATAATCTGCCGCTATGGGGGAAATCAGAGGAACTTCTCCTCTCAATCGATGGAGACACTCCAAGGAATTTAGGATTAGAGTCTCTCTTTTCTGTGTGACCAGGTTGGATAGGGAGGCGAGATTGGTGTAGATCTAGACTGGTGTGACAAGAAACTTTCCTAGGTTCTCCTGTGATGTTGCAAGATCGAAAGTAGTAGCAGCTTGCTTAATGGGCTGCAAAAATGCCTGGATCTCCTGATCCACCTGTTCCCATGTTTTCTCCTCGCCCAATGCACCCAACGATGGAATGTGATGTAGGATGTGCATTGAATCGATGCCGCTGATGAGATGCTCATATGTGGACATCACCTTATCTAGGTCCTTGGATAATTTATCTTTAGACTGCATTTTAATCCGGATCTAGAACTTGGCATCTTGTGTGTGGATCCAGTCTTTCTTTGGCAGGCTTTCGGGAGCTTGGGGGTATCAGACTATCCAATCTATCATTCTATCTAAGGCAGCTGAGGCTTCCTTCAGCTGCTCGTTCCTCTGCTTGGTTCCTGTTTTGGCTCTCACCAAAGGGGAAAATGTTTGTTTTATAGTAAACATTTCCCCATAGACCTATCTCATGGTGGTCTCTAATATGTCTAACTCCCTTTGGACGATGAGCAGTACTTCATTGATAGGGGCAGTTTTTTTTTGGAGTTGCTGAATCTGTTCTCTTAATGTTATCTTTTCCTACTCTGCCCTTGCCTCCCTCTGCTCTACTTCTTGTAAATGATTTTGTAGAGAGAGGATCTCTCTACTCATTCTGTTTACATTCTCCTCTATGGCTGCGGCAAAAGCTGTGCCAGACGATGCTATCATCATAGGGTTAGTCCTAGTTTCTAAGACTATGTATTTTTCTGTTTCAACTGTAGATGAGGCAGAAGGATTCCATGCCAAGCATCTTCTTTTCTCATGTCAGATCTTGAACGAGAACTGATCATATGTGAGCCTGGTAAGATTGAATACCTCCTCCTCTTGCCCTTCGTAGGAACTCACATCGGAGAGTATAGCACGTGTACTGACTACAGGTACCTTGAGGGGTGGTAGCTCTATTTGTGATCCTGCGCCCTGGGGAGATGCCTCGATGTTCTCTAGCATTCTATCCTCCTCTTCTTTCCTTTTCTTTTCTTCTTCCTCTTTCCGGAGGCATTCGGCTTTTGCCTTTTCATGTTCTCTTTTCTCTCTGTGCTCTGCTTCTACCGTTTCTTCTTGTTCAGCTTTCCTTTTACGTTCGACTACTTCTGTTGCTGCTTGTTCTGCTTTCTTCTGGCATTCGGCTTCCACTTGATCTAATTTTTTCTTGAGTTGCTATTCTGCCGCTTCCTCCGCCTCCTGTTCCTCCTTCTTTCCTGGCCTCTTCTGCTTTCTTCTTCTTCTGCTCTGACCTCAGAATCCTTTTGTGCTTTTATTCATATTCTTTCATCTTCTTCTCCATTTCTTGCTTGGCTTTGGCTTATAGTTCTTTCTGTTGGGTAGAAGTGATATGCCCTATACTAGTTCGAGGATTTTTAGCCAGAGAAGAAGAAGCACCTCCTAATTCACGGCTTTTGTCCTCCAATTTTTGGTCATCTGGGTCTTCTTGATCAAACCATGCCCTCGGAGCAAGTTTCCTATCTGCATTATAGCAATTCCTTCTTTCATGTTCGCTCGGGCATTCCGTGTGCTAGTAGTTCCATTTGAACTTAGCCCATTTGCAGTGATCAGGGACTATACTTTTTGGGTCATATGTTCGGTGATCTAATGCCCCAAGGTGGTAAATTTTCATCTCTTCCACTTCTGCCTCTACCTCTCTGAAATCCTTGACCGTGTAGGTACCGATAGTGAGGGTTAGCGTAGGCCACAACTTCTTCTTACCCTTGGTCAGGACCCTAGAGAAACCGGAACACATCTAGAAACATACCTCTTGAATGAGCATTTTATCTGTAACATATTGGGGCATAGCATGGGGAGCCTTGTATGAGCCAAAAACTCGAATGAATGTGTACTAGGTAAGTGGGAACCAATGTGCCACCTTGCCTACCATCTCCATGGCTTGCCAAGACATGCAAGGAGTGTCTTGGCCGAAAAATTTTCTATAGAGAGCTAGGATGAAAACTTGAGAGATCGGCTCTATGTCCTTCTTGTATCTAGAATCCCAAAATACTTTGCTCTATAAGTGGATTGGATGGGTCTTTTTTGGATTCCAGTTGTGTAGCCACCCCTTAAAGTGGCACCTCAAACAAATAGCATCCAACAAGTAAGAGGCCATGTAGAATTCAGAAGGAAATCCATCATCTCGTACCAACGCTGAGGATATTTTGTATGAAGAGAGGCCACCAGTATGCTGGCCCAGTTGAAACGGATGTCGTGCACCGTGACATAGTCCATGAGGGTTGCCCATGCACCACTGAAGGTGGTGGCATCGGGGCGCCTGTACAATCTGCAAAGCATAGAAGCCACCAATCTCTATAGTTTCCTAAGGCCTGCCACTAGATATTCTTGATCCTTCTTGGCCTTGAATTTCTCAGGCTCCTCCCACCACTTTTTTAGAGTGTCTATTATGGGGAATACATGGGTGATGGCCCAATCTTCTGTGAAGTCCTCCTCTTGTTCAGGAAATGAATAATAAACATGAGCATCTGAGCCTTTGAGTGTCGCGAAATCCTTTCGTTCGTTGTCCCTGATTACTAACTTTTTGGGGTCAGTGTTCTATATAATCCATTATATAACCTCTGTGCATGGGAATATAGCCGGATGGGCACCTGCAAGATGGATCTTTGACCTTTTGACCTGTATGTATACTTCCTGATCAGGGAGTTCCTCTAGGAATTCCCGTCGAGAGAACTCCTGGTACACTTGGTACCAATGCATCCTATCCCCTTTGGCAAATGTGCACAGGGTATATCTGTAGATCGGGGGCGGGGACATTGGTATATCCTGTTGAACCCTTAGTTAAACTGAGAGGGGGGGGGGCGGGGTGAATCAGTTTAACACATTCATGGATTTTTAAAACTTTTCATTAAAACTTATTTACACCTTCACTTCATGTCCAACTTAATATGTGAGTAATCTTAGAATGTGAGCAGCAAGTATTAATATAATATAACAACAGACTTAATATGAGAGCAACAGGTATTACGCAGATGATATAAATCATATCAACACATAAACATCATGCACAGAGACACCAGATATAAGTGGAAACCCATAAAGGGAGAAAACCACATCTTATTATTGTTATGATGCAAAGGCATGCTCCAACTCCCTCTCACCACTGTTTTTCTGCAGGCACCAACCTACACGAGGCTCCAAGCTCAATTCTACAAGCTACAACTTGCAAGGAAGCACCAACTCCCTTCAATTTTCTACAGGCACCAACCTACAGGAGGCTCCAACCTCAGTCAGCTACCACTGACAGCTATCAAGCTGCATCTTGATAGGGAAGCTCCAACTTCCTCAATTTATCAAGCTAAATGTTTGTTGATTTACCTCGGATATCAGTTCTGTTCTGTAGCATCTCTTTCTGCTCTTATTTTCTTAATATTCTCTGCCTCACTCTTTTATACTCTGCATTCTCTATATTTACTCTTTCTAACCTCCTTTAGGCATATCCAGTTGATATTATTTATAGAGTTCCTCACATGTCTGTTTGTATTTCACAAAGAATTTTGAGTGAACAGTCATGACTCTTTCGCTTCTGTCTTCTCATTCCTTTTATCTGCTCATTCAGAAAATATAACTGTAGGTATTAATTTAACATTACAGTGGGACATTTTTTCTCTTTCGGAGACTTGCCAATGCATCAGAACAATATAAATTAAAATTATTTACATTCAATTACAATGAGAACTCCAACTCACTCATTTAGCCTCTTGGCTAGCTGCGCATTTGTCTTTTCTTTGACTGTGTCTTTGTCCCTTTCGGCTCTGTTTGTTTCCTTATTCACTATCGCAGGGTAATGGCCATATGCCATAAATTTGTAACTGTGCTTTTTATATCAGCGCTTTTTATATATTTATGTAACTGCTAACATTAAATTTGGGCAAATTCCAACGCTTTACACACAGCAAGTGTCTTGTTGATGTGGTGAGTTCCGCAAGTGGAACATACATATACCACGACCTTTGTTTTATGGCCCGATGCAATTGCACACATCGTAATCATTTTATATTAACAATCGCCCTCCACCTTAAGCCAAGGCTCGTGGGTCCACAGACCACGGGGCACATTTCAATACAATCGTAACAACATTTTATATTAACAATCACCCTCCACCTTAAGCCGAGGCCCGTGGGTCCACAGGCCACACGGCACATTTTAATACAATCACAACAACACAGTCGGGAGGAATTTTTCTTATGCCCCGATTACACTACCAACAAGGTGGACCCGATCTAGATTATGTGCCATAGTTTTTGGTTGGTCTCACGTCCGATCCCAATCGGAGATCGCAATATTATTTTTCCTAATTAACATTTGATATGTGCGAACCTGACCATGTTTTATATGGCGGGGTTTATATGACTATCACATCCGGATTTGCGAATCGCAATCGTGACTCTTTTTTTATATGTTCTGCTGCACATTTTTCTCCGATGCGATTAGTGTATTATCCTTCAACTGCTTCCGATTGCGATTGATCGCAATCGCAAATCCCAGTTGCATGTTCCGATACTCCACCCTTTTTCAATGTGATCAGTCACTGTTCACCAGAACTCAAGTATATATGAATTGTAGTTTATATGCCCATCGAGTCCGGGATTTCCATATAAATACATACATATATATATATATATATATATATATATATATGCTTTGAACCTTTGTTTATATGATCTGGGCTTCATCGCAATCACAATTCTTTGGTTGCATGTTCCAACACATATCAATTATGGTTTATAAACCCATCAGTTCAGGGCTTCATCACAATCGCAATCTCTTAATATCGTGCGCCAACGGTCTGCTTCTTTCCGATGCGATTGACCACTATTCTGCCGTAACTCAAACATATATTAAACATGATTTACTGACCCATTAGGTCCAGAGCTCAATCAAAATCACAATCTTCGATCTACTGTCACCTTTTTTCGATGCGATTGTTAAGGGTCCCACCTTATATTACTTCTTTTGTTTTAAAATTAGAACAATGGGACCTTTAGTCGTTTACTCTTGCGCACAAGAATATAATACATATATGTAACACCCGGCTGGGTAATGATTCTCGGATTAAGGTTTGTATATATATATACTTGTCGCTTAGGTTATACGATTCCCGGAATTGTGTTTATGTATCCTCCAACTAGGGTAGCGATTCTCGGGATTAAAAAATGGCTCTGCCTCTGCTGTGATAACGAATCTGCCTCTACCTCTGCCTCTGATAAAGGCTCTGCCTCTGCTATGATAACGGCTCTGCCTCTGCCTCTGCCTCTGCTAACAGCTTTGCCTCTATATTTGCTGCCTCTGCCTCTGTCTTAGCTGTTCTTCTTTCTCTGTATCTGTCGTTGCTTCCGCTTTGTTGTTTTACTGTTACATTTCGACAGTCTTCTTCCGCTTGTCTCCTTTGCTTCCTTTGTTCACTTCTTTGCTTCCTCCTTTGTCTGTCTCTGTCTTTTCTGCCTCTATTTCCATCAATGACAACATTTCCAATGGTCTCCCCCTTTGGCATTGATGGAAATACACTTTCTCTGTTTGCTTGCTCTTCCTCCCCCTTTGACATCAATGGCAAGGGAGTTCAAATTTTTTCAACATTTCGTGCATTTCCTCTCTCTGAGATCTTCTGACTTTGTACGTTGCTGCTCTAACCTTTGGATTAAATCTAAAATACTGACCTTTTAGCCTTTTTCATTGATTCTCTTATGTTGGATGTATCTTGATCCTGAGGACCTGGTTCATGCTTCCCTTGTTGGCTTATCTCCCCATGGAATGATATTTTCGTTTCTGTTCTCCCCCTAAAACTGTGCTATCTCTTCATATCAGAGAGTAGCATCTACAGATACTACCCCTAGTCTATCTCTCAAATATTCAAATGGTTCTCTAGCAAGTGGTTTGGTAAATATATCTGTTGTCTTTTCTTTTGTTGGTACATACTCCAGTTTTACTATCTTTTGAGCCACTTGTTCTTGGAGAAAATGATACTTTATTGGGATATGTTTAGTTTTTGAGTGAAGCACAAGATTTTTAGATATACTTATAGAACCTGTATAATCACATTTGATTGAGATAGGATCATCAATGCTTACCTTCATGTCTTGGAGGGTTTGTTTCATCCACATGACTTGTGTACAACATGTTGCTGCTGCTATATATTCTAATTTTGCTGTAGAAAGAGAGATAGATGTTTGTTTCTTGCTTAACCATGCCACCAGACTTTCTCCTAGATAGAAAGCACCTCCACTTGTGCTTTTCCTGTCATCCACACAGCTAGCCCAATCTGTATCTGTGTATGCTGTCAAACTGAATCTTTTGCCTTTAGGATACCAAAGTCCATACTATGATGTTCCTTGTAGATATCTAAATATTATTTTGACTACCAGAAGATGGTTTTGTTTAGGTGTTGCTTGATATCTAGCCACTAGTCCTACTGTTAGCATGATGTCTGGTCTTGATGCTGTCAGATACAACAGACTTCCTATCATGGATCTGTAGAGTTTTTTATCTATATCTGCAGACCCATCATCAGCACACAGCTTGCATCCCATGATCATGGGAGTTGACGCAGGTTTGCAGTCCTCCATTTTGAACTTTTTAAACATTTTTTTAAAGTATTTTTCCTGTGAGATGAATGTGCCTATGTTCTTTTGTTGAATTTGAAGTCCTAAGTAGAAACTGAGTTCTCCAATCATGGACATCTCAAACTATGATTTCATCTCCTCAGCAAACCCTTTTGCAAGTTCATCTCTGTTGCTTCCAAACATAATTTCATCAACATATACTACAAAAATCAGGAGTTCATTTTCATGGGCTTTTATGTATAGATTGTTGTCTACTCCACCTCTCTTAAGGCCTTGTTTTTGAAAATATTTATCTAGTCTTGAGTACCAAGCATGAGGAGCCTGTTTCAGTCCATAAAGAGCCTTCTTCAGTCTGCATACATAGTCTTCTTTGTCTGTTAATGAGAAGCCTTCTAGTTGTTCCATGTAGACTTCTTCTTCTAAGTCTCCATTCAGAAATGCAGATTTTACATCCATTTGATATACCTTGAAGTTTTGGTAGCATGCAAATGCTAGGAACATTCTGATAGCTTCCATTCTAGCTACAGGGGAAAATTTTTCATCGTAATCAAGTCCTTCAATTTGTGAGTATCCTTTGCAGACAAGTCTGGCTTTATTCTTGATTACCTGTCCTTCTTCATTCAATTTATTTTTGAATACCCATTTTGAGCCTATGACATTTTTCTCAGTGGGTCTAGGAACTAGTTCCCAGGTATTGTTCTTCTCAATTTGGTCCAATTCTTCATTCATAGCATTCACCCAATACTTGTCCTTACTGGCTTCTTCAAAGCTCTTTGGCTCTATTTGTGACAAAATGGCTATGTATACTTCTTCAGTTTGTTCTGTTGGCTGCCTTCTAGTTTTGAACCCTACTCTCTTGTCTCCAATGATCTAATCTTCAGGATGGTTCTTTTGAGTATATCTTGAGGGAGCTTTAGAAATCAACTCTGTATCTTCTGTTGTCTTGCTTGTTTCCTCATCATCTTGGTTTTCTTCTTCATGGTTGTCTGATGGGCTGCAGTAGTCTGTATCTCTTGTATTGTTTGGAAGTTCTTCATCAAATCTCACGTCAATGCTTTCTACTATTTTTCAAAGAGTCTTGTTGTAGCACTTGTACCCTTTACTTTTGGATGCATATCCTATAAATATCCCTTCATCTGCTCTTGCATCAAATTTTCCAAGATTTTCATCATTATTCTTTATGTAACACTTGCTTCCAAAGATTCTAAAATGTTTGATTGAAGCTGATTTCCCATGCCAAAGTTCATAGGGAGTCTTGTCAGTGCTTGGCCTTAAGTGAGCTTTATTAAGGATATGCACCGCTGTGTGTACTGCTTCTGCCCAGAAGGTTTGAGGAATATTACTTTCATGCATCATGGCTCTGGCTATTTTCTGTACAGACCTGTTTTGTCTCTCTGCTACTCCATTTTGATGAGGTGTTCCTGCAATAGTAAATTGTTGCTTTATCCCATGTTCATTGCATAGGTCAACAACATCATAATCTATGAATTCACCTCCTCTCTCTGATTCGATGCATTTTAACTTGCATCCTATTTGATTTTCTGCTAATGATTTGAAGATCTTAAATTTTTCCAGAGCTTCCATTTTATTCTTGAGAAATGAAACCCATGTCATTCTAGAGAAATCATCTATTATCAACATGAAGTAAGATTGTCCACTTGGTGTTTTAGTTCTTGCCGGTCCGCACAGGTCCATGTGCACAAGTTGTAGAGGTCTTCTTGTTGATGACTCATCTTTGGCCTTAAAGTATGTGCGAGTCTGTTTTCCTAATTGACATGATTTGAATATGGTATTAGAAGGCCTCTTTATTTCTGGCATGTCTCTGACAGCTTTCTTCTTGCTTAGTCTGATTATGTGATCGAAGCTAAGATGTCCCAACCTTTTATGCCATAACCATGACTCTTCTAGTTTGCTAAGATGACATGCTTCATCTTCCTCTTTCGCAATGTAAACATTACTCTCTGTTCGAACTCCTTTGAGCAGATTCTTTCCTGTGGTGCTTGATCTGACTTCACAATCTTGTGCTCTAAAAATAACTTCACATCCTTTGTCACACATCTGACTGAAACTTAGTAAATTTTCTTTCAACCCATCTACAAATAATACATCTTGGGCCTTTCATCTGCCATTGTCTATGCCGACTGAGCCTTTTCCCTTGATTTTACCTGATTTATCATTGCCAAAAGTAACATTGCCAGATTTCTTTTCATCAAGAGTTATAAACTTGCTTCTGTCTCCAGTCATGTGTTTAGAGCAACCACTTTCCAAAAACCATTGGCTTTTCAGATCTTGAGCAGTTAGAGCTAGGTCACATTTATTCTCCTTCTTTTTCCATTGGAGGCATCCTTTTGTTTGGTATCTTTTGTGAAATGATGAATCACATCCTTTCAGAGGACATTTGGAAGGCATATGTCCAACTTGATTGCATATACAAAATTTGATCATAGTTTTTGCAGAATTGTGAGTATGAACAGAATTTCTTTGATTCATAAACCTGCTTGAGGTGTTGAACATAAATCTTTGTCCATACTTTCTACATTCAATAATTTTATGGCCAAATTATTTACAATAAAAACAGTAACCATAGAAACTGTTTGCATACCTGATGTAAGGTTGTCTTCTCCCTTTGTTTGCTTGAGGCAGTCTCTTCACTGTTTGCATCTTTTGATGGTTTGAATTACTCCTCCTTGTATGACAATATGAAGCAATGTGTCCTAGCTTGTGGTAGACATAACAGGTGGCATTCTTCATAGGAGGGAAGAATCTCCTTTGCTGGTTTCCAAATTTGACATACTCACGGGTCTTAGTTTTTATCACATTCTTTGCTACTAGAGGTTCCTTCTGATCTTTGTCTTTCTCATTACAAGTTTCTTCTTTTGTAGGAATTGTTCGAGATGCTTCATCATCCTTCTTTGCTTTTACAAAAATAATCTCTCTATTTTCCTTTTCTTTTTTTTAATTGATTCTACTTCATAGCCTATTCCAGTTTTTATCATAGGAGATATTTCAGCAACTAGAATTTCATTCAACTTACTAAAGCTTGTTGTTTGAGAAGAGTTTATAACCACTTTCCTTTGAGCATTTTCTAATTTCTTCCTGAGACATACTACTTCTTCTTCCAACTTTTCTTGTTTCTGAGTTTTTTCTTTGATTTGCTTGAGTAACATGTCCTCTATCTTCTTGGCTTCTTCAAGCTCTATCTTTAGCTGCATAAGGACTTCTGAATTTTGTTCTTCTCATACATGCTTGAGGAGAATGTCCTTTTATTTTCTACATTTCAGCTTGAGTTTATCAATCTCTTCTAGAGCACTTCTTAGCTCCCCCTCAAGGTCGACTTCACCTTATTCTTCTTCATCTTCTAGCAAGAGACCTTCAAGTTCTTCTATAGCCATCAATAAAAATTCAGAGGTTCCATCTTCACTTGAAAGTTCATCTGGATCTTCAAATGTACTACTATCTTGTTGAGCATAGAAGGATTTTCTGCTGAACTTCTTTCCTTTTTTCTAGTTCTTTGATGTATTTTTCTCTGACTCTTGAGCCTGATTCCTTACTTTCTTGTGAGGAAACTTAGCAGCATAGTGTCCAACTCTTCCATAGTTAAAACATTCGAAAGGTAGTTTACCTTTGTATTTACCTGAGCCTCTATCCAATTTCTTAACAAATTTTGCCTCTTCTTCATCTAAGCAAGGGCATATGTCTCCCTCTTCTTCTTTCTTCTTTTCTGTTTTAAAGGCTGCCTCCCTCATACTTGGCTTCTTCTATGGGAGCCTCATCTCATAAGCTGTTATATTTCCAAGTAGCTAGTTCATGTTCAAGGTATCCCAATCAGCAGTTTCTTCTATTACAGACACCTTGGGATTAAACCTGGATGGAAGAGATCTTAGAATATTTTGTACAATTATAATTTCTAGCATGGTTTCTCCAAGAGATTTCATATTGTTACCAATTTCTGCAAATTTTAGGAAGAAACTGGAAATGTCTTCATCATCATTCATTTTTAAGTTCTCAAACTGGGCTCTATAAACTTGAAGTTTGGCAGTCTTTACTTTCTTGTCCCCCTCATGGATGTTCTCCAGAGTATCCCACATTTCTTTGGCAGTGTCTTTATGTATTACTTTAATAAACTCTACTTCACACAATCCATTCAAGATGGCATTCATGGCTTTTGTGTTAGCCACAAAATCTTGTTTTGTTTCTTTCTCTCTGTCAGTTGCCTTTGGGGCATATCCTAATTCCACAGCAGCCTAGACTTCTATTCCTAGAGACATTATGTATGTCCTCATTTTGATTTTCTAGAAAGCATAATTTTCACCAACGAAAAAAGGGGCTTTATTGGTTGAGCATCCTTCTTTACTAGCCATCTTGGGAACCTAGGATCTCCTTTCAGTTGTTAGACTCGTACAACAGAACCCGCTCTGATACCAAGTGTTGAACCCTTAGTTAAACTGAGAGGGGGGGGGGAGGGTGAATTAGTTTAACACATTCATGGATTTTTAAAACTTTTCATTAAAACTTATTTACACCTTCACTTTATGTCCAACTTAATATGTGAGTAATCTTAGAATGTGAGCAGCAAGTATTAATATAATATAACAATAGAATTAATATGAGAGGAGAAAGTATTAAGCAGATGATATAAATCATATCAACACATAAACATCATGCACAGAGACACCAGATATAAGTGGAAACCCATAAAGGGAGAAAACCACATCTTATTATTATTGTGATGCAAAGAAAAGCTCCAACTCCCTCTCACCACTGTTTTTCAGCAGGCACCAACATACAGGAGGCTCCAACCTCAGTCAACTACAACTGATGGATATCAAGCTGCATCTTGATAGGGAAGCTCCAAATTCCTCAATTTATCAAACTGAATGTTTGCTGATTTACCTCAGATATCAGCTCTGTTCTATAGCATCACTTTCTGCTCTTTTTTTCTTAATCTTCTCTGCCTCACTCTTCTATACTCTGCATTCTCTATATTTACTCTTTCTAACCTCCTTTATGCATATCCAATTGATATTATTTATAGAGTTCCTCACATGACTGTTTGTATTTCACAAAGAATTTTGAGTGAATTTTCATGACTCTTTCGCTTATGTCTTCTCATTCCTTTTATATTCTCATTCAGAAAATATAACTATAGGTATCAATTTAACATTACATTGGGATATTTGTTCTCTTCGGGAGACTTGCCAATGCATCACAACAATATAAATTAAAATTATTTACATTCAATTACAATGAGAACTCCAGCTCACTCATTCAGCCTCTTGGCTAGCTGCACATTTGTCTTTTCTTTGACTGTGTCTTTGTCCCTTTTGGCTCTGTTTGTTTCCTTATTCACTGTCGTAGGGTAACGACCATATGCCATAGATTTGTAACTGTGATTTTTATATCAGCGCTTTTTATATATTTATGTAACTGCTGACTTTAAATCTGGGAAAATTCTAACACTTTACACACAACAAGTGTCTTGTTGATGTGGTGAGTTCTGCAAGCAGAGAATACATACACCATGGCCATTGTTTTATGGCTCGTTGCAGTTGCACACATCGCAATCGTTTTATATTAACAATCGCCCTCCACCTTAAGCCGAGGTCCGTGGGTCCATAGACCATGCGGCACATTTCAATACAATCGTAACAATGTTTTATATTAACAATCGCCCTCCACCTTAAGCCGAGGCCCGTGGGTCCACAAACCACGTGGCACATTTTAATAAAATCGCAACAACACAATCGAGAGGACTTTTTCTTATGCCTCGATTGCACTACCAACAACGCGGACCCGATCTAGATTATGTGCCACAGTTTTTGGTTGGTCTCGGGTTTGATCCCAATCGAAGATCGCAATCTTATTTTTCCCGATTGACATTTGATATGTGCGGACCCGACAATGTTTTATATGGTGGGGTTTATATGACTATCGCATCTGGCTTTGCCAATCACAATCACAACTCTTTGTTTATATGTTCCGCTACACATTTTTCTCCGATGAGATTAGTGTATTATCCTTCGACTGCTTCTGATTGCGATTGATCACAATCACAACTCCGAGTTGCATGTTCTGATACTCCACCCTTTTCCGATGCGATCAGTCACTGTTCACTGGAACTCAAGTATATATGAATTGTAGTTTATATGCCCATCGGGTCTGGGATTTCCATATAAATACATACATATATGCTTTGAACCTTTGTTTATATGATCTAGGCTTCATTGCAATCTCAATTCTTTGGTTGCATGTTCCGACACATATCAATTATGGTTTATAAACCCATCGGGTCTGAGCTTCATCGCAATATTTTAATATCATGCTCCAGCGGTCTTCTTATTTCCGATGCGATTGATCACTGTTCTACCATAACTCAAACATATATTAAACATGATTTACAGACCCATCTGGTCCGGAGCTAAATCGCAATCGCAATCTTCGATCCGCTGTCACCTTTTTTGATGCGATTGTTAAGGGTCCCACCTTATATTACTTCTTTTGTTTTAAAATTATAACAATGGGGCCTTTAGTCGTTTACTCTTGTGCACAAGAATATAATACATATATGTAATTCCCGGGTGGGTAATGATTCTCGAAATAAGGTTTGTATATATATATATATACTTGCCGCTTGGGTTATACGATTCCCGGAATTGTGTTTATGTATCCTCCAGCTGGGGTAGAGATTCTCAGAATTAAAAAATGGCTCTGCCTCTACCTCTTCCTCTGATAAAGGCTCTACCTCTGTTGTGATAATGGCTCTACCTTTGCCTCTGCCTCTAATAATAGCTCTGCCTCTATATTCGATGCCTCTACCTCTGCCTTAGCTATTCTTCTTTCTCTGTCTCTGCTGTTGCTTCCACTCTGCTGTTTGACTGTTACATTTCGACAATCTTCTTCCGCCTGTCTCCTTTGCTTCCCTTGTTCGCTTCTTTGCTGCCTCCTTTTTCTGTCTCTATCTTTTCTGCCTCTATTTCCATCAATGACAACATTTCCAACATATCCATCTCTACGTCCTCTTCTTCCAGGCTCTTGTCCTTTTTCCGAGACACTGGTCGTCCCTTGTCGCTTGAATCTGAGGGGACAGGGATACACTCTAAGTCTACTTCAAATTCACCTGTCATGTTCATGAAAGAGTCCTAGGATAAGAAATATGCCATGATAACACAAACCTAGGTACAAATATTAATTATTTCATCTAGGGCCACAGGTAGAGCTAAATTAGCGACCTACGACTGGGTCGTAGGGTTGAAAAGGTCGCAATGTTTATATTTTCGAAGACTTTGCGACTTTGTGACCTTGCGACCAGGTCACGAGGTCGCTAGGTCGCTAGTTGTGGAAAAATCGATGGAAGTGTGACCTTGCAACTTTGCGACCAGGTCGCAGGGTCACTGGGTCGCAAATGCTAGAAAAAACCGATGGGAGAGTGACTCTGTGACCTTGCGACCCGGTCGTAAAGAAATAGACTGAAGGGTGATTTGCGACTTGGCGACTCAGCGACTGGGTCGCAGGGTTGCATGGGTTGCAAGTCGCGCTAGGGCTTACCGGGGTTTTGGCACATGCCACGTGAAGCCTATTTCCCTCTAATATTGAAAATTACAAGGCTATGTGGGCCAAGACAGAGCAAGGGGAGAGCTTGTGGAGTAGGAAAAAGGCCATGAGAGTCTAGATGGGAACCATGATAAATTTATGCAAGCAGGGTAAATATCAGAGCCAAAAGGGGGAAGTTCTAAGTCTCAAATGAAAAAAATGGCCAAGACAGGGGGCAATTTAAAGGTTGAGGAAAGGAAAATTGGGCAAGAAAAACCATAAAAGGAAACATCAGGAGGAAAACGGAAACTTACCTAGGAAAATCGCACTCCAGTTGACTTGTCAGAGGCGTTTTTTTTCTATCCGCTGAATGTGCATAATGCGACCTAGTGACCTTTTATTTATAAAAAGATCGCATGTGCGGGCCATTAATGAGGTCGCAAGGTCACATTGTGTGTTGGTCTAAGCAAGGTGCGGCCTCACGACCTTGTGACCTTGCGACCTCGGGGTCGCGGGGTCACGATTTTCTACAAATTTAGAAATCTGTGACTCGGCGACTTAACCCTCCTGGATCTTAATTTAACTTTTCTTTATGCTCAAGGGCTCCAAAAAAAATTTAAAGTGTGAATTTTTTGGAGGGTGTTGTAGAGGATACAACACCAGTGTACCGATCTGACGACCTCCTCTTCCTGCGCTGTAATGTGGGTGCTACTACATTCTCTCTAACATCATGCAATAATCTGTTGGCTTCCTTGGTGCACTTCCTTCCTTATCTGGATGTCTCTGCGAGAGTGGGTGGTTCCACTCTCTCCTCCTCTACTTGTGGATTATCCACAACATCCCGAGATTCTTCCTTTGGAGCTAAAATCTCCTCATCTGGATGAAACTGAAGCTCCAACTCAAGGGAATATCTCATGTCCTTCTCTTCATAAAACGTAACATCTCTACAAACAATTTTCATTGTATGAGATGGAAGGTACACCGGATATTTGTGAGGTACATCAATGAACCCCACAAATATGACCAACTCTGTTGTCAGTTCTAGATTTTTCTTTGCATCCTTGGAAATGTGATAGTAAACTGATGAACCAAAGATATTTGAGTGTGACACATGTAGTTTCTTCCCCGAAAATGATTCTTCTAGTGTATACTTATCCATAGTATCCAATGAGGAAACTTTTTCTACACATATACCTCTATGTTGCATGATTCAACCCACAAGTGCAACAATAGGCCCTGATCATGCAACATTTCCCATGAAACTCCCATAATAATTTTTTTATTCCTTTTCACAAGCCCATTTTGTTATGGGTTATGGGGTTTTACTAACTCTTGTCAAATTCCTTATTTTTCAAAGAATTTCTTGAACTCATTCAACACATATTCACCACCATTATCACTGCTACGAGCCTTATGTTTCTTGCAAATGTATTTCTCAACAAGTTCTTTAAATTCACAAATTTTTGAGAATATCTACTCTTTCTTTTGCATGAAGGATATCTAGAATTTACATAAGAAATCATCTACAAATATAACATAATACATGTGCTTGTTCATGGAGGCTTTCAAGAAAGGTCCACACACATATGAGTGAATTATTTCAAGTACTTCTTGCACTCTACTATCCTTATCATGAAAGGTGGCTTTGGTGTACCTCCTCAGTGTACACCCTTTGCATGTATCTCACTACTTTAGGGAACCCTTGGGAATTCCTATAGAAATCTGTTGCATGATCTTCAAAGCTCTGGGGTGAAAATGGTCAAGTCGCCTATGCCACAATTCACTGGTGCCTCCGCTCTGCACCTTATCTTCTTTCATGCTTAAGGAAGGATAGTCTTCTACATCTAATTTGTAGAGTTTCTTTGCTCGAACCCTAATCTGATTCAATTTTCCCATGGAGATGTGATGAAGGAAAGATTTTCCTTTGATAAATATCACATCATATCCATGGTCTTCCAACATGGAAATTGAAACTAAATCCTTCTTCAGGCTGGGAACATACATGACATCTTTCAATGTGAGAGGAGATCAAAATCCCTCTAAAAAGTAATTGTACTGATACTGGTCGCATTATAACTTCCACTATCTCCCATCTCGATGTGAATCTATAGGTACTTCTCCTCCAAGTCACTGAAAAATCATTTGTTTCTCATCATTTGAAATGAGGATTCACTATCCATACACCACACACTACCCATCACTGGTCTCACCATGCATTCCATGAGGGTGAAATACAACTCTAATTATGAAGCTATAGCTTCCTTGTATGTCTTCATGAGGGATTCCTTTTATCCTTTTTATGTAGACACTTCATGGCATAGTGTCCTATCTAATGACAATGAAAACATTTAATCTTTGCAGGTCTTGCTTCTTTCCTCCCTGACCAGATTTTGATTTGGAATGGGATTTCTTCACTATCCCTTTATTTTACTTTCCATCCAAGGCATAGTGATCCTCATCTTCAACCTTAGATGAGGTCCCATATCTTGTGCTCTGACTGAAATATTCTTGTACCAAATATGGCCATAGTATTTCCTAGTTTGGTAGCTTCTCCCTGCCATAGATTAAATCTCGATAGTTTTCCTACCTCTGGGGAAGGCCTAGAAGTTATAGAATTGTGAGATCATATTCTAAAAATGTAACACCAACACTTCCAATTTCATCACGACATGTGTGAACCTGTTGAGGTACTGTGGTATTGTGTCACCATTTTTCATTTTGATATTATGAAGCTTGTATTTGAGTGCCAGCTTAGTTTGGTCACTATTTTTCAGGAAAAAATATTTCAATGTTTGCCACATTGCATATGGAGTTTCTTCCCATGATGATTAGATAAAATATTGTCTCCTACTCCCTCCAATATGATCCTCCTCACCTTGGCAACACTCTTCTTCCAATTTTCGAGATCCCGTGCATGAGCGAGTGCTAGTTTTGGGAAATCACTATCAATGAATTCCTTCAGCTCATTATCTTCCATTACTACTTCCATTTGGTCCTTCCAAGAAATATAATTTTAGTTACCCTCAAGGGAATACTCGAGCCTTAGACCATATAATTGCATCATGCTAACTGTGAATAATAGATATGAAAACTTGTTTCTCTTGCAAAGATAACTTCTAATTCTCTTATCTACTATGATTATAGCTTAGATACCATGTATAAATTAATTATATATTCAATAATTCTCATGTAATGTTATAAAAAATAACACAAATCTACTTCTACTCATCTACACAAATCATTTCATGATTGAGAAGAAATATGAAAACCATTCAACATGAATCAATTAACACACATAACATGATGATATATCTAGGGGAAATATGTTGCTCAAAACTCCTTCCTATTTGTATTTCATTAATAAAAAAATAGAGAAGAAATACAATTCTTGTTCAAGCCTGAACAACCTCTACACTAGTATAGTCTATCTCACTACCTCATAAGCCGACTTTGGCCAATGATTAGCCAATTTTCGTGCCTTCCAGGCTCCTATTTCCTTGAAATTTTTCATTGGGAATGAACTCCTATTATTTATGGAATTTCCTTACCCATAATTACGCAATCCCTATAGGCCCTTCTCTGACTGCATGCACCACCTGTGCAACTTGGATAGTTATACAACTGATAGTATACTTCCCTTAAAATCCAATCTCAACTATATAAATTTGTAGATAATGCATGAATGAGTTAATTATGGATGATTTATTAGTTAATTGGTTGATTACTAAATACACACCGTACTACTAGACCTCCCACTAGAACCTGCAACAGTTGGAACTAGTTTAACTCACTTTAACTCAGTTTAACTGAAATAAATTAT
The DNA here is from genome assembly GCA_034641835.2 of Pinus albicaulis. Taxonomy (NCBI): domain Eukaryota; kingdom Viridiplantae; phylum Streptophyta; class Pinopsida; order Pinales; family Pinaceae; genus Pinus; species Pinus albicaulis. Next base: position 7,262,665 of record MU968389.1, read on the forward strand.
TACAACTCAAATTAAACTCAACCTAGGATCCTAAAATCTAGGAACCGCTCTACATGACTCAAGTTAGGCCCTAAAATTGAATTAACTAAGCCAACTAAGTAAAACTAACTTATTTAACACTTCGTTGTTGTCTTGTGATGTGGAATACAACTTTTCTCCTAATTTAATTTAAGGGATAATTAAATCATGATTTTTTTATTACCCTTTTCAACAGAATTTCTACAAATTTGAGGTGGAAGCTTGCACTTCAGTGAATATCAAACAAGAAAAGGTGCATATTTGAGATGTTGGATAACCATCGTAGAGGCACATGGGACACTTACATCATGGAGCCTTAAAAATCATGCAACATATTACCACTGCTCTCCCGAAATGCACTCTTTACCATCATGATGTCTATAAGGGATGCACGTTAGGGAAATATGTCAAATACACCTTCGTGGGCTGAGATAGCAGAACTGGAGCAATATTGGAGCGAATCCACTATTATGTATATGGACCTTTTTCTATAGCCTCTACAAAAAAGCATATGAATTATGTAATTTTTGTTGATGAGTTTTCTAGAAAATCTTGGACATTCTTCATGTAGAAGAAGGATTATTTTTTTTCAAAATTTGTTGAATTCAAAGCATTGGTGAAAAGGATACTTGTTAGAAATTGAATTCCCTGTGAAGTGGTAATGGAGGAGAATTTTTTTCTATCACATTCAATGAATTTGGTGCCAAAGAGGGTATTAGAAGATAAATAATATCACCCCATAACTCACAAAAAAATGGGGTGGCTGAAAAGAATAACAAAATAATAGTCGAAGAAGAAAGGGCCATGTTTAATGAGAAAGGGTTTCCATTACATCTATGGGAAGAAGCATGGAACAATGCAGTTTATTTATAGTACAGGAGCTTGCATAGAATGCTTGGCATAATCAAACCAAAAGAATATTTCTCTGGGAGGAAGCCATATGAATCTCATTTTCAAAATTTTGGAGTGTTTGTGTATTTTCATGTCTCCAAGGATAATAGGAAGAGACTTGAGGCTACAACTAAGATGAAATTATTTGTAGGATACACAAAGACACCATATAATTTTTGGGTGTATTTTCCCTCCCCCGGGATGACAATAGTGGGGAGAGATGTAAAATTTGATGACGAAAAGGCTATGATATTCTCTCTAGTGTGAGAGTTGAGTATCCCACCAGAGGTGGAGATTCTATCTCCAAAGGAGGACCCTCATGCAAAGTTTTAGGATGTTCTGGATTAGCCACAAGTAGAGGAGCATAGAGGAGGCCGAGTGGATGCACCCACTCGACCAAAATCTTCCAAAGAGGGGAGGAATGGAACCAACGAAGCTGACAGATTAGTACATGATGCATAGCAGCATGTGGGAGCTCCTACATATGTGCGCAGGGAAAGGAGATGAATAGACATGTGCACTCGATATATAGCTCTCATGACCGAACTCAATGTGTTAGGTCCCTATAATACTAGTCTAGCCCCTTTTTTCTTATTTTTAGTGTAGCCCCCTTATTGTTATTGTTTTTCCCATGCAGTCCCCATATTATTGTTATGGTTTCCTATAGAATCCCACTATTGTCATTGTTGTGCCCTTACATTTTATTGTTATGTCAGTGTTGATTATAGTGTGAACCCTTAGACTCCTATATATATAAAGGAGGTTTTTTCATTTGAATCATACAAAAATTGTTCATTTATGTAATGTAAACTAGGTTTCCCCCTCGAATAGGATAATTTTTAAGTCCTTGATCTATCTTTTCTTCTATTTTGTGAGCTGATTACATAACATTTCATATCAGAGCTTTGGATTCTAGGGTTTAATTTCTTCAAAAAATGCATCTTGGAATTTTTCTATGATGTTTATTCTACGGGGTTTGAGAAGCTAAAGTTTCGACCACATTGAGTCAAAATCTTATTGAATTTCATTTAAAATTTTGAGATATTTTTTCGCTATATTTTCAAAGATATGATCCAAGGAAGCTAGGGTTTTTGTAGGGCCCAAAATTTAGTCTCAAACATGTGACCTAGGGAAAATCATCAGAATTTTCGTTTCAAGAATCAAAATGCAATTATGTAATATGGGGCTAAAATTTCACGGATTTTAGTATTTGTTGTATGAATTTCAGGGTTGAAGGTAGAAACATTGACATGTGGAATGGTTGGGCTGACCTTCCTATGGTTTTGTGCATGGGTTTGCACATGATTTTTGGGAATGATGATTTTCGGCCCCTGGTATTTTTGAGATCCAATCAAGGGAACTGCAGTTATGTTCTAATCCAGGGTTAATAGATTTTTCTTTATGAATACTTAGGCATGTATATATATTTGTTTTAACACTAAAAGGAATATAATGAAAAATTAATTCGGTAGTCCTGGTTTTGAGATCCACAGGAAAAATCCCTGTATATATATGTTTTATGTTTTATGCTCTAGCTATTGTTTATTTTCTGTTTTTAAGAATTCATTTGCAGATAATTTATGTATAGGGTTAGAACCTACATTTGGTATGAGATTCGTTTCAGCTTCAAGGGGATGCCTTTGCTGCTGAGGGTTATTTTTCTCAGGCCTTTTGTAGACCTTGTTCAGTTTAAGATCTGTGGGATCGATTCTTGTGGTGAAAGAAGATGGCGAGTAGTGGAAAGGTAGAGATCGATAAATTTAGTGGTTAGAGTTTTGAGATGGGGATGCTCAAGATGGAAGATCTGATAGTGCATAAAGATTAGTGGATCGCGGTAGATCCCGATACTAAACCAATGAAAATGTGAGATGAAGATTGGGGAAGTTCGATCAGAAGTCAAAGAGAACAATATGGTTATGTATCTCAATTTCAGTATTGTTGAATGTATTTGGGGAAGCTATGGTGAATAATTTATGGGTCAATTTAGGGACTTTGTACCAATCTAAGTCTCTGGTGAATAAATTGTTCATGCGGAAAAAATTGTATAACTTTAGGATGAAGGATGGAGAGTCGATGATAGTGCATCTAAATGCGTTCAATACTGTGGTAATTCAGTTTTCATCTGTTGATATAAAATATTAGATGAACATAAGTGTATTAGTTTGTTGTGTTCTCTACCAGATTCATGGGACAGTCTAGTTATTGCAATGGGTAGAAATACAACTACCTTGCATTTTGATGAAATTGTCTCAGCCTTGCTGTTAGAAGAAATGAGAGGGAGAAATATGGAGGGACCAAATGGAGATGCTTTATCTGTATGAGGAATGTCCTAGAACATAAAAAAGAAAAAAATTTCGAGTAGGATATCTAAATCTAGAGGGAGATATAAATCTCTAGGAAATCCTGTAAAGATCTGCTGGAAATGTAGAAAGGAAGGGCACTACAAAAGGGACTATAGATCTAACTCTTCTAAGAAAGGAAATGGATATGATGATGCTGATTATGTAGAGGCAAAAACCACTTCATATGAAGGTTGAGGTCTATATTTTTCTTCCTATTCAAATATACATGTAGATAATGAGGCATGGTTGATTGACTCGGGTGAATCCTTTCACTTCACTTCCCATAGGGAGTGTTTCTATGAGTATGAGAAGTATGATGATGGTGATGATGGTGATGTCTTCTTAGGGGATGATAGGAGGTCTAGAATCATCGGATGTGGAAAATTCAAGATGAAGCTACCAGGTGGAAGGATTAGAACTCTTTCTCATGTTCTGCATATTCCTACATTAGCCAAAAATCTGATTTCTGTAAGCAAGATGGATGATGCAGGTTTAAAAACAATGTTTGAGAAAGATACTTGAAAGATGGTTCAGGAAGCACTGGTATTAATGTAGGGAGTTCGGATTGGAACATTGTACAAGGTTCAGGGTAGCACAATTATTGATGAGTGCAACAGTTATGTTGTTCCTTAAACTGGAGCAGAAAGATGAGTGGTCTTTCGAGAAAATACAATGCTATGGCATCAAAGGCTTGGACATATTGGAGATAAGGGACTTCAGATACTTCATGGTGATGGTATGGTATAAGGTATGTATAATTTCTCTCTGTATTTCGATTTATGTGAACATTGCTTATATGGGAAGCATAATCGAGTCAGTTTTCCTTCTGGTGCTAAGAGGGTAAACAAGAGCTTAGAGCTTGTGCACAGTGATGTGTTTGGACCTGTGTCAGTTCCATCACTCAGAAATTCTATGTACTATGTTTCATTCATAGATGAATTCTCAAGGAACACATGCATATATTTCTTGAGGAAGAAATTTGAAGTCTTTGACAGATTTAAAGAATTTAAGGCTCTGGTGGAAAACCAAACAAAGAAGAAGATAAAGGTGCTAAGGAATGATAATGGTTGAGAGTTTTTCAAGAAGGAATTTGAAGAGTTATATAAGAAGTGTGGTATAGCATGATAGAAGAATAATTCATACACACCTCAACAAAATGGAGTTGTAGAAAGAATGAACAGAACGTTGATGGAAAATGCAAGAAGCATGCTTAATGGTACCGGATTAGGATGGGAATTTTGGGTAGAGGCAGTGGAGAATGCATGGTACATGGTTAAGATATCAACTTCATTAGCATTAGAGGATAAGACTCTACATGACGTATGGACTGGTAAGAAACCCTATCTTTCAAATTGAGGGTATTTGGATGTGATGCATATGTACATGTTCCAAAGGAGAAAATGACCAAGTTGGATAATAAATATGAAAGGTAATGTGCATCTTTATTGAGTATAAGGATGTTTTAAAAGGTTACAAGCTTTGGAACTCGAAAACAAGGAAGGTTGTGTACAACTGAGATGTGGTGTTTATAGAGGTGGAAGATGTTGTTAAACATGAAGACCTACCAAAGGAAATTGAGAAGATAGAGCTTGAGTTAAAGGAGGATGAATCATACTCTACAAAAAAACAAGATTCAAAAGAGGAATAGCCACAAACTCTAGGTGTGAGAATATTACTTCGAGAAAGAAGGCAACAAGAATGGTATACTCCATCTAATTTATATTCAAATTTTTCTTTAACTATCATTGATGAAGATCCTAGAACTTTTAGGGAGACAATGGATTCAGAGGATGGAAAACTCTAGAAGGAGGCCATGGTTGATGAAATGGAATCCTTGAATAAAAATGAGGCATGGGATCTGGTGGAGTTTTCGGCTGGAAGGAAGCCCAACAGGAGAAAATGAGTGTTTAAGAAGAATATGAATGTAGAAGGAAAGGTGGAGAAATAAAAAGCTTGCTTAGTAGAAAAGGTTATTCCTAGGTGCCAAGAATTGATTTTGGTGATATTTTTTCTCCTATTTCCAAGGTTACTTCTATTAGATTACTTTTATCTATTACTGTTGCATTTTATTTTTATGTAGAAAATATGCATGTGAAGAAAACATTTCTTCACAGGGATTTGGGAGAGGAGATATAAATGAAGCAACCTGAAGGTTTTGTGGTGAAGGGTAAGAAAGAACTGGTATGCAGGTTAAAAAATTCGATGTATGGGTTAAAATAGTCACCAAGGATGTGGTATCAGAAATTTGATATCTATATACAGGGACTTGGCTTCACTAGAAGCAAAGAGGATCAATTTTTATCTTTTAAATTAATTTGTGACCGTGTTATTTATTTGGTCTTGTATGTGGATGATATGTTGCTAATTGGAAATGACAAAGAAATTATCTAGGATTTGAAGACCCAATTATTCTCCAAATTTGACATGAAGGATCTTGGTGCTCCAAACTATATTTTGGGCATGGAAATTAAGAGAGATCGGGAAAATAGGATGCTCTAGTTAAACCAATCAAAGTATGTCGAGAAAATATTTCATAGTTTCAATATGAAAGATAGTAAACCGACGAAGGTTCCTATTCCTGTAGGTGTAAAGCTATTTGTTAAAAAGTTACCCAAGGCACAAGAAGAAGAGGAGGATATGTCTCGTGTTCCATATGCAAGTTCAGTGGGTAGCCTGATGTATGAAATGTTCTGTACTAGACCAGACATTGCACATGTTGTGGGAGTATTGAGCAGGTTTATGTAGAAACTAGGGAAGGAGCATTGGATAGCAGCGAAGCGGGTTTTCAGATATTTTTTTGGAACTAATGATGATGGTTTTTGCTACGAATAAAGACAAGGATTGGATAGAGCTTTGGACATCCATGGATTTTTCTTATGCAGACTAGGATTGGAGATATGGACCAAAGAATATATATAAGTGGGTATGTGTTTATCTTATTTGTAGATGCATTCAGTTGGATGAGTAAAAGGCATTATGTAGTGGCTCTTTCAACTATAGAGGTAGAATACATGGCATACACTCATGCAAGCAAGGAAGAAGTTTTCTTGCAGAGACTGTGTTCAAGTATGGGGTTGGTGCAGCAAGCTATAAGGATAGACTGTGATAGCCAAAGTGCAATTTTGTTGGCTAAGAACCATGCTTATCATTTAAATATGAAGCACATTGATGTTGAATATCACTTTGTGAGACATATGGTTGAGGATAAAATGGTGTTTTTGGTAAATGTGGACACTCTGAAGAATGTTGCAGATGCATTGACGAAGTCTGTGAGAACTCAGAATTTCTCTTGGTGTAGAGAAACAATGGGTGTTAAAGGGATGGAATAATGAATAAGCTCTCATGTGGCCCCCCGTGGAAAGAAAAAAACAAGTGGGAGAACATTTTATATGTGTTATATTCTTTCCACGATTAGTCGCATGCGATAGCCCCCTTTTTCATTGTGTCGGACGCAGCGGGGGAGTGGTGGTCACAGGGGGGGAGGCAGCCCCACCTAAATAGGGTTCCACAGGGGGTGGATATCTGCTTGCGTGGGGTCCATTGCAATGCCCCAGGAATTGTTTTTCCTTATTTTTCTATCGGCGGGCCCGCCTATGGTTTTGTGCATGTATTTGCACATGGTTTTCGGCCCTTAGTATTTTGTATGTCCGGTCAAGGGAACTACGGTCATATTCTAATACAGGGTTAATGGATTGGGTTTTATGAATGATTCAACATGTATATATATGTGTGTGTGTGTGTGTTGTAACACTAAAAGGAATATAATGAAAATCAAGCTGGTAGTCCCGGTTTTGGGATCCATGTGAAAAATATCTATGTATATCTGTTTTATGTTTTATGCTCTTGCTATTGTATTTTTTTATTTTTTTTTAAGAATTCATTTGCAGATAATTTATGTACAGGGTTAAATCCTGCAAGAACTCCATATAATTTTACTCTACCAAATCAGTCTATAATCAGGTCATCGTGGTATATCAGGCATAATGCTTTGTTGAAGAATCCAATCTCGATAGGACTTATGAGGTTGGAAATTAGATTCAGATGGCTTTAAAAGGACCTAATTTTAGACCTTGGGGATCTGAAATTACATATTTGCAACTGTTTCAAGATCGAGCTCCTAAAAGCAAGAAAAATGTGTGTATTTGTTTTTAAATTGCATAGCTTTTGTTTGGAAAATCAGTGTGAATTTATTTAAAAAGGAATATTGAAGCATAGATATCGGTATTGAGTTATAAAATTCCAAAAAAATAATTCCACACCCATTAAGTCCTCATAACGCTTTATTATGACGCATGAGGAGGAAGATTTGGCGCATCATGATATCTCAAAATTACGGGACCAAGTGCAACAAATTTCTCTCTCACAAAGAGCAACCAAATATGAACAAAATGGGGACATGGATGGTTTAAAAGGTGACATGAATAGTTTAAAATCAAACATTGAGGTTTTTAAGGATGAAATGAAATACAATATGGATGGTATAGAAGCAGAAATGGAAGGAAACATGGAAGATTTGGAGAATGGTTTAAAAGAAGATTTGGCAAATTTGTTACAAGAAATGATTCCTAATGGAGAAAAGGTATTAGATGAAACTAATGATGAGAAAAAAATAAATGTTAATCATGATTTAGTATACTCTAATGTTGGATTGAATACCCACCATAATTCCAAATATCAACGTGAGGAATTTTTATGGCAAGGATCCGGTAACATGGATTCTGCAGATGGAGCAATATTTTGATCTCCATAATGTGCAACACACACAAAAGGTATGGATTACAACTTTATATTTAGAACCCAATCAGTTTGTATGGTATTGATGGATTTTTTCTTGTAAATTAGTTGTCACTCGGTCAAATTTTATGGAGGAAATGATAGCACATTATAAGGATACAAAGAGAAACACCTTCTTTAGCCAAGTGATAAATCTCAAACAAAATGAATGAGTGGAAGAGCACATTGAGGACTTCTAAAAATTGAATATAACGATAAATGATATTCCAGAAGAGAATAGGATTGTTGTCTTCGTAGCGACTTTAAAGGATAATGTCCAACATGAGGTTCACCTTTGGGAACCTGATTCATTGGAGAAGGCATTCAAGTTGCCAGAACAATTGAAATAAAAATTATGGGAACAAGGAAACCTACCAGTGATAACTGTAAAGATGAATGTGTTGTTGCTCCTAGCCTTCCACAACCTACAATGTTGACACCACAAAAATTGGAAGAAAAAATATCAAAAGGGCTTTGCTAAATTTGTGATAGAAAATACACTAAAGATCATATGTGTGATAAGAAGAAAATATTTTACATAGATTGTGAAGAGAAGGAATGAAAGGAAAAATAAACTTCAGAAGAAGAGGAAATACACCATTATTCAACCCTAGTGAAATAAGAAATGATCCTTGCGATATATTTCAATGCATTTGTAGGAATTACCATTCCTAAAACCCTCAAGATAGAAGGAAATATAAACAAGAAAAAGGTAATAATGTTGATTGATTTGGGTAGTACCCATAATTTTATTCATTGTAAGGTAGCCATGTAAATGAATTTCTTCCTATACCCAGCACGAGAGTGTTGAGTGATGGTTGAAAATGCAGGAACAATAAATTCCTGTGGAAATTTCCATAATATCAAGCTAACAATGGGGGAATATGTATTTAATATTATAATGCTCTCCATTCCAATGGGTGGTGTTAATGTTAAACTATGAGTTCAACGGTTACAATATTTAGGTATTATAGATTATAATTTTCAAGAACGTTTCTTGAATCTTTTTTGGGAAAGGAAAGGAAGTTGAATTAAGGGGTATTGCATGGAAACAAGGAAATATTATTATCTCTAATGGCATGAAAAATCTTCTAAATAAATAAAAATGTGGTGTAATTCCACAATTATGCTCACTAGAGGTTCAAATATTGAAATCATATATTTCTCCAGATCTCCAAAAAGTATTGGAAAATAATTCCAAGGTATGAGAGACTCCCAAAGGCCTACCACATATTTGTGACCGTGATCATGCTATTCATTTGATTCTAGGAAGTTTTCCTCCAAACATCAAGCCTTATAGATATGCCTATGCCTAAAATAGAGAAATTGAATGGATGGTTGCATAAATGCTACAGGCTAGTATAATTCAACCTAGTCAAAGTTATTTTCCAGTTCCAGTTGTATTCATGCACAAGAAGGATGGATCATGGCACATGTGTTTGGATTATAGGGAGCTAAACAAGCTCACTATTATAGATAAATTTATCATTCTCTTCATTGATGAATTATTGGATAAATTACATGGAGAAAATTACTTCACCAACTTGGATCTTCGTTCAGGATATCATCAAATTAGAATGAAGACTGAAGACATTCTAAAAATAACATTTAGAACTCATGAAAATCATTATGAATTTCTACTCATGCCTTTTGGCCTTACCAATGCACCTTATACATTTCAAATTTTCATGAATTTAGTTTTCAAGCCTTTCTTAGAAAGACTATGTTAGTATTTTTTGATGATATACTAGGGTAAAAATGTGAAGGTGGGTTACACTTTTGTGAGAAACACGGGTGGAAAATTAATTTTCCCGACAGTTCGACCGAAGTTTCGTAATTAATTCAGTCGAACTAATTCTATCGTTTACATTGATGACGTATTGACGACGTGGAAAAAAATATTTTTGGCCAAAGATGGGAAAACCGACAACCAAAGTTCGACCGAACTAATAGTCCGACCAAGCTATTAGTTCTATCAAAATTTAAAATAATTCAGCTGAACTTTGGCTTATAAATATACCAGCCCACAAACCTTAAGAGGTTTCACGCTTGTTACTGTTGTCACAGAATCTGTCTCGCATCTATGTTTGCTCTTTCCTGTGTCATCTATTTGCTATGTCATCTGTTCGCTATTGCACGAGGAGGCGACAAAGATGTTGTACAAGGAGGTGAGAAAGTTGTTGTTGTTGTGTCACCGTTGTTGCATAATATGTGTTTCATCTATGTTTGTTGTTTTTTGTGTCATATGTTTGTTGTTGCGTGAGAAGGTGAGAAATATGTTGTTGTTGCTCTCTGTCATCTGTTTATTTTTTGTGTATTTTTTTGTTGGTTTTAATTTTATTGCTCTGTTTTTTTGTTCGCATATCTTAATTTGATTTCTCTATTGTTTGGTAATATGCATCCTCCACGACATCTTCAGCAATCTCCTCCCTCATCGTCTTGCTACGGCCTTGTCGTCTTCTAGTCTCTGAATATCCAGGTAGACGAAAATCCTCCTATGTGTTGTCTTGACCTATGTTTTTAGCAAAGGGTTACTTCACCAAGATCTACCATCTAAAGTTGTCCAAATATCTATTTTAAACAGTTTTAAACTGATGGATATATGTGTTAAATAGTGTGATATATTAGAAGCCTCATGCCATTGGTCCAAGCTATAGATCTAGCTCTAGTACCTTTGCTATACAATTTTATTTTTAGAAATGTATTAGCACAAAAAACTTACCTACCCAAACAATGCTATTTGATTGTTGTTAGCTATATGCAATATCCTCAAATGTTTGCATAGATTAGACCTTCCAAATATACCCGAAATTCCGAAATAGTCCACCCTCCAATTGTTGCCAAGGAAATGTTTCTTAGCATTGTCTTCCATGTTAAGAATAAACGAAATAAATTGTGACTTTATATCTCATGTTTTACCTTGAGTACCTTCTTTCTTAATTGTAGCTTTATCATTGGTCTCTGCTTCCTGTTGTAATATTTAAATTTTTCTTGCACCTTTCCTTCATGTTGTACCTTGAGTACCTTCTTTCTTAATTGTAGTTTTATCACTGATCTCTGCTTCCTGTTGTAATATTTAAATCTTGCACCTTTCCTTCATGTTGTACCTTGAGTGCCTTCTTTCTTAATTGTATCTTTATCACTGGCCTCTACTTCCTGTTATAATATTTAAAATTATCTTGCACATTTGCATCTTAAAATGGTAGAAACAAAAATGCTTGAATGAAAAATTAGTTTTTATTTCATAGTAATCCCTGCATAAATGGTGGAATTATTTTCTCACCTCCATTGTGACAATATTAAAAAATTGTCGAGTAGAGTTTTTTGTGTTGATATGAAGTTGACATTGACAATGATATTAATTTCAAATCTATGATCATCTTCATTATCTCTACGTTTCATAATATTCATTCTTGTTCTTGCCTTCGTAACAGTCATAAAAAAATTACAAAGCTTCTTTACCATTCTTTGCAAATTTTGAGTGAGATTCTTAATCGTTAAGTACATTATTTAAGGTCTCTATAATCATGGCACCATATTCTTAGATTCCCATTACATATTTTTCATTAGAAAGCCTTAATCAACAATCCATGTTTACTTTTGTAAAATTGAAAGCGCAACTATAGCTGCTACCTGCACATCTACTCCAATAAAACTCAGAAGCTCAATTGAATACTTTATATACAACTTAGATTATTTTTCATTATAAAGCCTCAATCAGCAATCCATATTTACTTTTGTAAAAGTGAAAGGGAAACTACAACTGCAATCCATGTATCTATTCCCATAAAACTCAGAAGTTCAATCGAATACTTTATATACACCTTAGATGCAAAGGGAAGAATAAGTTGTTCATAATTAATCTTCAAACTGAGTCCACAACACTATAGTGCCAAGATTTAACTAATGACTCTTGCATAGGAGAAATTTTCTATCGCTTAGGGATTCAAGAAATGTTTACAAAACCTGCATACATCTAGAGTGGATATATGCATACTAGGGCTGGATAAGATTTGTCTAGGATTTTGATTTTCTGATTTTTATTGATTTAAAATTTAATAAATGTGTGAGATGTATATATCTTTAAAACTTTATTTAATTTTATCTACCAATTTTGTGATACTACAAAAATGAAATCAGATTAGTAATGGTGATAAGTTACAGAAGTATTGGTGAGGTTGATCAAGCATGATACCTATATGTAGAGTAGAGTGGTAAGTGTAACTTTTGACATAACTGTAGAATCACTACCACTAGTTGTTTATCATTTTATGGATTTGGAGGCATGATGTTAATAGGAATGATTGATAAAAATGGTTTATTCAAGTAATGAAGACTCTTGGCTTCTTACGATAATGCTACTATAGGTTTATGTTGATGCTAGAACTATTTTTTTTAATGTACCTAAATTTACACCTTCCATGATGCTTCTAATCTTGTAAAATGTTAAAAGTGGGGTGTTTTATGATGTAATGGATATTACTAATCTAGATTATGTACAATGATATGATGATAATGTAGGTTGATGTTCAAGTTGTAAAATTCTTGTACATATCAAGGATGAATGATAGTACAAGCCAAAAATGACATTAATATAAATGATTAGACAATATATTAGGTGCTAAATCATACTTCTTATTAAGGACATAACTAATGCAAGTTGAAAATTATTTTTTAATGTTCTTAGCATATTTATAGATGTCAAAGTAAAGGTTTCTAGATGTGATTTCTCCCATAAAATTTAAAGAAAACTAAACTTTAAGGCAAACGTTGTAAATTTCATTTCTCCCACAAACTCATCAAGGTGTGACTTTTGACATAACTTCATCAACCACTACCACTAGTTGTTTTAGTAAGTGCATAGAATAAATTTGCAAAACATGTACATGTCATTTCTCCCACAAACTCATGAAGGTGTGAATTTTGATATAACTTAATCAACCACTACCACTATTTGTTTTAGTAAGTGCATAAAATAATTTTGCAAACCATGTACATGTCATTTCTCCCACAAACTCATCAAGGTGTGACTTTTGACACAACTTCATCAACCACTACCACTAGTTGTTTCAGTAAGTGCATAAAATAATTTTGCAAACCATGTACATGTCATTTCTCTCACAAACTCATAATGGTGTGACTTTTGACATAAATTCATCAACCACTACCACTAGTTGTTTTAGTAAGTGCAAAACACTACCACTTTAAGGCAAAATTTAAGGAAAACCATGTACATGTGTCATTTCTCCCATAAAATTTTAGAAAAAATTTAAGGCATGTCATTTCTATGTCCTTTCTCTATCATTTATATGTTATTTCTCCCATAAAGTATAAGGAAATGTAATTTCTCCCATAAAATATAAGGCAAACCATGTACATGTCATTTCTCCCTTAGACTCTAGGCAAGGAAGACTTCAAGGCATGTATTTTGTAGATGTGATTTATACCATAAACTTTAAGGAAAACTTTAAGGAAAACCATGCACATGTCATTTCTCCCACAAACTCAAGTCTTTCTCCCATTAATTCAAGGAAATATTTAAGGCCTAAAAACCAAACCTAAAGTGGCTGAACTTCCATAGGACTTGAGTCTGTCTGTTGAGTGTTAACTTCTACACGTTCTAAAGGCAGAGTCTGTAAAGGGCTAGGTAGCCTCTAGATCTCATTCTTTCTCAAAGGTGAAATATCCAGTAAATGCCCCTATAGTCAATTCTAGAACATATCTAAATAGAAGTTCTTCATTGTAATATCCATTTCTATACATGCCATTTCTCCCATAAACTTTAAGGCATTTGAAAGTGCTTTTGGAACTATTTACATGTCATTTCTATGCCATTTCTTCCATAAACATTAAGGAAAACTTCAAGGAAAACCTTTTACATACATGTCATTTCACTGATTTCTCAAATAAATTTTACTAAGTGCATAAAATAGTTTTTCAAAATATGTACATGCCATTTCTTCCACACACTTTAAAGCAAGATTTAAGGCAAACCATGTACATGTGTCATTTCTCCCACAAACTCAAGGATTTCTCCCATAAACTCAAGGCTTTCTCCCATAAACTCATGGAAAACGTTAAGGAAAATGAATATACTGGGAAGAAAAATGAAGGTAAAAATGCAACCATGTACATGTGTCATTTCTCCCACAAAATCAATTCTTTCTACCATAAAATCAAGGAAAACTTTAAGGAAAATGAATATACCGGGAAGAACAACGAAGCTAAAAACGAGAAGGTGGGTTTATGTACATACATGTCATTTATCCCACGTACATGTCATTTCTATCATTTTATAGTGTTTTTTGAACCATGTACATGTCATTTCTATTTAATTGTTCCCATAAATGTTAAGGAAAACCATGTACATGTGCCATTTCTCCCATACATGTGTCATTTGTGCCATAAAATTTAAGGAAAACTTTAAAGCATGTCATTTCTTTGTCATTTCTTTGTCATTTCTATGTCATTTCTCCCAGAAACTATAAGGAAAACTTTAAGGCAAACCATGTACATGTCATTTAACCCTTAAGTTCTAGGAAATGAAAACTTTAAGGCATGTCATTTCTAGATGTGATTTCTCCCATAAACTTTAAGGAAATCTTGCAAACCATGCACATGTAATTTCTCCCATGCATTTGCAATAAATGATAATTTAATATAATTTATTGAATTTTTTATTTTTTTCAGGGACTAAAAAACCCACTAAATATGGTTGAAAGATGGACCTTATGCATAAATGTTTCTTTCTATCCTAAACCAGGGAAAGAAGTGATTACATATGTGATTTGTAATATTGTGACAAACAAGGTCTTCTAAACGAAAATGAATATACTGGGAAGAACAACAAACACCGAGGCATATTATATTTCATTGATAGAAGACTTGGAAAAAACTGGGGAGTATGGATAAAATGGAATTGTAGTTTTCACCAATTCTAAACTTGTGTGTAACCAGATGAAAGACGTGTACCAAGTTAAGAAGGATAGGCTAAAACAACTTCATGGAAAAGCAAACAATATTGTTAGCCAATTTCAATTTTTTAGTATAAGACATTGTGCAAATGTTAATAACATGTTTGGTGATCTATTGTGTGGGGCAATGCCAATTCATGATTCATCTATCAAAGATGAATTATTATTATACAGGGCAAAGCCAATTCAAGATTCATCTCTCAAAGATGAATTAGTGTTGATATGCTCTCCTTCAAAAATTCAAGATTCATCTCTCAAAGATGAATTAGTGTTGAGACGCCCTCCTTCAAAATTTATTGAGAGAAATCATAACATATCTGTTATATATGTGTGTTTTTTACTTATAAATGCGTCATTTTTAATGCCAATGTTGTTTTTTCAATTATATACCAAGTGTGCTCCCACCATGTAAAGTGAAACTTGGTGAATTTCACATTTTTGTCAAGTCAAAATGTGAGGACTTCAACAATTTTTTTTTTAAATTGAGTTTCACACATCAATTAGTGCTTTGAAAGTTGTGTTTTACATCATTTGTGTACTAAATTACATTAATTTTTTGAAATCTTTTGAATTTATTTTAAATAGTAATCTAAAAATAATTGTAAATGTTGACTGTAGATATATCCATATATATCATGGAGGATGAAAGGTGAATATCAATAGAATCTCATGCTTCTATGAGAGAGGGGGATCATTGATCGAAGGATGTTCATGGTATTTAAATGTAATATTATCTCCATACATACATGTGTGTATATGTGCAATTGATTTTTTATCAATTTTGTGAGTTAAATTAGTTTATAATAAGTTTTATTTTCTATTTTTTAGGAGTTAGGAGGATAAGGATGTTTACTCCATCAATGGAGCATTTCCATGGTTCACACAATCATAATATGGTTCATGCAATTTAATCAATCATATGTACATGTAGTTATATGTATGAATGTATTTTTTATTTTATTATAAATTCATATTTTTTTATGAATTTTCCCTCTCGCCATGTGAGGTTGGTGGTGGTACACATTCTCTTGTAGGCCCATCAATAGGTGGTGGCCAATTGTGTGAGGGTGGTGATATGCATTCCCCAAGAGGCCAACCAATGGATGGTCATGTTGGTTCTCAACCAATTGGTGGTCATTCTGGTTCTGAACTGTCTCAGAGTGCGTAAGATGCTAGCCAACCATACCGAGCTGGCCATCAATTTGAATATTATTTTCATTCAATTTGTAAAAAATTGTTTACATTTTTTTTTTAATATAAAAATTTTTATATATTGATGCAGAGGATGAAAATGTTGTTCGAAAACAATGTAGGACAGAATGCGTTATTCAAGAAGAAGGATGTACACCAACCACTACTTATCCTTTTGACAGTTCTGACATATCTTGGGAATAAAACATGCAAAAATGCACCTTAAAAAGGTGTCAACATCTTCATTCAAAATTGAAGAGAGATCTTGTGTCTTTGAAACTCCCTATTGAGAGTTGAGAAAGATTGGACATAGTTACTCACTCTTTAGGCGAACAAGTAGATGTGTACCTAAGGCTTGGGCTAACCACTGATACTTTTGTAAAAGTGATGAGAAAAATAAAGGAAACAATGATGGATCCCAATACATGGGAGGTTGTTAAATAAAGAGTTACAACAAAAATTTCCATGTCTATGTTTAATTTCTAAGAAGGGATGAAAAGAAAGATGCTAAAGGTGCAATATTTCAAGCACCCTAATATAGTTGGCCATTTGTATGATAGGCACCTTGCTGCCTATGGAAGACTCTCATGAAATGATGAGGTTCTGCTTTATTTTTCAAAAATATTTTATGCAGAATTCTTTTTGGGAATGAAACCCAAATATAATGACCTTCCCTATGAATTTTTTTGTCCCGAGAAAGGTTGATTGTGTGATCATAGGGGCGCTAAGCATGATGATGAGTTAATTTTCCCTGAGCTACCATTTGTTAGTCGACCTCTTCGTGTCAAAAATTTGTAGTCACAGATGGATGCCGCTTCTCAAATTAGTCGAGAATCAAGGGATGCCGTCATTGAAAATGTTCAGAGTGGACTAGGTGGAGTTGATGTTTTTCTTAATCGACAAAGAGAACGAGAGAATGTACATGATAATTTTGTGTATCATACATTTGAAGAGATAGACAACATGAGTGTTGAAGATCTCAGAACATATGCAAAGAATTGTCGCAATGGTTGGCAGGACCTAATTATTCATGAGCAATAGGGCATGGGATCAATATGTATTAATAGTTAGGGTGATTATTTTAACACATGTACAATATGTAATAAATACATACATACATACATTTATTTTCATACATTAATCTAACAAAAATTTATCATATATGTTAACACCATTCATAGTTCTCATGCTTGATGAACGAAGATGTTAATATCACGGTCAGAGCCCCTCGTTCACACAATCAAGATCCATCCCACCATCAATCACGCAGTCAAGATGGTTCTCACCATCAAGATGATATGTTGGCACATGTTAGTGTTTTTTAAGTGAACATGATGATGTACAATTATCTTTTATCTATTATTATATATATCGAAACATGATGAAATATTTTTAAAATAAATAATTGTGCACACAGGTACATGTATATATAATTAAATATTTACAGATTTCGATTTTGTCAGATGTTTTTTTGATGGAGGTACCTTCTTATTCCTTGGGATATGTGCCAAATCCACCATCACAATTATGAAAAAAATTTCACTTTTAAATATGTTTCTAAGTTACATATTGCAACTCAAAAGTTCCATTAAAAAATGAGATCTAGCTCTTGAGTTATTTTACAGTCTTAAATTTTTTGAATTTTAGGTTCCTGGAGATTTTATTTCAGAGCAACCCTTAGGAGATGTGCCCAATCTACCATCATAAGTATTACATTTTTCACTTAAATATGTTTAAGTTATAATCTATAAATTGAAGTTCAAAAGTTTTATTATAAATTGAGATCTAGATCTTGAGTTATTTTATACTTTTATTATTTCCCTTCTCCATGGACTCTAGTGATGGAGTGGATTATGGAGATAGGAAAATCCATTCCATTTGAACCATTTGAACAAGTTTTCTATATTTTTTTTAATATTATTGAAAATTAGTTTATTTATGCATTTTCATTTGAAAATTTTTAGTGTGTGTGTGTGTGTGTGTCTATATATATATATATATATAGTCGTACATGTATATTGTACAGTTTATTGTGGAAGATGTTCATGTGGAGGAATAATGCACGAGAAAAAAAACACAATGGAGAGGGAACCACATGAGGTATTTCATGATTTTTTTTTTTTTCATTTTGTTGTTTTACATGAAGTTGTATATTCTCATTCAATTTTAAAACATTAAATTTTAATGCTTGTAGACATTGTGTACAGGTTCCCCATGCTTCACAGGATAGCACGAGGATCGGTTCTTTGATAGCAAAGACACTAGATCCACCTGTATTTGATGGATGATGCACATGTGTGCAACATTATATTTGACAGATCTAGTCTTGAATTTAATTTTTTATATATAGTCTTATCTATGTAGTCATATTTACTTACCTATATAACTTGATATTTGTAACACTATACATTGAAATATATATATATATATATATATATATATATATATATATATATATATATATATATATATATTTAATTTTATTGTTCATGTGAGATACAAATTTTGGACATATTATACTGTTTGGATATAGTTTTAAACTACATTTACTTTTATCAAGAATGATTTTAAATCTTGGATAGTTACATTTGGCATGTGATCACATGTTGTGATATATAATGTTTTGTTTCTAAAACTCAATTTGTCATTTTATTTTTTAAATATAAAATGAATCTAGATGGAGATTTCAAACTAAAAAACACATGTAAATGTGTGTATATTTTGGATAGTTGAACTACATTTGGCATGTGATCACATGTTGTGATATAATGTTTTGTTTTTAAAACTCAAGGTTTCATTTTATTTGTTAAATATAAAGTTCAAATCTAGATGAAAATTTCAAATTTCAAAACACGTGTATATTTTTGGATAGTTCAACTACATTTGGCATGTGATCTCATGTTGTGATATAATGTTTTCTTTTTAAATTGGATAGTTCAACTAAATTTGACATGTGATCTTATGTGGTGATATAATGTTTTGTTTTTAAGTTGGATAGTTTAGCTACATTTGGCATGTGATCTCATGTTGTGACATAATCTTTTGTTTAGAAAACTCAAGTTTTTATTTTATTTGTTAAATATAAAATGAATCTCTAGATGGAAATTTCAAATTACATTTTTATAATGTGTATATTTTGGAGGGCTGAATTACATTTGGCATGTGATTGTGATATAATGTTTTGTTTTTAAAATGTTTCCATTTTATAAATTTGTTAAATATAAAATGAATCTATCTAGATGGAAATTTCAAATTACATTTTCACAATGTGTATATTTTGGATGGTTGAACTACATTTGGCACGTGATTGTGATATAATGTTTTGTTTTTAAATTTTAAGTTGTCATTTTATAAAATTTTTAAAAATATAAAATGAATCTCTCTAGATGGAAATTTCAAATTAAAAACCATGTATACATGTGTATATTTTGGATAGTTGAACCACATTTGACTTGTGATCACATGTTGTGATATAATGTTTTGTTTTTAAAACTCAAGTTTTGGATGGTTGAACTACATTTGGCATGTGATTCTGATATAATGTTTTTTTTTTAAATTCAACTTGTCATTTTATAAACTTGTTAAAAATATAAAATGAATTTTTCTAGATGGGAATTTCGAATTACAAACCATGTATACATGTGTATATTTTGGATAGTTTAACTACATTTGGCATGTGATCACATGTTGTGATATAATGTTTTGTTTTTAAAACTCAAGTTTTGGATGGTTGAACTACATTTGGCATGTGATTGTGATATCATGTTTTTTTATTTTAATTCAAGTTGTCATTTTATAAAATTGTTAAAAATATAAAATGAATCTCTCTAGATGGAAATTTTGAATTACAAACCATGTACACATGTGTATATTTTGGATCGTTGAACTACATTTGGCATGTGATCACATGTTGTGATATAATGTTTTGTTTTTAAAAATCAAGTTGTCACTATATTTTTTAAAGATAAAATGAAGTTGGGATGTACATGAAGTGTGAATCTTGTATAATTTTAGGATGTACATATATTATTTAGGTGATATTTATGTACAATACATATCGACGTTTTAAAATATAAAAACAATGATAAAATGTATAGGTTAGAAGCCATATCATGGCCTCGCGCCAGCAACCGAAACCCATTAGAGGCAACTAAAAAGGTGTGTTTCAGGCTGCTTTCACCGTGACAATGACCAAAAATTGGAATCCACCTAGGGCTCTACATCTGATAGCCATGAGGTGCTTACTCCTCAAGCGTTTGATAATTTTCACTGGAAGAATATTTTGCCTCCAGAGAAGCCCAAGGGTAGAAGAGGTAGGAAATCCACTATTCCACAATTTGTGCATCCTTTACACAAGAAAACCAACCCAATTCCAAGTTATGAGCCCACGATGGAGGAGATAGGAATTTGGGTTATGGACTCAGACAGTGTATGGACCAGAGATTATGATGCAAAGCACCCAGTTGCTCGCATTGTCCATGTGACCCCTTTGAAGCCTCTTTGAATGCCCACAACTGAGGAGGATTCCATTGCTAGAGAATACGAGTGCTTGATAGAGGAAGAGGACGAGGCGACATACGAAGATGAATGAACTCCATGAATTTCACCTCAAGATATACTTCAGCTCTTTTTTTATATATGGGCCACTGAATATTTTGTATTACAAGGTTGGATCACACTCTTAAGGGATTAGTTTCCTCCTATGAGGCAACCCCAAACGTGGTTTACTTTGAACACTACCAAGGTAGGGATAGGCTAAGCCCTACTTTCCATCTCTGCCCATTTTCTCTGTATAATTTTTCATGCTTTTAATATAGTTTAGCCCAAGCTACAAAAAAAAAAATTCATATGAATATATTTACATAAAAATGGTTGAAGTACATGTTTGAATATGTGTTAAAACAATTGAAGTACAATACATATCGATATATATATCTAAAAAAAATCATGAGATTCTAGGTGTTCTTAGATATGTCAAACAATCATAAAATTTTAAAATTTCATTCTAGAACATATATATCCAGTACACAACATTTTTCATTAATGCACATAGAAAAGTTACTTTCAGTTGATATTAAACTAGAAATTACAAAACATGTACCACAAATTTTGCATTCAAGAATGAATATTATAATTTACTTTTAATAGACACGTGTCTAAAAAAAAATCATGCCACTTCAAATTTACATTATATCAACTATGCTAGATACAAAAATATGTACATTTTTCAATAATGACATTATGACAAATTGTACCAGAGAATGTATGAAATCATTTAGACTAGATAATCTAGACATGTGTATGTGTACACATGTATAAATTACTCGTGTGCATGTACCAAAATAATTTACATGTGAAAACACTTGTACATATAACATAAAAAGGTACTTCAATGTTTAGTTGAGTTCTAGAAATTCTAAAAGATGAATCCAAAGAGAAGAAATTGTTGGGCAGTTCAATAAAAAAAATTCCAATGGAATGTTGTCTTAAATGATCCATTCATGATTGGCTTTTGACATTGTCCATTTATTCATTTTCTTTTTTTTTCTTTGATGAACTTCTATCAACTTTATGCGTGCTACACACACCAAGTGACTATATTGACAACTTATGACACGAGGTTCATAGTCTTGAAAGTAAACAAAATCCCCACTTTGATTAGTTTGTCTAAAAAAATAAACTTTTAGTATATTAGACCCTCTGTCATATGTAAGCCCGCGATCATCATAGTTTTCTAATAATTTCATCTTTCGTTCAATGCAATGCGTCAAATTATACTTCACATTTTCATTGTTCATAGTAAGTGCAATTACAGCAAAAACATCTCCTACAAAATAAAACAAACTTATGTATTTAAATTTAGATCATAAGTAACATGAAAAATTAACTTTAAAATTAACATGTGTACTTGATTTTATTATCTATTTCTAGATCTCTATCATTTGAAAGCAACTGAAATGTTACCTTCTCGAACAAGATCAAAAAATCTATCACCACCAGATGATATTGTAATCTCCTCTTATTTCATTTCTTCAAAGACTGCAACGGACATTTTCCCCTTTGTATTTAGTTCTGTATGTTGCCAGTATTTTACATACATTTTTTTTTCACAAACATCATTGGATTCTCTATTGTCTATGCGAACATGAAAAAAACAAGAATATTTTCTTTTATCCAATGCAAACACATTTGTGGACAACTTTTTTTTAATTGAATGAAATTTTCGATTCCCTTTGATTGTTTCAACGTGGTCTCCAATCGATATATCTACATCTTGGACCCCAATATGCCAAAAAATACTATATGGAAAATTAAAAGAAGAGTATAAATATGATATCAAAATACCATAAAAGATAATCATTGTGATAAATGTATTGTTTAAAATTATAAATCCAATAAAAATTAAATTGAATGTAGCTTCATACTTCCCTTGATCAGTTAGTCTCATGGCTTAGTGCAACAATGCACCATTTAACAACTTCTTTAGCTGAGACAAGTCGGTTTACAGAGTGGTCCATTTGATATCTTTGAAGAGCTTGTTTTATGCATGCCCCCACAACGTCATATTCTCCTTTTCCATGACCAGTCTCAAAGAAATTTCAACAATATTTAATGCAAGTTTTCATATGAAGATGACACAACCAAAATAAAGATCATGAATATTTGAATTGACCTGCGCCTCCATCTGACCATATCCAATTTTCATTGAATTTTATTCCACGACTTTTGAAGGATTCATAAATGTTTTCAAAGCAATGTTGTACAAAATATGTATCATGTGTACGATCGTCACTGATATAAAAGTGATATTCTTTAATAACATGTTGATTTTCACTGGTTCTTTCTATATGATCAACATTTTGTTCATCATGTCTATATATAATATGGATGAGCATGTATACTTGATCAGAATGATAGTATTCACTTTGAATTTATTTTTGTAGAACAAATGTGTCATTTTCTGCAAAATCAACTACTGAAAAAATGGTCCCTAGTGGAAAAACATCACGGGGTTTTTTGAATTGCAATTCCTGCCATTCAGCTCTATGGGAATGGTTTGTGTATTTATAAATTTTTTCCTCAAACTTTATCGAAAAATCTATCACAAAAATTATTCTTCTTGTAAATCAATTATTTTAGCACTTGAACCTTGAATCGATGTATGGATATATTTATATCTCTTCTATTTCACTTCCATGTTGGACAATGATTGATCATTTATATTAGTACGATATTTGTTTTGAAATTGAGTCGAATTTCCACAATCATCGCATTTTTTACCACCAACACATTTCTTTTGGTAAAATAATTCATGTCTTTCTGTTCCACATAGAATTTTAGATATGAAATCCTTGATAGTGGAAGGAGGAGGTGAATATTTCCAAAATGTTTTACCAAAATTAAGGAATGTGTCATAATATAACTAAAATTCAACATGTTAACGACAACAACAAGTGTCGCGTACGGTGATAGGTTTTACATACCATGGTTTTTGTTGCACAAAAGCATTGATTGAGACATCAATTTCATGATTCTCTTCTTAGAACTTGTTGAACAACTCTATTTGATTGGTGTCCAAGAAATGTTTTGGATGTTATTCATATTGATTTTGTGCTATTCTTATTTTTATCACATCCCTTGACTTTGGTGAAACACATGAATTTTTCATCCAATATTTGAATATGTTATTATTTTAACATTTTATCCAATTCTATATTTGTATGGTTGCGTACAAATAGTTGTCAGACAAGCGAGATCATCATTTAAATCTATTTGCAACCGAATTTCCAATGTTTGTGCAAAGCTTTTCGTGAGGTTCCTAATGCTTGTGCCATAGATTTTACCAAGTGATTCTATTTAGTAATTGATGACACCACTGCCATATGTATTACTTTACGTGCATCTAAAACATTTTTCTTTCTAGATCTTCTAACTAAATTTGGAGCACTATTTATATGTTGTATTACATATTCATTCATTTTTTAATATTTTGTTTATTTTCAAATACCCAATAAAGTCATAGATTCTTCAAATTTCCTTGATGTTAAGAGACCTTTCAAAAATTGGGCTTGAACTACCACAGTTTCATTTTGGAAGAATGAACCAATAATGCGATAAACACGATATCGTATAACATGGTCAGATTTTTTATCTCCCTATGTGTGAGTGTCAACATTTTCTAACATCTCATCATCGTTATTGATTTCATCTGTAAATATTTGAATTAAATGTACATAATAAGTTTACATATTCAATAAATAACTAAATTAATAAATATGTATAATTTCAATAATACACGTGTTCAACACACACACACACACAGATATATCTGTATATATATATATATATATATATATATATATATATATATATATATATATATATATATATATATATATATATATATATATATATATATATATATATATATATATATATATATATACACAGTGATTCAATTTCTTCGCTTGAATTTATTTCAACATTTTCACCATATTCAGTCATTGGTTCAATATCTCTTTCACTTTCTCTTTCAAAATTTTGTATCTCAACATCAATGTTTTGAGGAATATCTCCCTTCGTTTACATTGCAAAATATTTTTCAAAATAATTCATCAAATAAAAATTAAGTTTCACAGTTTACACTAGGAAAATTATAAATATCAAATTTATAATATTTGAATTTACATACTTGCTTCAACTTCTAATTGAGGTTGATTTTCCCTTCCAATATTTGAGTACTCTTCTCTCTTTTTTTTGCGATATTCTCTCCCCTATTCTCTACATTCCTCATGGTCTCTTGTTTGATCATATTTTCTCTTGCAATTCCTTCGATTTCCCATGATAATTGAGTATGAAGCTCAAAATTTCGTTAAAAAATTTAGACAAAAACTGAACAAAAAAAAGCATCACAAAAGATTTAATTTAAAAAAAAAAAAACTCATATTAAAATTTTCCACAAAAGACATACTTAAATCCAAAACACTTACTTTAAAAAATTAGAGAAAAAGATGTCTTCTAAAAATGAAATGAAGCTCAAAATATTTTCTTCCAAGTCCTACAAAAAAATTTCATTTAAAAATTTAGACAAAAACTCATTTTAAAAAATCATTATAAAAGATTTACTTCAACCCAAAACACGTACTCTAAAAAAATGTCTCTTCAAAAAATACCTCCAAAAAATTGATGTAGGAGCATGAAGGCAAAGTCAACAATGTGACAAGCTGGTCACATGTTGTGGCTTGGGAAGAGGACTAGCAGTCCTAAGACTTTACTTTTAAAGTATTTTGTTTAAAGTTAAACTGGGCTAACATAGCCATTGTAATATGTAGGTTAAAAAAATAGTTATATTAGGATTAGTTAGGAATTTGGTTGAATAAACTATTCTGAAATTGAATAACAATTTCTCAACCATTTGGGGATTTTGGGGAAAGGCATAAAACAAGAAAAAAATCCACCATTTTGGGTTCTTCCTTCCATAAAGAAAAAGAGTGAACAAGAAGGAAATAGGGTGAGATAGGGTTGAACAGAGAGTAGGAACAAATGTAAAAATCAACCATTCCAGGACTCGGCTATGTGTATTTTTCTTTATAAATAAATTCCAAGTGTTTTTCACTATGATCAGGCTCTCTGTTTCAACCCGTTGGTTTTAATTCCCTATCGAATCAAATATTTCATTCATGTGTTATTATATATCTGTATTATATTTCCATTAATATACAGACAGATTGAGTGCAAGGATTCAATTCCTGTGAATTTCACAGAGGAAAAGCTAGGGTAGAGACCGAGGGATGAGTGACGAAGAAACCTAATCGAATTATAGGCATAGTGAGGCTAAGCGAGAACACAAAGTTTCTGAGAACCTCGTATAGACAAAGTTATGGAAAAGGCTGAGGGATGAGAGACAAAGAGGTCTAAGAGGATTGTAGGCACAATGAGACCTTAGTTTTTATGCATTCCTTTTTTGTAATGTAGTATCGTGTTAACCAAAGAGTAAACCCAATCAGACTTGGAGTCCCGACAAGGTCCGTTGATACAAAACCAATCAATGGTGAAAAACGCTCATCACAACCAAACGATTATCTCATATCGCAAAGAATAGGAGAAAAAGTTAAGATTTCGCAATTTAAATATCTTAACTTGCGAAGAAAACTACTATGGAGAAGAAATTGCACAGGTCGTTGCATCATCCAGCAGATCAATGGTGGACGTTGAACCGTCACTTCGCACTTCACAAGATATATTGGATATCGTTGAAGTGTTCGCATGAAATGTTAAAAATGTTGTGTTGTGATGCGAATAGGAGGAAGGATGCCATGCGAAAAGGAACAACCACGTGTCGACTTTACGCCACAACACACTTCATGAGTTTTTAGGTTTATCACATTTGGTAAATAGCTAAGTTTGTGGGCAAGGGGTTGCATGGTATTCACGACTGGTAGAGAGTAGTGTGGGCCATCTAGGAAAGAAACCCACATGTTTACGTTTGTATTGGGTTTTGGGTGTAATCTGCATAAAGTGATCCACTATGGTCGTTTAATGAAGTGTTGTTGAGTTGCAAATGTATATGTGTTTATTTAACTCTGAAATTTTAAATCCACTGTGTAAAGGGAGTTATGTGGGTCCTAACCCACCAGTCCATGATTATATGTTAATTTGCAAATATGGCTACATAAATTGGTATCAGAGAAATAAGATCTTAGAGGTGGTGTGAAAGACTTTGAACTAAGAAAAGTTGAGAAAGATTGATCAATGATTCTAATCGACTGAACCTTAAGAGGTAATACTGTGGACTGAAGGCTTATGAAAAACCATGAGAGCTACAACAACATGGATGAAGAAATAACACAGGAAATACGGTAATAAATTTTTGTTTTAGTTTTATTTTGGATTATGGAATTGACAAGTAAATGCTCACACTCAGAAGAAGAGCATAAGATTTTAATAGAGGTAGTATCAGGAGTGAAGACATATTAGCAAGAAGATTACAGCCTTTAAGGGTCGTGATGAAGGAAGCTAGCAAGGGTTTCTAGGAGGAAAAATAAGTGTGGTAAGAACCTAATATTTTAGCCGAGGTTGAAATATAAGAGGAAATTAGTGTTCTCAAGCACAGATGAGTTGTGAGGGTAATCCTATAAAGAGCATAGAGGAGTTCTCAAGGAAGGTCCTAGATTGAGGACCAGGTCTTATGAAAAGGCCAAGCACAGAGGAATTTTGGTTAGGTAAGTTGTAGCAGGAGGGACTGTTACTGTAGAGGCTAGTGTAGCTCATAGAGGATGAAATAAATCAAGAAGATGACTATTGAAAGTCGTAGCAGAGGTTCAGGAGGAAACCACAAAGTGAAGAAGGAAGATGCCAAGAAAAATGGCATATGGAAACATATGTCTGATGAAGAATGTAAGAGAGAAATAGCTAAGATGAGAACCCATCTTGATCTATTGATGGATTTTCTACAGAGGAGTGATGAAGACCAGATATGTGGATGGATTATGAGGAAGAAATTGAAATGGCATGGGTTTCAGATGAAGAGGGAGCATAACTTAAATGCTCAAGAATAAGAAGCATTACTCATATCAGCAGAGTATGAAAAGAAAGTTCTTGCATATGAACTGGAACATAGATTATTTTTTGAAGATAATTATAGTAATACTAACAAAAGGCCTTGTTAGAGTCGGTCCCTACAGCCCTCCGTCAGAGATCATTTCACTTTTTGCATATCATTTTTAGGTGTCTCGCTCACTTCACTTCGTTGCATTCCGCTAGGGGCATGCCATTCATTGACGAGAGGGTCTGGTCGTCTTGTATTCCCTCATGCTTGTACCTGCTGGGCTCATTAAAACTCTTCAAAAATCATCAAAGTTCAGGTCACGTTATTCATGGTCATAAATAATTATTTTCGTAAAAGTGAGTCTTTTAGTCCTAGAGTCTAGGGTTTCAGTCTTTTTATATAATTAATAAAAGCCTGCAGGCCATGAGGATGGTTACGCAAAATTTCTTAATTCAAGTTTTCATCATCAAAAACATTTGAAGACATTTTTAGTTCAAAACTCTGTTTTGAGCTAGAAACTGTCAAATTTATTTTTTGTAATAATCATGTATTTTTTCCATCATAAAAATTTCAAATGCAACCTCGGATCTTTGCCGAAGTCTAAACGCCAAACATCCCTGCAAAAACAACCAATTTTCATCAGTCCAAACTCAGAAAATCAGTGAAAAGAGCCAAAAGACAGAAGTTCAAAGAAAGGATAAAGTGCCAAATGAAAAACATTACAAAGTGGGTTTTTGAAGAACTAAACATTAAACCCATCTCTCCCAAGATATTTCTCAAGCTATACAAGCCATTGGAGACAAGTTATTTTCACAAGTTTTCAAAGCCAAGGTCGAATTGGAGTGTTGAAGGGCAAGAAGTCTCGTTTTTAAGTGGTGAAGTTGAACTGATAGTGCGCGCAGCGCATACAAGTGGCGTGCGGCGCATAAGGAGCGTGCGGAGCACTAGGCCTCAACAGCCAGTGTATTTTTGCAAGCGCGCGACGCACACAAAGCGCGCGGCGCATAGAGCCCTGAGGCTCGAAAACAACATTTCTTCACCTAGAATTTGTGCCAAATCACCTCATTTTCCTGCAACTAAGTTATTCATGCCTGCTCAGTGATTCATGGATATGCTATGGAGTTTCAAATGAGAAGAAAAACAAGTGTTTGTTATGGTGAAATGTAAACCCTATATTCATTGCCAAATTCACTCCATCGGGTTTTGAAAGACATGTTAGTGATATTGTGGGGGTTTCAAAACTTATGTTATTGATATATATTCTCATGCCCTCTACTATCATTGGTGTCATCACTTATTATTTACCATAGCCTCATGCTCTCTCTCTGATTCCATCACTGCTGTCACTGTGATTACCATATTACTGTTGACTGCTTATCATTCATGTTATAACACAGTCCCATATTCACTATCCCTCATCCTCCATTGACAAAGTCTAATTGTCACTGCAAGGGCTATTTTCACTTTTGTTCCTAATAACTATTTCCGCCAGCATTACACTCCTTCCTACTCACTTGTCAAATCCTCATGTAGTCAATGTAGTGGTTGTTTTTCATTCAAACTCACCTTTATCATTGTGGTTTTCCTATAACACCTTGATACATATGTGACACATTTGGGATTGGAACATACATTGAAATCTTGTTTTTCATCATACCTATATCAGCATATATTTTTCAACATCTTGATTTCAGTGTCATGTCAGAGACGGATTCAGTTTATGAGCAGGGGTATGACAGTGATTCCACAGAAGAGGTTAATGTGCCACGGAGGTCTCACAAAAGTGGCAAAAGTGGTAGGCATGTCAGGGAGGAGCCTACTTCTTTGGCTCAATTGCAGGCTTGCCCGCTTGCAATGGATTGTTTTCAGCATCAGTCATGTTTCCAATACTGTGAGATGATTTCCCAAACTCACCATCATGAGCTAGCTCACCTATTTGTTCTAAATTTACATGATGGCTATGTAAACCTTGCCGGAGTAAACTTCATTCTGTCACCAGAGACCATTGCTCAGGCCACCAGAATACCAAACATAGGAGAGGAATGGAACAAACGACAGCAGCTAGAGAAATCCTACTATGAGCCATACATCAAAACTGGGTATTTGAGGTAGCTGAGCAGGGTATTTCCATTTAGATTTCTGAAGGATGAGTTTGCAGCATTAATGAAACTCATCATTCAATATTTCAGTTGCGAGGGTAGATTCTCGCGCCTCTATGCGTACCATATCCGTTTGTTGATGCATTTCACGAGGGTACGTATGATGAGCATTCCATACTTCATGTATCGCAACTTAGAGCGGATGACATTTCTTGTACAGAAGAAGACCCCAACACAGCAGCATAGCAACATATATCATTACGCGCTGATCAAAATCATGGTGGTACATCAGCTGACACAGCAGGGCATTGTTTGGGAGGATTTCATCTCCCATGACTTCTTCACAGCATCACAGCCGCCTCCCGAGGTAGTTCAGGATGAGGGAGAGCCTTCACACCGGTTTGACATTCCTGAGACTGAACATATCAGTGCTCCAGTGTATGTGACATATCAGCGAGGCCGCAGAGCCTTATTTGCAGCTACACGATGAGTACTATCTGCACCCGAGGTGGAAGGGGTCTCGTTGACTTCATCAGCAGCGCGAGTATTATCTCCACCCGGGGTGGAAGGGGTCTCGCCTTTGACTTCAGCATAGGTACAGGTTAACGACAGAGGCAAGAGGCCTATGCATGATGAGGACCCCTCAGGAGGCCAAGATACTGAGTTTACATTGATTGATGTTGATGCGAGCTCTCCCAACTCGAAATTGAGGGAGGTCATCCAGGAGAAGAAAACTGAGATTGGTACTTTGAAAGAAAATTTGCAGAGAGCACAGTGGGTGATAAAGTACTTGGAGCAGCGGAACAAACAGCTAGAGGATCAGCACATATTGTAGAGCTGCGGCGAATCTGTGAAGATCGACAATTAGCCCGGAAGAGACTAGGTGACATGACACCGGCTGATCGAGAGACTTGCCTCATGCATGTTAACATTCATTTGGAGAAGTTGTTGGCAAAAGCCAATAGAGACAAAGACATGCTCCGTCATATGAAAGGTCATTATTGGGCCCACATGCATGTTTGTAAAGCAAAAATGAAGATCCTGAAGAGAAGGTTAAGCAGAGCACTGAAATAGCGAAAGAGGCCTGATCCGCTCCAGATTTTGGCCGAGGCTTCATTGGATGAGCATGAGGCATGATGGAGGATCTTCGCTCCGAATTTGAGAAAATTTGAAATTTTTTTTTGTCATTTTTGAAAATTTTGGTCTCAAAATAGGTTTTTCAGCCCAACGCGTAGCACGTCACGACGTGCGCTTATGATTGGGACACTTGCTGGAGAAAAAAATTGTATTTTTGGATTTTTCATGGTAATTTATGCATTCTCAGAAATGGTTGAAGCATTTCATCAAGTTCTGGATGATCAAAAGGGCCAAAAACACCATAAAAATCACCTTTCTGCCACCTTTTGCACCAGCAGGAAGTACTTGTGGGAGAATGAAGTTTTGGAGGGGCAAATGAGCTCGAAATTGAGAAATTCCAATTGGGTTGGATAGCAGACATCTAGGGCTCTCCAACAAGCTATCATGAGCTTGATTTTGACTCTGGGAAGTGCTCAAAAATCAGGTCCAAAGGTGCGTGGCGCATAGAGCTTTAGCGCGCAGCGCATAGAGATTTTCGGTCAATTTTTCATCTTCCAGCTCAGAATTTCGGCCAGTTGGACCAGTTTTGATTGTGGGTGTAATTTCTGAGTTATCTTGATGTAATTTTTTGATTGTAATGTAAATTTGATTCACTTTTACCTATTATAGATGATTCACTCCCAAAAAAGTGAAAATCAAGTGAAAGAATCAGTTTCCTTCCTTTTAGAGGCAAGTTGTTTTGGCTACCTTGATTTTAGCTCCTTGTTTAGAATTGGTTCAAACTGCTCCTAGAAGCATGAGATCGACCCCTAGAGGCATGGGAGGGGGTTAGAATTGTCTATATTATGTACTTTCTGAGTCATTTCAAGGGTTGGACTCTTGGGGAAAGGTTTGGCACACTATTGTACATATTTTCTGCATTTTGGCTAAGGAAAGATCAGAGGTTTTGCAGAACCTGTTGGGATTCTTGTGGCTTTCAGTTTTGATGGTGTATTCTCTCAGTTATTTGTAAGTTCTTTAATGTTTAATGTATGCCATTCCATTCTTTTGATTCTGAAACTAAATGAATGAGTAAATGAGGTTGAATCCATTGATTCCAGTGCTCTGCCTTTAAATTTGTTTAGTTTTATATGTTTTCGCCAGTTTGGAGAGGATTCCTGTTCTCCCTTTCCCTCTTCAGCTCCTTGTCATTCTGATCCATTCATACACATAATCAAAAATCATCAAGACTACTGCCTACCTTGCCCTAACTCGAATTCTGCAAAGATCTGGCCTTATCCCCGAACCCAAAATTGTTTTTCCCATTTCTCCAACAAAAACCCAAAAAATTTAAATCAAACTTTCCTATCTGTTTACTAGCCTAAAATCAGTATCCATTATAAGTCATCTCAGCCCCTTTGAAGACCTTTTACCGAGATAGACTCGGAGAGAGCCCTCTCCTGTCCTCGTAGGGCTAGCTACGAGGCTAGCTTGGTTTGATGTGGCCTCGAGTTTTTCCTTCTTCAGCCTGAGGCAGATTTGAGCGCTAACATAGTGGCAACCATACTGGGGAATAAAATCTCAATGGTTTGATTTTTGGTGTGTTCATTTCATGAGTTATAGATGGAGTCTAAAGTCACGCCAGGTAGCTTTCGAAACGCTTTTTCTATGCTTAAGCGGAAGTAGATAAACGCTGCTTCAGTCGATCTCCGGTTAGCTTGTGAATGCAACTCTTGATTTGCAAATTACCCCTGTACACTTGTTCGTTCTAGACTTTTGGATGATTGAGTCTAGAAGTCGATAGGCTGAAAATAACAGATTGTGTCCCTTGTATTTTTGGAATAGATCTATACACTGGCTTCCCGAAGGCATACTAGATCAAATCCTGATCCAAATCCGCCTCCAGTATATGAGAACCCCAACTTAATCCCAATAATTTTCCGTCGAGAAGCTCCCATCATTCCTTTGGTCAAATCTCACTCATACCCCACTGTTTTTGAATACATTGAAGATATTGAGTTTGACGATTAGTTCGAGTTATCATTGTTTGAAACCAAGTCCGAAAGTGCTACCGGTTCTATCGTCATCAATCCTGAGTTCATCAAGTATCTAGAAGTTGAGCAAGCAAATAGATCTATCGATAATTATATTCTGAATCTTCAAAACTCCATTGTGGCGACCATACTGGGGAAGATGGTTTGATGTTGATGTGACATTCGACTTGTAGATTTTCTTGCCCCAGTACATGAAATCAAGTTGCAGATCTGATGCTGATGGTGGACAGCAGTCAGACACAAATGAAGGCTGAAACTTTCACCTGGCGACTCCAACTCGATCTAGAGTTTCTAGTGCTCGCTGATCCACTCATGCAATGGTAGGGTATGTGGCAAACCCTGCGTTTTGTGAAGCTTTAAAAGAAGTAAGAAATCAATTAGTGGATTTTGAAATTAATGAAGAATTTTTCAGTGTCTTGCTTCAATGTTTGAAATCTCTGAAGTTTCCTCTTGAAACTAAAACTAGTTTCTGTGAGTTAGTTGTTGAAAGAATTGAGAAGGAGATTCAGTATTTAAATGATCAGATCCAATCATATGAATTCTGAGTTCCCAAAAAGTTCTTGGAAACTCTCCCTCCTTCAAAACAAGAAACAATAGAGCTGCCTACGGATATTTGCATTGATAGTGTGCAGCTGGAAGTATGTATTGCGGAGTTGGGGCAGCAAACAGAGTCTGGATTTTGCGATCCTATTGCAACATACATGGAAATGTTTTTCATTTTGACTGATAGATCAAGCTGTCTATTACATAACCAGGCTCATTATGTGCATGTAGGGCTGCCAGCAATTGCATCTGTGATCTGGTTGAAGCACTCTCAAGGAGCATTCTTCTCAGATTTACTTGAATGGTTGATCTGGAATTACAGTATTACTTGATCTATTGGCTCTGCATCAGAGTAGGGTAGATTTTGTAAATAAATAAGCAACCAAAAGGCAACATTTCATTCTAGTTTCATTACAGTTTTAGTTTGAAGTTTTCCGAGTCAGTTTTTCAATCATTTCAGTCAAGTTTCAGTCCATAAATGAGTCGAAAGCTTTGTGTTGTCTGTCGAAATAATGATTCCATTGCCCAATGGATGGAGGCACTGTCTGCTCTCCCAAAGCTCTGCAGTTCTTGGCACCTCCAAGAAGCGGCAGCTGCCATCCCCATTGGAGCCAATGTTAGAGTCGGTCCCTACAGCCCTCCGTCAGAGATCATTTCGTTTTTTGCATATCATTTTTAGGTGTCTCGCTCACTTCACTTCATTGCATTTCGCTAGGGGCATGCCATTTACTGACGAGAGGGTCTGGTCATCTTATATTCCCTCATGCTTATACCTACTGGGCTCATTAAAACTCTTCAAAAATCATCAAAGTTCAGGTCACGTTATTCATGGTCATAAATAATTATTTTCGTAAAAGTGAGTCTTTTAGTCCTAGAGTCTAGGGTTTCAGTCTTTTGATATAATTAATAAAAGCCCGCAGGCCATGAGGATGGTTACGCAAAAGTTCTTAATTCAAGTTTTCATCATCAAAAACATTTGAAGACATTTTTAGTTCAAAACTTTGTTTTGAACTAGAAACTGTAAAATTTATTTTTTGTAATAATCATGTATTTTTTCCATCATAAAAATTTCAAAAGCAACCTCAGATCTTTGCTGAAGTCCAAACGCCAAACGTCCCTGCAAAAACAACCAAGTCTCATCAGTCCAAACTCAGAAAATCAGTGCAAAGAGCCAAAAGACAGAAGTTCAAAGAAAGGATAAAGTGCCAAATGAAAAACATTACAAAGTGGGTTTTTGAAGAACTAAAAATTAAACCCATCTCTCCCAAGATATTTCTCAAGCTATATAAGCCATTGGAGACAAGTTATTTTCACAAGTTTTCAAAGCCAAGGTCAAATTGGAGTGTTGAAGGGCAAGAAGTCTCGTTTTGAAGTCGTGAAGTTGAACTGATAGTGCGCACGGCGCATACAAGTGGCGCGCGATGCATAAGGAGTGCACGGCGCACTGGGCCTCAACAGCCAGTGTATTTTTGCAAGCGCGCAACGCACACAGAGCGCACGGCACATTGGGCATGCACGTGGCGCATAGAGCCCTGAGGCTTGAAAACAACATTTCTTCACCCAGAATTCATGCCAAATCACCTCATTTGCCTGCAAGTAAGTTATTCATGCCTGCTCAGTGATTCATGGATATGCTATGGAGTTTCAAATGAGAAGAAAAACGAGTGTTTGTTATGGTGAAATGTAAACCCTATATTCATTGCCAAATTCACTCCATAGGGTTTTGAAAGACATGTTAGCGATATTGTGGGGGTTTCAAAACTTATGTTATTGATATATATGCTCATGCCCTCTACTATCATTGGTGTCATCACTTATTACTTACCATGGCCTCACGCTCTCTCTCCTATTCCATCACTGCTGTCACTGTGATTACCATATTACTGTTGACTGCTTATCATTCATGTTATAACACAGTCCCATATTCACTATCCCTCATCCTCCATTGACAAAGTCTAATTGTCACTGCAAGGGCTATTTTCATTTTTGTTCCTAATAACTATTTCCGCCAGCATTACACTCCTTCCTACTCACTTGTCAAATCCTCATGTAGTCAATGCAGTGGCTGTTTTTCATTCAAAATCACCTTTATCATTGTGGTTTTCCTATAACACCTTGATACATATGTGACACATTTGGGATTGGAACATACACTGAACTCTTGTTTTTCTCATACCTATATCAGCATATATTTTTCAACATCTTGATTTCAGCGTCATGTCAGAGACGGATTTAGTTTATGAGCAGGGGTATGACAGTGATTCCACAGAAGAGGTTAATGTGCCACGGAGGTCTCACAAAAGTGGCAAAAGTGGTAGGCATGTCAGGGAGGAGCCTACTTCTTTGGCTCAATTGCAGGCTTGCCCGCTTGCAATTGATTATTTTCAGCTTCAGTCATGTTTCCAATACTTTGAGATGATTTCCCAAACTCAGCATCATCATGAGATAGCTCGCGTATTTGTTCTACATTTACATGATGGCTGTGTAAACCTTGCCGGAGTAAACTTCATTCTGTCACCAGAGACCATTTCTCAGGCCACCGGAATACGAAACATAGGAGAGGAATGGAACAAACGACAACAGCTAGAGAAATCCTACTATGAGCCATACATCAAAACTGGGTATTTGAGGCAGCTGAGCAGGGTATTTCCATTCAGATTTCTGAAGGATGAGTTTGCACCATTGATGAAACTCATCATTCGATATTTCAGTTGCAAGGGCAGATTCGCGCGCCTCTATGCGTACCATATCCGTTTGTTGATGCATTTCACGAGGGTACATATGATGAGCATTCCATACTTCATGTATCAAAACTTAGAGCGAATTACATTTCTTGTACAGAAGAAGACCCCAGCATAGCAGCATAGCAGCATATATCATTACGCGCTGATCAAAATCATGGTGGTACATCAGCTAACACAGCAGGGCATTGTTTGGGAGGATTTCATCTCCCGTGACTTCTTCACAGCATCACAGCCGCCTCCCGAGGTAGTTTAGGATGAGGGAGAGCCTTCACACCGGTTTGACATTCCTGAGACTGAACATATCAGTGCTCCAGTGTATGTGACATATCAGCGAGGCCGCAGAGCCTTATTTGCAGCTACACGACGAGTACTATCTCCACCCGAGGTGGAAGGGGTCTCGTTGACTTCATCAGCAGCGCGAGTATTATCTCCACCCGGGGTGGAAACGGTCTTGCCTTCGACTTTAGCATAGGTACAGGTTAACGATAGAGGCAAGAGGCCTATTCATAATGAGGGCCCCTCAGGAGGCCAAGATACTGAGTTTACATTGATTGATGTTGATGTGAGCTCTCTCAGCTCGAAATTGAGGGAGGTCATCCAGGAGCAGAAAACTGAGATTGGTACTTTGAAAAAAAATTTGCAGAGAGCAGAGTGGGTGATAAAGTACTTGGATCAGTGGAACAAACAACTGGAGGATCAACACACACTTGTAGAGCTGCGGCGAATCCGTGAAGATCGACAATTGGCCCGGAGGAGACCAGGTGACATGACACCGGCTGATCGAGAGACTTGCCTCATGCATGTTAAGATTCATCTAGAGAAGTTGTTGGAAAATGCCAATAGAGACAAAGACATGCTCTGTCATATGAAAGGTCATTATTGGGCCCGCATGCATGTTTGCAAAGCAAAAATGAAGATCCTGAAGAGAAGGTTAAGCAGAGCACTGAAACGGAGAAAGAGGCCTGATCCACTCCGGATTTTGGCCGAGGCTTCATTGGCTGAGCATGAGGCATGATGGAGGATCTTCGCTCCAAATTTGAGCAAATTTGAAATTTTTTTTGTCATTTTTGAAAATTTTGGTCTCAAAACAGGTTTTTCAGCCCAATGCGTAGCGCGTCACGACGCGCGCTTATGATTGGGACACTTGCTAGAGAAAAAGTTTGTATTTTTGGATTTTTCATGGTAATTTATGCATTCTCAGAAATGGCTGAAGTATTTCATCAAGTTCTGGATTATCAAAAGGGCCAAAAACACCATGAAAATCACCTTTCTGCCACCTTTTGCACCAGCAGGAAGTACTTATGGGAGAATGAAGGTGTGGAGGGTCAAATGAGCTCCAAATTGATAAATTCCACTTGGGTTGGATAGAAGACATCCAGGGCTTTCCAAAAATCTATCATGAGCTTGATTTTGACTCTGGGAAGTGCTCCAAAAGCAGGTCCAAAGGCGCGCGGCGCATAGAGATTTTTGGTCAATTTTTCATCTTCCAGCTCAGAATTTCGGCCAGTTAGACCAGTTTTGATTGTGGATGTAATTTTTAAGTTATCTTGATGTAATTTCATGATTTTAATGTCAATTTGATTCACTTTTACCTATTCTATATGATTCACTCCCAAAAAAGTGAAAATCAAGTGAAAGAATCAGTTTCCTTCCTTTTAGAGGCAGGTTGTTTTGGCTACCTAGATTTTAGCTCCTTGTTTAGAATTGGTTCAAAATGCTCCTAGAAGCATGAGCTCGACCCCTAGATTCATGGGAGGGGGTTAGACTTGTCTATATTATGTACTTTCTGAGTCATTTCAAGGGTTGGACTCTTGGGGAAAATTTTGGCACACTATTGTACATATTTTTTGCATTTTGGCTAAGGAAAGATCAGAGGTTTTGCAGCACCTGTTGGGATTCTTGTGGCTTTCAGTTTTGATGGTGTGTCATCTCAGTTATTTATAAGTTCTTTAATGTTTAATGTATGTCATTCCCTTCTTTTGCTTTTGAAACTAAATGAATGAGTAAATGAGGTTGAATCCATTGATTCCAGTGCTCTGCCTTTAAATTTGTTTAGTTTTATATGTTTTCGCCAGTTTGGAGAGGATTCCTATTCTCCCTTGCCCTCTTCAGCTCCTTTTCATTTTGATCCATCCATACACATAATAAAAAAGCATCAAGACTACTGTCTAACTTGCCCCAACTCGAATTCTGCAAAGCTCTGGCCTTATCCCCGAACCCAAAATTGTTTTTCCCATTTCTCCAACAAAAACCCAAAAAATTTAAATCAAACTTTCCTATCTGTTTACTAGCCTAAAATCAGTATCCATTATAAGTCATCTCAGCCCCTTTGGAGACCTTTTGCCGAGATAGACCCGGAGAGAGCCCTCTCCTGTCCTCATAGAGCTAGCTACGAGGCTAAGCTTGGTTTGATGTGGCCTCAAGTTTTGCCTTCTTCATCCTGAGGCAGATTTGAGCGCTAACAGGCCTATTGAAGAAATTGGAGGTATGAAGGATGAAGGACAACCATTAGGAATTGTCATGAAAGATGGAGGGCAGCATGAATATGCAGTGATCATAACATGTGATGAAGAAATGGAGTTTCGAGTCTGAATTCTTAAAGGATATAGAGGATTTCTTTGAGCATGTGGTTACAGAAATAGAAGAGAATGAAGAAGACACTAGTAAATTTGGCCCAATTTCCGACAGCCAATTTGTCGGTTTTCCGACACCTAGTCGTCGCAAGAGCGACAGTTTGCGGCACTTCAAAGCATGGTTTGTCATAATGTCGGTCTTCCGACGCTTCCATAAAGCGTCGGTATTATGACACTTGTTCCGACATTTTTCAAAAGCGTCACAATACCGACGCTTATGAAGTGTTGCACTAGTGATGCGGGTGAAGTGTCACAATACCGACGTTATGGCTAACGACGCTTCTAAAGTGTCACAATACCAACGCTCGTATAGTGTCGAAAGATCGACGTTATGGCTAACCACGCTTTGAAGTGTCGCTTGGTAAACGTCGCTTTTCCGACGGCATAGTAATTTTTTTTTTAAATGTAATGTCGGTCTTCCGACGCTTATAGCACGTCGGAAGAGCGACAGTGGGTTCAATTTAAAAAAAAAAAATGAAAATATTCTGAATGCCCGATAGCAGATGTTGCTGGGAGGGCTTGTCTCACATCATCAATAATTTTATTCCGATGAAAATCTTGGACGGGGCTCAGATCTACATTCGCAAACTACATCGTTCGAGCGATGGCAGGTTAAATTTTTATATAAAAAAAAATGAAATAGCCCACGGTCATTGCAGTATGGGATTCGATAAACGACAACAGGGATTTGAAACTGTAATGAATTGACTTTCAATGTCTCTAGAATATGAAAAGAGTGAAGTAAATGCAGGTTTCTTTTATTCAAATGCAGAGCAGAGGGAGAAAATCGTTTTAGCAGAAAGAAGACAAGTAGATGATAAAATTCAAAAGATCATTAACCTGAAGAAGAAATTTTGTGATGGCACTGCCAAAAATTTTGTTGTGATCAACTGCTGGATGCTTCATTTTATGGAACTGAGAGCTTAGATGCTATATGAGATTTTTGTGAGGGCCTCTAACGCTGGTGAATCAACGGATTATTGGGTTGCGTTGCTGCTAAAGAAGCTGGTGGCGTTCTCTCGGTGAGAAAAGGGATTCAGCTGCTCGCTGCTGCCTCCCTTGTCTTTTACTATGCCTTTGCTTCTTCTGCTGTACTGATGCCTCTATTTATTATGTGGGCTCTTAAAATCCTATTTTATCCGCTTCTTACTCTGCTCCCTCCACCGCACGCTACTTGATCAACTGAAGCTACTAGCACTCGATCTGGATCTCCTACTTTAGATGCATCTGGCCCCTCTATATGTCACTCAATCTTCTTGCAAGAGAAGGGATTGTAGCTTTGAGGAGAGCGAAGAGGCGAAATATGGAGAGATTGGTTTTAGCTTGTGGTGGGGAGGAGTTGAAGCCTTTGCTGATGCACTTTTGGTTGTGCCCAAGACTCTGGCAGAAAATTCTGGACTAGATACTCAAGACGTCTTGGTTGGACTACAGGTGGAGCATGACAAAGGCAATATTGTTGGTTTAAATCATCATACAGGAGAACCGATGGACCCATAATTGGAGGGAATTTTTGACAACTACTCTGTCAAGCGCCAGATTATAAATTCTGGCCCTGTAATTGCATCGCAACTACTTCTCGTGGATGAGGTCATCCGTGCTGGAACAGCATAGCGTGGTCGATGCATGAATTGGACCAGTGTTGAGTACCACAATTTGAAACCAACGAGGATTGTAAATTGGTGAGGGTTGTTTAACTGTGGAGCGATGGAACCCTGAAGGCAAGGAGTGGAACCGCGATCATTGAATAGTAAAGGCGGTTTTTAAATCCAAACCCGGCAGTATCGCGCGAGGTCGAAGGTGGTGAGTTGTTTTTATAAAAACAGCGCGATATACTCCGGCGATGGACACATGTAATTGAGCGGTTTTGTGATACCATCTATATCGCACGTGTTCGAAGAATTAACCTCCGTGTAGCTGGGTCGCGCGACTACCGTCGAATGATGGAGTGGTAGCGCGATAGCCTTCCAGCCGTAGGATGGAGGAGACGATTGACTTTGCCCAGATTGAATGAGAACAGGTTGACTTTGCCCAGATTGTGAAATTGATTGGGCAATAAAGTTTTGGAAAAACATGACTGTGGGTCCTACCTCCATCAGGTTCCAACAACCAAGAACCAAATTGTATACATCATTCCACTACAAGCAACAATTATATCCAAGGGTATCTGGAGTGTATGGAAATTGGTCACAAGTGTTGAAATATATTTGTCTAGTCAGAGATCATGGTAATGGGCCTATGGTCATCTCAATAGATGTAAATAATAAAACCAAACAATAATATTGTACCCCATAAGACAGGGAAAATAAAGTAGTTTCCCCTGGTAAAAAGTATTTGCAAATAAATTGAAGACGTGTAGTCTATCTAGATTGCTCTTCTAGAGAAACAGCCACCATCATGGTTACTTATCTAGATGACTCATTGGATGGTAGCTATCCCACATGTGAACATCAAATCAAGTTTTGGATGAATGGTCTAGGGACTTATTGTTTTGGATGACTAGCACTTAAAAGATAGTCCCTTTGCTAGGCTTGTTAGAAGAAGGAACATTTTAGGGGATGCTCAATGAAGGTTGTTTATATGAGTTCATAGCCCCAGTACCCTGTTTTGTATTGTACTTTCAAATGTATGACAAATAGCGAACAGGTAAAGTGTAAACCAATAGTAAGTTCTAGAGATAGCAATCATGGTTGCTTAGATGAGTTCATTTCCCTAGTACCAAGTTGTGTGCTATACTTTCTAATACAAAATCAATGGCAAACAAAGAGTTAACACCAATGGTAAGTTCCAAAGATCACAGGAGGAGAGTATTTTTCATCAATTCCAAGTTTGTCTCATTTGTGCTCAAGACGGATGGTAAGCAATTTATTATTAAGAGTTTTAGCATTATTGGTTTAGCTCTTGTTTGAAGAGGGATGTCAAAGGAGCAAACAACAAGGTTCAACATTATGATAATGTATAACAATGTGTTAATTTTTGTAACATGTGACTACTATTAGTGCTAGTGGTTAGGTTGGATAAATTTTAGTAGTTTTCGTTCATTGGGCTATGCTCTAACAAAAAATTATGGCAGTTATTGTGACAATGACCCACATTCAAGCCTTAGAAGGGCATACTCCTGCCTTGCATGGGGTTTTCTGGATGTGGCTATTGATTATGTTGAATATTTATGATGTAGTCTTCATGCAGATTATTGAATAGCATTGGAAAGGTACTAGTGAACCTTATTCTTCACTTAAGTATGTGAGGGTAGGTTGAGCTTAATTCTAGGTTAACTATCCATAAAAGGATGAGTTGCTGTTATAAAAAAAAAGTTCGTGGTTTGTAACATGTGACCAATATAACAATAAATGAAAATTTTAGAGTTAGGGGGTCAAAACACCATAACTCCTTAAGGATGCCGTAAATATGTATCATGGGATCATGTACATGGGAGACTGGTAAACAGAGCACCTATATTTGGGAAAACCAAATCAAGATAGCCCTCTTATATTATCGTGGAAGCATTAATAAAAAATTTGGATGCAATACGACTAGACATGGGCAAATATAGCAATAGACAATGTATATATAAAAAAAAAATCATTTTAAAATATCATAATGCTTCTAAATCAGATTCCAAAGAAAAATAAAGGTAGTTGTCAAAGTAATCCTACAAATTCTACAAAACTAGTTTCAGAAAAAAAAATGCAATTTCCAAAAAGGTTTCAAGTATTCAAGTTGATAGCAATCAGAAAAGCCAATACCATATTCAAATACAATTTTATCAAGAAAGTAACTGAAAAAGGCTATAAAATAGATCACAGAAAAAATTAAAAATGACAACCATGATTCCAAAGTAAAAACTGATCACAGAATTTGAGATGGTCCAGATATTGAATATGATAGAACACATCAGCAAAGACTCTTGTTATTCTGTTAACTTCA
This sequence comes from Pinus albicaulis, assembly GCA_034641835.2. Taxonomy (NCBI): domain Eukaryota; kingdom Viridiplantae; phylum Streptophyta; class Pinopsida; order Pinales; family Pinaceae; genus Pinus; species Pinus albicaulis. The sequence continues at coordinate 7,305,455 of MU968389.1, forward strand.
AAACACCAAACGAAGATTATGTGGAAAATCACATGTAAAAGCACGAGTTACAACCCTCTTTTCTATAGTACCTTGTTTCTATTCATGCCACCAACTGTAAATATGCCAACAGCATCCAACGCTAAAATAACCTTTTCCTCACTATCCATTGTGGTTTAGTTTTTGTAATATGAATATGCTAAAGACTAAGTTTTAAGCATGTATAGGCATCAGTAAACACTGACCAGGAATAAAAATGAAAAAAGTAAAAAAGTAACCACAGAAAGGAGTTAAATATTTCATTAACCTGATTGTTGAAGAATTTTTGGAGATTAACATATGGCATCATTAATAAACAAGTAAATGCCAATGAATAAGAAGATGTTGTGTTCATTGGTGAAGAGAAGGTTTGAGTTCATTTTAGCCACACAAATGGGAACTAATCACGTCATTATATAATAAATACAAGGATTTGCTATGACCTATTCCAATCAATGTCAGGGAAAAGGATTCAAGTAGGAAAATGTCTTCAAAATTTCTGGTAATAGAATCAAACATTCACTACAGACTAAGAGCAAAAAAACACAAAATTGGTCTCACATACCTGTTTGCTAGAATAAATTGACTATGCTAGCACCCTAAATTGATAGATACTTTAGTGTGCTTATACTAAGACCTTAAAATGAGAAGCTAAACTTAATAACAGTTATGAGTCCAATCCCAAAAGAAGAACATGCTGCCAATTTGGGGATGAGACCAATTTCAAGTCCATGGTGAATTTGACAAAATAGATACCTTACAATGTCGGTTTCATAGCCAAAGGTGATCTAAACGAGTTTGAATCTCTGATGTCAAAAGATGTAACCAAAAAAGTGGTAAGTTGACAGAACATAACTCTCCAATAAATGCAGCCATCCACAATCGTCTGAATCCAAAATAGCTAGATATTCTATAAGCAAGTAAATGTTCCAACTTCAACCTATTTAGGACCTGTGTATAACTCTGGCATGGCCTTTTACCCTGCATCATCTCATCTGTTTCAACCTGAGTGAAACTGTGACAAGGCATCCAGGGGTACAAGGGTTTGTCTCTTAATTAATGGCAAAAAAAATATAATTGTACAGCATTGTAGGATTTGATGCTAGGTATAATGATGTTTATTTATGCCAATAAGGGCTAGTCTGGGAGAGTAAGAATAGCAAGACTTGAGTATCCTGTATCAGTTGATAATATCCTTTTAAGGATTGAAGTATTCAAAGCCAGAACAATTTAGCCTATTTCCCAAACATCTCCCAAACACAGAAAACATTCTCTTACATAAAAAGAAAACTCTCAAACAACAATTCATTTTTCTCCATTCAAAAACATTATCAGAATTACAAGTACATTTTTTTTATCGAATTCCATCCATGTTATGCCTTCAGCAAGTTCCATCTATTAGTTCTTCCCTAAAGAAATGTGGTGGGTTTCACTCATAACTTAAAATGAAGTTCCAGGTTAGCCATTGACTTGTTTGCTGAGAAATGAGCAGTCTAAGGATTTAGATCTCCTAAAAATTAAAAGGTTAAGGTAGAAAGACTTCACCAAAAAGAAACCAACCAAATATTATTTTACCCTCTTCCTGTAATAACCAACCAACCATGGTGGATACCTTCTATCCCAATTCATAGATAAAGAAATTGTAAAAGTGTTCGCACTTTCTAAATATTTTTAATTCCACTATTTAGTGTCTATATATCATGATAACATACGAGCATTTAAATAAGTCCCTTCACTGTGTTCAGTGTTTGTACAATTATAACATAGGAGCCTAATGTATTCAATGTTTGTACAATTATAACATAGGAGCCTAATACATGTAGGCTTAGGGTCTAAAGCTCTATGTTAATTCACAATTAGCCGATGGCCTAAAGCTCTATGTTAATTCACAATTAGCCCATAGGCTTTAATGAGACCTTAATTCCAATAGAATACCACGATGTAGGTGAAATTCTGAAAACAGAAGCCACAATCTCAATCTGAAGATCTCAAATCTCCAAATCTCATTTCTCAACACCACAATATCATTTTTCTCTTTGATTTAGTTTCACTCGCTATAATTTCTATACCATTTTGGAAAACACAAGCACACTTTACTATCTAGAATGAGCACAGGGATGCTCACTGTTTCGACAGATTAGTTGATTTCTACTAGCTAGCAATTATGCTACTATTTGCCTTCAGTAAATTGTTGGATTCCTGAATATATCATTCACCAGGTCAGTTCACCCTGATATTCTTGCAGCTCAAATACTCCAGTTGACAGCTAGGTGACACTATTGTTATGCATATAGACAATGCTGTTGTATGATAAGATGAAGTTACGTAGATCTAGGCTAGAGAAGTTATGACTAGAGAACTCCTTTTAATGTGCGTACATTGATGTAGGAGATGTTTTTCCAGTTACCAAATGGAGAGGACTGGTATATGAATATGTGGTAAGGTTAAAATAGGACACTGGTTATGAAAAACAGAATTACAGGACTATAGATTTAATGTAGCTTTTACTTTCTGGTTGTTACTTTTTCTGGTGGCAAGTAGTTTCCTTAGTGCGGACTTCATCTTTTTTATTTAAGCTAGAAAAATTATACTTTTAATAGTATACAGTATGAATTACAAGCAGTTCAAACTATTATCTGCTTCCATGGGAAACATATCAGCAGTGAATTCAAAACATATCAGATCTGGTTATACACCATCAATCAAATCACTTGTATCAATATGGGCGCCAATATCATATAGATAGCTACAACCTTCATTGTCATACCTGAATAGTAGTAATTTAGAACAAACAAGAAAAGCAGTGGCAGTAAGCAATAGGTGAATTCAGTTAGAGAACCATTTATGATGAAGAAATAGGAAAACATAATTTAATACAAGATAAAAATTTACCTTTCTCCTCTTTTATTTGTTTCTTGATCATTTAAGACCTCTCCAAGGTATTCACAAATGAATTTCCCACGTGAAATTTCTTGTGCAGCTCTAACTTCCTAGCCCTAAAATCAAACAGAAAGACAGACCAAAACATTGAAACAGAATTGGGGTTTGTTGCACCTTGGTTTATTGATAATTTTGAAACCAAGCTTTTTCTTTTTGAAAAAATGCATCTGACATTAACAAGTGAAGTTATTTACATTCTAGACCATGATTACATTTCAATAATGCTCCTAATGCACTACCAATACTAGAAATTCAATAAAAGCAAAATAACACCTTATGCTTTGTTTTATATACTTCAATTCTGACTTGCACTCCCTTCTGCAGCACCCGGTTTGGGCATTCTTTATTACAACTGCACATAGAGTTGCATTCATATACCAAGAACCCTTCCTGGAGAAAAATAGACATTAAAGTTAGAAAAGATAGGCTAACCACTAGAACTACGATGCTAAACCTTAGCAGTGAAGTCATTACATTACTGAAGTTCACTACACATACTGACAAGAACTAAAACACAGTGAGAAACAAGAAAATTCCGTGGCTTTTTCATGTTTCAGGCACTCTGATGTCAATGCCTAGTACAACACAATTGAAGGACAGCTACAGTGGCCAAATTATGGTAAAAAAATGACAACAGTATGCACAATTATTTGCATATCATCAGAGAGGCCCTCAAATAACCCATAAAGTTGTATGCAAGAGGAACAGAACAGGACAACTCATAATGAAGTTTGTAACTTTGTTGTCAAGAACTCCCACAGATAGATAAACGTACAGTTTATCATAAAATAATATTAGATTGAAATAATTTTCACTTTACAAATATGTTCTGTAAACATATCCTCATGGAGCGAATCCGTAGAAAGAGGAGTCGTTGATGGAGAAGTAGGAGTGATAAGTTGGAGGGGGAGGGTAGGTATAAACTGAAGTTGAGAATTGATTTCAGAAATTGATGGGAATGCTGATGGATTAAGGGTAGCGGATACTGATTCTAATGATTCTAAATATGCCAAATACAATGGAGGGCACTTCAGGTAAGCATATCCCATAGGATGCTTACCTTATATGTGTGTGCGTTTGAACTTTGAACTTTCAAACAATTTTCTTTTATATTATACTAAAAACATAAAGATCCAAAAATAAAAGGGAACCTCAACCTTGTCATGAGGCCAAAGTATGCCCTAGGAGATATATTCTTCACATCATTAAGCAACCAAAAATTTGCTTAGCTCTAATTTCAGAAAATACCTTGTCAAAATCTAAGTTTTATAAGCTATCAATAGTACCAAGCAATGCATCAAAAACTTACTTATAATGAATCATCCAAAGTGAATACAATACTGAGTGTATATAATGCCAAAGGATTACAAATGGCTCAAAACTAAATATTTGCAATCACTAAGAAATGATCTGTGACAAACAGGAAGGCCATGTTGGCTCCCATTTTGAGTGTATATTTTGTGTAAACTTGTAAAATCCACCATCATTTCACCATTAAATTCACCAATCCTTGAGATTCAACAAAATTAGAATTCTTTCGAAATAAATGACGTCGAATGCAGTGACTAAACCTATAGATAGTCCAAGCCTTCCCAAACAGGACACAACTGCCCCTCAAATTCTCAATCTAACCTAACTCCAAATACTTATATAATCCTGGCAGACTCTTCATCACAAATACCCCTTTATTCCCACATTCCTCATCAAATGGGAGGTAGATTCATGAACGAAATGTTTTTCCTAAAGCTAAGGATTTTCAAAAAATAATAATAAATAGTGAAACAAGATTTTAAGAAGTCACGCTTAATCCAAAGTATCGTTAATCCAACCACTAAAAACACTGAGAAAATCTACACACACACAAATTGACTTGCAGCTACAAATGCATAAAATAATGACTAAAATACCAGTTGCTTAGCAATAGCCTGAACTTGTGCTTCAGGAAGGCATTTGTCATCTTCAAGAATCTCAAATAGTTCACCCTATCATCAAAATCATTTATAAGTCTATGATCTATATCAAATGCTTTGGGAGCAGAATTTTAATGCTGATATACTTCAAACTAGAAAGATAAAAGAGTACGCACATGCTATAATACAATCATAAATACCTGCGCAAATTCTGTCACAACACAAAACTCCTGTGGACTTTCAAATGCATCTAGCATCTCTATGATATTCTCATGCTTCAGCTATCGTAATATCTGACAAAATTGTAAACATGAATCATTTCATGCACAATCCAAGTAATATAATCGTCGCATAAAAATGGTTTTCCACCAAATGAGGTTTTCAAACCAAATTTGTGTAATATATACAAAGATATTTCCCTGCATATAGTAATTCAATAACTAGTCAATGCATAGATTCATCAAGTTTTCTTCACAAGGGAAAAAGTCATAATCTAGCCATTGCATCTTCCTCGTTAGACTGCTGAAGGCAGGTGGTATTAACTACAAAATGAAACCAGTTAGCTACTCACATTCATTGTACTACTCTTACCACAACACATTCTTCAAATATACATATATGCATATATTTATATCTATATGAATGATTTGGTAATGTAATAGGAAAAGCTGACAACATGACTTTACATCTATACAAAATAAAATCAATAATCGAGACGAGAAATAAAAATGTTCTTGTTTCCCCTGCATAATACATTAAGGAACTGATTTCTGCACCATGGTACAAAACTAGCACCGTGTTGATCAGATCAATATATACAAGGAAACTATAAACACTCAACCAAGATGCAACTCAAGGTATCATCATCAAGGTTTTCTTGTAAAAATATATGCCATATCTTTGCAACGGGTATAGAAGACATGTAAAAACTTATAGGTTCATCAAGCACAATTCATCTCCAAACAAATTCCAAGTAGAAAAAATAATTACCTTCGTATAATCACCTTGTTTGTAAGGCTAGAGAATGATCATCTTCAAGAAACAATTATAAGGAAGAGATCAAACATCAATAATGATTTAAGTCCAAATAAGCAAATCATCGTAGAAACATCAATTCTATCATGGCCATAAACATTCTATAACAACCAAAGCTAGACTCAACGATATTAATAAAATATTTTCCATACTCTTCCTGCAACAATAAACTATTATCAACAAGAATTCATGGTATCACGTCAATCTTACTCAATACTCTGTCTCAGATCTACACACACCATTAGGACTTTAGTAGGTCAAATTTTTTCCTTACACAAGATTACTTTCTGGATTCAATATCTTTTACAACATTCTTCTAGAAATGGAGTATTGCATAAGACATTAAGGAACTGATTTCTGCACGATGGTACAAAACCAGGGGGAATTATGACCTTTGATAAAAAGTATTAAGAGCTTCAATTCTGCAACAACATGTTATACTAGAGTAGATAAATTTACTAATAACTTGAAAACAATGGGAAAATAAGTCCACAAGCATAAATAACATCATTATTTCTTCCATAATGTAGGTCATCACATTTTACTGGACTCCAAGGTTGTTCAATCAATTTTTTTCCTCCATTTTCCTGTTAAGTTTGGCATGCATATCTAAATTTTTAATTTCAACACCAAAGCTATATTCATATGATCCCAATGGCCCATATAAGAACGTTATGATGCTATAACAAATGGATTTAAATGATATGTTTGATGGAGGTTTGGATGAATCTCCTTATTGTGCAGTAAAGTCCACTCTAGCTCTCTTCCATTCACAAAACAACTAACGGTTTATTAGTCTCTTGCTCATTATAGAAGTAAACTCTATCATGAACAAGATGCTTCAGCCACATTTTAAAATCTCATATGCACTAGTGTATACATGACTTCTTCAAATTGCATCATCACTCTGATATGAACAATAAAATATAACATATACAATCCTGATTACGCTACACGAGAACATACATGCTCTTCACACTATACTTCAATCCCACTACAAGATGCATTGCAACTAACCTCAATTCAAACCATGGTAAAGACCATTTAAACTTGTTTCCCATGCTCTGTCAAAAACCATAATTTATCAAAAATCATGGCATATATAAATTGAGGCTCAATACTCTATATCAGTTCATTCAACACCATTAAATCAATATTCGATGCGTTCACACTTGTTGTATTGACCACAAAGACTAAATAAAATGTTATTCGAATTAGTTTGGACCAAAACAAGAAATGCCATGATGATGACCAAATTAAATAAATAATAAAAGGCACAAATCAACCACTAAGTCCATAATTAATTTCCACATCGACTAATAAGATAAAATCAAGTTTAATCTTGTTTCAATAATTTCTTAAATTTGACTGGATCTTTCAAGTGTTAATCACCACCATCAAAAAAATATTTTAAACTGGTTGAGTGCTTTCCAACTACCATATTGGAACGAACCACAAGACATAGTTGAATTTGTGTGACAAACACGATGTCCTCAAAAAATAATGTTGATGTCTACAATGTAAAATTATGAGACATAAAGGTTGACCCAATTGTTTTCCCACGAATCCAGTTGGAAATTAGTTAGGTCAAATGGACATGACTACAAGTCTTTGTTCTCTGAATGGTAATGATAGTCAAGCAGTAGCATTACTACCAGCGTGCTTGCAGAAAGGACTTAACTATAAGGTTTTAACCTTCTAAAAGATAAGGACAATCCGACAATTGTTTTAATGCCCCATATCCGACAATTGTTTTAATGCCCCATATCAACGATAAGTAAATTTTTTTATATTTATAGTATGAACCTCATGTTCATGCAAATGAGGTATCCAAATATGTCATATGGAAAAACATATACAGGACACTTATACAGCTAGATAAGGGAAATAACAAAAGAAAACAGGTGCCCATATTGATCCATTCCATTCAAAAATAAACAAAATAAGTCCATTGACCAACAACGATTTATGTAGTATGCAGAGGGAAACCCACCGGTCATGTGAAAGACAGAAATGATCCTATTGGAGAGTTGTCAGGCTCGCTGTGCGGATAACAACATATTATAAAAGCGGGCCCCCAATAAAACAACATTCCATGTGAGTAATTTACAGGCTCGCTTGATACCAATAACCATCTACAGCGTCCAAATATAAAGCATAGGGCAGACCATTCATATTGATTACTGTCAAGCTCGTTGAGTGAAATTTTGCAGTGATAATATTATCATTCCATGTGTTTAATTAAGAACAGCAGGCTTGCTTGTAGGATAAAACAGGCTCGCTTGATAACCAAAATAAAAACACATTCAGCATCCGATCTGTATATAGAAACAGAGTACCTGGAGAGGGATATGAGGGTATGCATCATATCACATTGACATAAGACCATCGAGGATGGTGCCTATAAATTGTATCTGAAAGAAGCCACCTCCATGTTGTTCCTGTAGTATCTGGCAATTTTCGAGTTATAAAATTGCAATTTTTTTGAATCTGCACCTGTAATACGAATTATAAAGTTGTAGATTTTTTTGGATCCGCATCTGTAGTACATTTCAGAGTGTGAAACAGTTGATCTATCCCATCTTCAATTGGATGAACTCATATCAATGTGTTTCTTATTTTACTCAGTACCTCAGCCTCAAATTTCTTGATATTCCAAACTTGTGCACTTGCATGAGTTTGTCCTCACCCGCTGCTTGGTGACAGTAGATGAATGGACAGTCCCTAGTAGCTGTAGAGAGAATCTAACCCGAATTAAGAGCTCCCTCATCATATCATGGGTACCACGAGCTCCATTGACGAATTGATTTTCCCAATGTTTATAGGAAGAAGAAATTGAGGTTACAGTCAAGACGTGATCAGTTCTTTCGAGCTGTTTATAATGCACGCATCCATGATGCTACCAAGTTGTCCATTACCTCGACTGTTTATTACATAAACCATACCCTTTTCTATGGTAACTCTATTTCCACCGAGCAGGGACAATCATCAGGTACGTTGCAAAACACAACCCATGTCATTGAAGATATCCTTCCGACTCCTCCAGTCCCAGACAATGAAGTGACCTTGTGTTTGATTTCTACCTCAGACCCGTGCTTATTTCACCCCTTAGCTGAGCGAGACCAGGACCTTAGCTTTCGATGCTGATTCCTCGACTTGTCATCATAGCAAGCAGTTTCATTCCTAAGTTACATTTGATTTTTGCATTTCAAATGAGCGCACATTTCAAATGACCGCGCATTTGATTTTTACATTTGATTTTTGCAAGCCGTCGCAATAGCGATGCTTTGGGGCATAGTGTTGTAATTAAAATGTTTGGAGGCAAACGTTGTAATTGTGACACTATGCCCCAAAGCGTCGCTATTGCGACGACTTCCTCCAAACGTCGTAATTGCGACACTTAGACTAAGTGTCGCAATTGCGACGTTTGGAGGAAGTCCTCGCAATAGCGATGCTTTGGGGCATAATGTCGGTATCGCGACGGATTCCTCCAAACGTCATAATTGTGACACCTTGTCTAAGTGTCGGTATTGCGACACTTGTCTCTAAACTTTAGTATAGCAACGGTTTCGGGCGGGATTTGAAAAAGTTGAAAAAATTTGGGGAAATTTCCGACATTTGGTCAAAAGTGTCGGAACCAAGTGTCAGAATTTCCGCCAAATGTACTAGTGAGATAAAAAAGGTTTATTGCAGTTCACAAGGTGGATCAAAATGATTCCATAGAGCAAAGAAGAAGATATGACCACTAATGGTTATCTTAAAGTTTCAAGGAGGAGTCACAATCGAAAGAAATAAGTCAACAGAGATGCTAGTAAAAGACTAAGCATGGAAAAGCTTGGTGAGGTATATACAGACAGGTTAGTGGAGTTAGCTTGTATATATGGATTTTTTTTATTCCATGATGAAAAAACAGGATTTCATGAATGAAAGAAGAATATGGCTATTGATGGTCATAGTAAAGGTTCCAGGGGATATTATGAAAGATCAAGTAAGAACAAAACTTGATAAAGAATTAGTTGAGATAAAAGTTCAGTTAGAAGTGTTGAGAGAATTCATACAAGGAAGTATGGAACACCAAAGGTAAGATTGGGTTCTACACAAGAAGAAATTCAAGTGGATTCAGTTACATAGTAGGTTGATATTTGACACAAGAAGTCAGCTAGAAGAAGAATTCAGAGGAGCTGATTTACGTCATAGGATGTGTACTGAGGAAGAGGTTTACTTATGTGAACCTGAGCAAGGGTCTATTTTTGGTGATAGTAGTAATGGAGATGAAGGTATGAGACCGGTTGATGGTTTCATGGATCCTTGGAAGGATGAGAACCAATAGAAAGAGTTTATGTTTGAGAGAACAAGAGAGGATATCGATCCTTATGGTTTTTAAACAAATGATTATTGTATGGTTGCAGGTGAAATAAGTAAAGAGAGACAATTTCTTGATGTTGTCATAAAGGATGAAGGGAGAGGACAAAATCTAAATTCTATTCAAGAAGAAAATGAGATAGCTAAGTCTCATGTACATGCACATGCACAACTAATTGAAGGCAATGATTTCAAGCCTACCATGAAAGCTAAAAACAAGGAGGACTTGGATGATGATGATGGCCAAGAACAGAAAAAGGAAAAATATGATATCAAGCATTGATATGCCATGCTTGAGAAAATTGAAAAGAAGACTAGTGAAGACTTTCTGAGTCCTGAAAGAGACTTAGAACAACAAGAGAAATATTTGGCGATTGAGTCATCAAATAAGACCATTGGGTCCTGTTAGTTTAATGCTGACAATTTGAATGTGTTTGTAGGTTGTGTAGAATACAATCCATCTCTTATAATTGTCTCAAGTAAAGCTGAAGTATATCTAGCAAAGTATAATGAGGAAGAAAATTGTCAAGCAAGGTATGATGAAGAGTGTCTTTTTGATGAAGACCAAGTTGATTTGTTGCAGCAGAAGGAGTTCATAAATGACTTATGTAATGAAGGGAAAAACTTTAATAGAGATGAGGTAGTAATGCCTCGTGAGATGAAATTTGTTATTGATGAGGACAAAGAGGAATTGGCTTGCTTAAATAGAAAAAAGAGGATTGCTGGATGGACATTTAGGACTTTCATAGAAATATAGAATCATAATTTTATTCTGGTTAAAGATGAAGCAGCAGTGTAAGAAAGAGGTTTTCTTAGTAAGAAGGAAGAAGAAAGCCATAAATATGACAGTGACGGAGTTATGTCTCAAGCTAAAGGAAATTCAATCCTAGAAGTGGAAAGACTGAATTGAATCTTAGGACTAGTCAAGAAGAAGAAGGAAAACAATGGAATGTTGTCAAGGAAGAGGAAAAGAGTTATGTTGAAACTATAATACAGCATACTAAAGAGGTACTTGAAGGAAATAAAGTAATTAGTGAATGGGTGAGTTTCTTGCTGAAATAATTTGAGCAAGAGGAAGAGATTGCAGACAATAAGATGGAAATGTTTCAAACTGTAGTTGAAACAAAGATAGATACTAGTTTCCAAAACTTAATTTTGTTAACTAGTATACAGGAAAGAGTGAATAATATATTAATGCAGTCAGAGAATTAGAAGACAATTTACCTTTTGACAGTAAATTTGAAAACAAGGAAAAGAAGAGGGATGTTGTAGAGGGAGATATCTTCGGAGATATTCAGGAAGTTGGGTGGTAGCAATGTCCGGAGTAATATTTGCAGCAATATCTAGGACATAGTGTATTACAATGTCTTGGTAGAGGACTGGAAATAAGAATAGATTACAACAGAAGATTTCATTGCAAGAAACCATAGATGAACTATGCTAGTTTATGGAATTACATAAGAAGAGTTGTAGCAAAATGAAAAAATAAGTCCACTGTTGAAATGTTTGGAAAGTGAATAATATTGAAGATAGAGGCAATGGAGTACTACAGTGCAAAGTATGGAAGCCTGGAAGATTGCAGCTAAATAATGGTGAAGACAATGCAACTTATGGACAACAGCAAAATAGAGTTTAGGATTCTAGAAGATCCAAACATTGAAGACACATCACCAAGAGGTCATAAATTCTTTTACCTCGGGAGGCTGATGTAGGAGCATTAAGGCAGAGTCAAAAATGTGACAAGCTAGTCACATATTGTGGCTTCGGAAGAGGACTAGTAGTCCTAATAATTTGAAGACTTTAATTTTAAAGTATTTTGTTTAAAATTAAATTGGGCTAACATAGTCATTGTAATCTATAGGTAAAAAAATAGTTTGATTAGGATTAGTTAGGAATTTAGTTGAATAAACTATTCTGAAACTGAATAAAATTTTCTCAACCATATGAGGGTTTTGGGGAAAGGCATAAAACAAATCAAAATCCACCATTTTGGGATTCTGCCTTCCATAGAGAAAAAGAAAGAACGAGAGGGAAATAGGGGTGAGAGAGTGTTGAACAGAGAGTAGGAATAAATGTAAAAACTAGCTATCCCAGGGCTCGATTCTGTGTATTTTCCTTTATATATAGATTCCAAGTGTTTTGGACTGTGATCAAGCTCTCCATTTCAAACCGTTGGTTTTATTTCCCTATCGAATCAAATATTGCATTCATGTTTTATTATGTATGTATATTTTATTTATGTTAATGTATAGAACGATTGAGTGCGAGGATGCAGTTCCTGTGAATTTTGCACAATCAAAGCTGGGGAAGAGACCGAGGGATGTGTGATGAAGAAATCTAATCGGATTTCAGGCACAATGAGGCTAAGCCAGAAGAAGAAGTTTCTGAAAACTTCATATAGATAAAGTTATGGCAGAGGTCGAGGGATGAGAGATGAAGAGGTCTAATAGGATTGCAAGCACAGCGAGGCCTTAGTTTTTATGCATTCCTTTTGTTGAATGTAGTATTGTGTTAACCATAGAGTAAACCCAATGGAACTTGGAGGCTTGACGAGGACCTTCGATACGAAACCAATCAACGGTGACAAATTCTCATTGCAACCAAACGATTATCGCATATCACAAAGAATAGGAGACACAATTAATATTTCACAAGTTAAAGATCTTAACTTGCGATGCAAACTGGTACGGAGGAGAAATTGCATGGTCCGTTGGATCATCTAGTAGATCAATGACGGAAGTTGGACTGTGACTTCGCACTTCGCAAGATATAGTGTATACCGTTGAAGTTCTCGCGTGAAATGTTAAAAGGGTTGCGATGTGATGTGAATAGGAGGAGGGGTGCGATGCAACAATGAACAACCACATGTTGGATTTGCGCCATAATGCACTTCGCCAGTTTTGAGGTTTAGCGCGTTTGGTAAAGAGTTAAGTTTGTGGGCGAGTGGTTGCACTGTATTTGTGACTGGCGAAGAGTATTGTGGGATGCGCCAGGAAAGAAACCCACATGTTTACGTTTGTATTGGGTTTTGGGTGTAATTTGCAAAAAGTGATCCGCTATGGTCGTTTAGTGAAGCGTTGTTGAGTTGCAAATGTATGTGTAATTATTTCACTTTGAAACTATAAATCTATTATGTAAAGGGAGTTATGTGGGTCGTAACCCACTTGTCCATGATTATATGTTAATTTGCAACTACGGCTGCATCAAAAATGTCCTTTAAAAATCAAGTCCAAAAACCTCTAAAAAAATGTCTCTACAAACAAAATAACTCCAAAAAATGTCCTTTGAAAATTAAGAACAATAAGCCTATAAAAAAATACCACTTTAAAAAATACCTCAAAAATTTTTCCTTTGAATATTAAGCCTAAAAAGAGTCCTTTTGAAATTAAGTGCCAAAAAGCCCAAAAAATGTCTTTTGAAAATTAAGCCCGAAAACCTCTAAAAAAAAAATACCTCTGAAAAAATGTCCTCTGAAAATTAAGCCCAAAAACCTCTAAAAACATAATACCTCCAAAAAAATGTCCTTCTAAAATTAAGCCCAAAAACCTCTAAAAACAAATTACCTCCAAAAAAAATGTCCTTTTAAAATTAAGCCCAAAAACCTCTAAAAAAAATACCTCCAAAAAATGTATTTTGAAAATCAAGCCCAAAAAGCATCCAAAAAATGTATCACATACCACCAAAACATGTATCACATACCTCAAAAAAATGTCCTTTTAATATTAAGCCAAAAAGAGTCCTTTGAAAATTAAGCCCAAAAAATGTCCTTTCCAAAATCAGCGCAAATGAAGAAATATCCGAAATTATGTTAAAGTAATGAATCCATGTATGCCTATTTATATTGCTGCGAAATGTTTTTTTGGAGGGGCTTCATTGAATTTTCTGGCCAATGTAAATTCAACTAAAATTTTGGCCAAACTTTTGTAAAAAATTCAGCCGAACTTTTGTGTCATTAGAATTGACGGGTCATCAGGACAAAAAACAATTCGGCTGAACTTTTTTAAAAGTTCGGCCAAACTAACATGTATGGAATTATGCAAAAACTCAGCACTGAACACATTTCTTCAACTTTCGACTGGTTAAACTCCATGAAAATTTATGAATTAACTATCGAAACCAAGACAAGAATTTCCATAATTCAATCTACCTTCAAGAAATATAAATTTTATGGAATTTCATAAATATTTACTAATTTTAATTAATTTTGTAATGAAATGGGTGCAAACAATTTCTGAAGGACAATATGATTCAGTGAAATCAATATTTTGTATCTTCCAAAATACACTGTGAAAAAATGAAACAGTTATGGTGCACTACATTGGTTCGTCATCTATAATGGGTAGTTTTTAGATTTTTAGTTTATAACTTATATGTTGAGAAATTTTTTGCAAGCCAAAACATATTCAAAATATGAAGTTTTTACATATTGGATCAGTTCAAAAAGTCTAGTAATTGTGATATGCATCAGTTGGTTTCATAAATATAACAAAATTGAAGTAGACTCTGTCTAGATTGTTGTAACACATTTTGTTTCTCAAAAACAAAAAAATTTCAAAGAATACACCAATGCGTTTGAACATGAATTTTTATGAATCCTTTGATTGTTAAAGAACACACAATTAAAGAAATGTTAAGTTTACATATCAAATGTGTATGAAAAATTTCACAAAAATAAGTAATAGAAAGCTAATAAAATTTCTAACAACTTTCATTTTTATCGCAAAATTAAATTTTAAACAAAAAAATTGTTTTGGCTTGCAGAAAGTTGAAGAACAGAAAAAAAATAATATTGTTTTCTCAAGAAAAGGAAAAAAGTGTAACCCAACTTCATATTTTCACCCACTAATCTACATAAAGTATTGGAAGGATCATGTTCAACATATTAAAACGACACTCAAACTCTTGGAGGAGAAGAAAATTGATGTAGAAACCTCCAAATGTTTCTTCTAAGTAGAGGAGGAGCAATATCTAGGTCATATTGTATCTCATGATGGTGTTAAGGTAGACCCTAACAAAATTAAATCCATTAAGGAATGGAATATCCCCACAACCATAAAGCATTCACTATGATTTCTCAAGTTGACACAATATTATTGCAATATTTTTAAGAATTGTGGGAGAATGGCAACACCTCTGACAACATTACTGAAGAAAGATGCAAGTTCTTGGACTCCAGAAGCAGCTAACGCCTTTGAACATCTTAAAGAGGAAATGTACCAAGCACTGGTCTTAGCTATGCTATACTTCACAAAAACCTTCCTTGTGGAATTTGATGCCTCAACAAATGGAATTGGTGTTGTTTTAATGCAAGAAGGAAGACCCATTTCTTTCGAAATTCATTCGATCAAAGGAAAGTATTTAGACAAACCTATTTATGAGAAGGAAATGTTGGAAACACTACATGAATTAAAGAAATGGAGACCTTACCTAATGGGAAGACACTTCAAAGTACAAACATAGCATGATAGTCTTAAATACTTTTTGGAACAAAGATTATCATCACAAGAAAAACAAAAATGGGTCAAAAAAATGTTGGGTTATGACTATGAAATCGTCTACAAAAAAGGGAAGAAAAATGTTGTTGCAGATGCACTATCAAGAAAGGATGAGGATGGGGAAGCATTGTTCTGTGCCATTT
Organism: Pinus albicaulis; assembly: GCA_034641835.2. Taxonomy (NCBI): domain Eukaryota; kingdom Viridiplantae; phylum Streptophyta; class Pinopsida; order Pinales; family Pinaceae; genus Pinus; species Pinus albicaulis. The sequence goes on from MU968389.1 coordinate 7,321,358, forward strand.
ATATTATCCACCCAGATTGGATAACTGAAGCAAGGGATGAATGGAAGAATGACGAAGAAGTGTGGACACTCATTCAAAATTTGTAGCAAGATCCTAGTACATCAGATACATTTAGATGGAAAAATGATTCGTTATGGTACACATTTTGTTTATATATTTGTAAGAATTCCCAACTCAAACAAAATATTCTTTTCGAATTGCAAACCTCTCCCTTACGAGGGAACTCGGGAATTTTAAAAACTTATGATGGGGCCAAGAAGGAATTTATTTGGGATGGGCTTAAATCTGATATTCAAAATTTTGTGGTGGAATGTTTGGTTTTCCATCAAATTAAAGATCATACAATTAAGACCCGGGGTATGTTACAACCTTTATCCATTCCAAGTCAACATTGGGAGGATCTTTCAATGGATTTTATCATAGTTTTAACCAATTCCAAAGGAAAGAGTGTCATTATGGTGGTAGTTGATAGACTTACCAAGTATGCAAACTTTTGTACATTATCTCATCAATTTAAAGCTAGTACAATTGCTACTTCATTTATGAAAACAATTCAAACGCTACATGGAAACCAAAGTTTATTGTAAGAGGGAGAGATCCCATTTTCACTGGAAATTTTTGGATGGAATTATTTTCTTGTCTCGGTACTCAATTAGCTCATATCTCATCTTATCATCCTCAATCTGATGGGAAAAATGAGATAATGAATAAATTTTTGGAAGGATATCTTCATTGCTTTGTATCTGATAATAAAACCCAATGAGTTAAGTGGTTACCTCTGGCTGAATGGTGGCATAAAACTTCCTTACATACTGCAACAAAATAACCCCATTTATGGCACTTTATGGATATCATCTACCATCCATTGCATCATCTTTAAGAGAAAATTATGAAGTTAAAGGAGTGGAAGATCACATCAAGCATCAACAACAAGTTCTCCAACTCTTAAAGGATAACCTCACTTTAGTACAAAATCTAATGAAACAACAGGAAGATCATCATTGCATCGAAAGAAGTTTGGATGAAGGCGACTAGGTATTTTTATGGCTAAAACCATACAAAAAAATTTCCCTCGAGAAAGCTAAGAAAGATAATAAATTATCATCAAAATACTATGGTCCTCACAAGGTGTTGCAAAAGATTAGTACTATGGAATACAAATTGGAGCTTCTTGAATCTTCCTGAGTGTACCAGCTTCTAGTTCAAACAATATTGCCAAAACTTGATGAGGAGGGAAAAATCATATTCGAACTTGAAGCAATCACAAAAACAAGAACTTGACAGCTACGAAATCAAACAATTTTAGAGTATCTCATTAAGTGGAAGAACTTACCCACTAAAGAATCAACATGGGAAGATGATAAATTTATACAGAAGCATCTTGAACTGCTCAAAAATTGAGGACAACACTATTTTGAAGGAGAGGGGCATGTTAGGTCCGTATAATACTAGTGTAGCCCCTTATTTTTATTTTGTTATGGTTGTACCCATGTAGTCCCCATATTTTTATTATTGTGCCCCGTAGAATCCCACTATTGTTATTATTTTTCCCTTAGAGTATTATTGTTATCTTGACTCAGATTATATTGTGACCCCTTGGACTCGAATATATAGAAAGGAGGGTTTTTCATTTCAATAATCCAATAATTGTTAATTTATGTAATGTAAAGGTGGTTTACCCCTCGAAGAGGATAATTTTTAAGTCTGTGATATATATTTTCTTCTATTTTTTGAGTTGGTTGCATAACACATTGAGACAAAGCCTTCTTCATTTGAGAAATTAGTTTCTCAACCAGTGTTTTTTGCTGTGATGGTGGAGGATTATGGCTCCATCATGAGAACAATGTATGAGAGGTGGTGTTCAGACCAATGAACAAATTAGTGGTTGGTTCTAGATTGATCTACAAAGTGAAGTATGCATTTGATGGGAGAATCAAGAAGTACAAGGTCATATTTGTGTCCAAAGGCTTCTCTCAGGTAGAGGAAGTGGACTATGGGGAAAATTTCTCCCTAGTGGAAAGATATTCCTCAATCATAACCATTATAGAATTAGTTGCACAGATGGGGTGGAAAATCCATCAGATGGATGTGAATACTGCCTTTCTCAATGGTGTTTTTGAGGAAGAAATTTACATAGTGAAAGCATATGGATTTGATGCATATGACTGGGAATCACATGTGTGTAGACTTAGCAGATCCCTATATGATCTCAAGCAAATGCCCTAAGCATGGTACACTTGGATTGACACATATCTCATTGGATTGCGCTTCACAAAAAGTGAAGCAAATCCCAATATCTATCACATTGTGACAAATGGAAAGTTTCTTATCTCAGTATTGTATGTTGGAGACTTGATACTTACAGGTGATGAGCAGTTGATCCACTCTTGCTAGGATAAACTTGAAAGATAATTCAAGATGAATGACATGGGCTTGATGCATTACTTCCATGGGAAAGAAGTATGGCACGGTGATGGTGAGTTGTTTGTTAGTCTTGGGAAGTATTCCTCTAAAATACTTCAGATATTTTACATGGAGAACTGCAAGCCTATGGACACACCTCTAGCTGTAAACTGGAGGAAGGAGAGAGCTTCTTCAAGAGAGATAGTAGTTGTTACCATCTACAAACAACTTGAGGGATCACTAATGTATCTAGTGAACACAATGTATGACATATGATATGAAATTAATAATTAGAGTCAAGACATACTGAAGCATATCTTGTATTGGAAGGAAGCAATGCATGTGTTGAGATACCTCAAAGCCACAACTGAGTATGGGTTATGGTACAAGAGGATAAAGGGAGTGAAGCTTCAAGGCTCACTGATGCAGCCTGGGTAGTGAGTCAATCAGAAAGGAAAAGTAATTCAGGTTTTATCTTTAGTGTTGGGCCTACATCTATTTCTTGGTATAGAAGGAAACAAAGGTCTATGGAACTCAGCTCAATTATGGATAAATACATGGTTGAAATTCAAGTAGCATGTGATGCCATATGGACAAGGAGAATAATTGTGGGTATTTTCAGTTAAGAGATGGATCTGACAATGATTTATTGTGATAATCATAGTTGTATCAAACTCTCTCACAATCTACTATTTCATGACAACTTCAAGCACATTGATATGAGGTACCATCACTTCTCAGATTTTTTGCATAGGATAATTATGATGCTATAGTACATTCCAAAAGAGGAGCAGTATGTACATATATTAAAAAAGTCATTGCCAAGAGGAAAATTTTAATTCCACAACTGCAGGATAGGGGTTGTGAAAAATCCCTTTCTTTCTAAAAGGGAGAGTTATAAATTGTAGCAAGAAAGGATAAATTTGACTTGTGCGTGAGTCAAATTTATTAATTTCATTTTCCACATCAGTGGGATGACTTGGATTGCAGTTAACTTGTGTGACATCGCTTTTTATACTAGTTTACTCAGTAAATTTGAGTTATAGTCTACAATTAGAGTTGTGCATGTAGTGATTTCTAAAATTTAGCAATATAGTTTAGTTATTTTCATTTGAGCTCAGTTAACTAAAGGTCAATTGAGTAGTATAACTATTTTTAACTCAGTGATCTCTCATTTAAACTAGTCAATCATCTAAAAATAGCCGAGAGATGCATGGAATTCGAATTTCCTAGTTGGAGTAGAGAAAAACACACATTGTAATTATCAACTGTATAGCAGTTGAGTGTACATGCTTGAAAATTAAGAAGGTGAATCATTCCTTTGGAATTGAACAAGAAAATAGCAGGAAATTCATAGATTTTAGGAGCTAATTTTCACACAAGGAAATAGGAGGAAGTTTGGGGCCTTGAATTGGCTTAGTGTTGGCAACAAAAAGGTAGTCAACAGGAGAACATGTTTACAGTGCAGAGTGTGCTTCAGGATCGAAGAAAGACATTGTAATAGTTTCTCATTATCATTTGATTAATAAAAGGCAAAGGAGGGGTTTTTTCGAGTTCGATTCCACTGTAAAATCATTGTGTTCTTGTGGTTTTTAATGGTTGTATGTCATTGCATTTCTTTCTATGTTTTGATTTCCATTCCATATAATATTAGAGGAAATTTGTAATATCTTGACTTTCGATTTCAATAGCAGTAGAAAATTTCTATTAATTTCTACAGTACAATGAAAATGTATATATAAATAAAATCACCCTAAATACATTTAAATGATTTTTTATAATTCAAATTAAATTAAATTAAATTTTTAATAATAATAAAATTATTAAATGTAATAAACATAAAATAATTAATATTATTAACCACCATTATAATTATAATTATAATAATTATTATTATTATTATTATTAATCAAATCACAATAAGCGGTTCTAAATGTGTCACCCTTGAACTTGTATATGATTTATCTAGAACTTGTATTTTTCTATAATTCAAATTAAATTAAATTATTTTTTAATAATAATGAAATAATTATTATAAAATAAACTCTTTAACACACCTAAATGAGGGGCTCTGCTAGGGTTTACGCTTCTCCCCTGCAACTGCGCCGAGACACTCTGAATTCTTGGAGCCTTCCCACAGGCTCTCTCCTACCGATTTGCAGTGGACTTGTGCTGGTTCACCTACAATGGCAGGCCCGTCGGGGGGAGGCGATAGGTCCTCCCCCTCAACTCTCGATAAAACATCCTCCGAGAAAACTACAAAGGATACGGCTTCGAACCAAACAAATCCAGAGGCCGAGGATAATAGAAAATCTAAAGCGTAAGTCGCCTCTACTGACAAGGAAAATGCTGTACATGAAGAAGAATCTAGGTAAAAAGGAAAGCCCCAGGTGACGTCAACCACCTGCAAACCGATTGCAGCAGAAAGGCCCAAAATTGAGCTTCCAAGTCACAGGATCAATGGACGGATCCAGTACATGAAGGATCACGCCCTGATTGGAAAATTTATCAAATTCTAGCCCACAGAAAAGGCCCTGCACAGGTGGATAGAGGCCAAATGGAAACCCAAAGGGCATGTCACCCTCCAACTTGGCCCCAAGGGTTTCTTTACTATTATCTTTCTCTGCATTGAAGATCGTAATAGGGTCCTGGATGAAGGACGGTACTTCTTCAACTCAGTTGGCATTTACCTAAGGGACTGGATAGAAAGATTCAACCCCAATAAGGAGGATTTTAGCTGGGCTCCTATCTGGATAAGGATGTACTTGCTCCCTCTGGAATACTGGGAGGAAGAATATCTAAAAGAAATTGGTCAAGGATTAGGTGAGTTCATCAAAATCGCGGAGGAAACGAAGTTGCGTCGTTACACCTCCTACGCTCGCATTTGTGTTTATATGCGACTGGACAAAGCACTCCCAGATTCGGTAAGCCTCTACCATGACGATTTTGAATGGATTCAACCTCTTGATTTTGAGCATGTTCCCTTCCGCTGTCGTAAATTTTATATCCATGGGAATCTCTTCAGGGACTGCCCTCTCAATACCAAGCCTCAAGCCTCGGATCACCTAGATGAGTCTGTCCCCGAGGGGTTTACCAAAGTCACCAATCAAAGAAGATCTCACAAGAAACCCCCCAATGGGAAAAAACTCACTGTTCCCACCTCTTCCATCCCCTCTACCAGCAATAGATTTGATGCTCTAGCCTCTGTTACTGATAACCCTCCCCAAGCTGATCAGTTACCACCCCACGTGGCAAAGTCATCCTCTCCACCCCCACCGCCTAACCCTAACCCACCCCCTTCATCCATGGGGGCACAATCAAGTCCTTCTGAAGAGCCTTTCAAAGACCCAGACTGGAAACTGAATGGAATGGATGTGGACTGCATTCCCATTCAGCACTCTGGAGATAACAGTCAAGCACAAAGCATGGAGTAAGAACCAGAAAGCATTGACCTGAAAGGGCTTGACATTTTTGAACTAGAACAAGCCTGCATGAAAAAGGAGTTTGACAAGATTCAAGCGCATCAGCTAGATAAGCTGGAAGTGATCATTTGCAGAGCTTTCAGAAAAAAAGAACTGGGAATACAACCAGGCAGCAGATGGGATGGCAACCAGCCTCACAAGGATTCTAAGAAAAGAGGAAGGAAAACAGACCTGGAAGAAACAATCACAGTGGGTAAAATCCTAGTTGACTCTGGAAGATATGCAAAGCTAACAAAGTATTACAAGCCTCTACCTTACAGTGAATCATGAGGCTCACTTCATGGAATGTAAGAGGACTAAACAGTCTTGGGAAACTCAGAATGATAAAAAACATGATAAATTTGGAGCAGCCTCAAATCTTTTTCATGCAGGAAACTAAATGTAATAGTAGTACTCTTGGCAACATCCTTTCAAGAGCTTGGCCTGGCTGCCAATCAGTGGCGGTGGATGCATCAGGCGCTTCTGGAGGGCTGGCCATTGCCTGGAACACCCAAGCCATCTCGCTCTCTGATTTTCATGCCTCCCATCACATCATCCAAGCAACTTTTCATATCATAGGTACCAATATTCATGGACATCTTACTAATGTCTATTTCCCACAGGAAGCAAGCAGTAAAAATGTTCTACTGGATACTATCAGAGAGCTTAATACTGCTAGAATCCATCCTCTCTGGATCCTAGGAGGTGACTTTAATATGATCATGCAACTGGGGGAAAAGATGGGAGGCAGAGCCAAATTAGAGCCAAAAAGTTGCCACTTCAAAGACTTCATACAGGACAACTTGTTGATAGATATGCAGTACAGCAATGGAATTTACACCTGGAGTAATCGCAGAGCAGGACGCCAGCACATTGCCTCTAAGCTAGACAGATTTATAATCTCAGATAATGCCGTCCATCTGGGAGGAGACATTTCTACCTCTATCCTCCCACTCAATGGCTCTGACCATTGGTCGATCTCGCTATAATGGCAAAGACTGGGGAATTCGAAGCGGCGCCCTTTTCTCTTTGAGGCTTTTTGGCTGAATCACCCCACATTCAAGGACCTCATCAGCTCCTGGTGGAAGAACTTCGTGCTGCCAGAAGGGTCCAAAATGTACCAGTTCCAACAAAAGCTCAAACTCCTCAAAGCCCACATCAAACATTGGAATCATTCTACTTTTGGGAATATTTTCCAAGCATAGCAGGACCTCAACAAGGAGATGAGAGCTCTCCAGTAACAAATCATCACTGAAGGCTATACGGAAGAATCAATGGAGAAGGAAAAGCATCTACAAACTCAACTGGAGGAAAGATCAAAGCAGGAGGAAATTGTTTGGAGGCAGAAATCCAGAATACGATGGCTGAAGGAGGGTGAAAGAAACACCAAATTATTTCATAGGACCATCATTCAAAGATGAATGCACAACACAATAACCTCAATTAAGAATCAAGAGGTGGAAAAGGTGGAAGATCATGTAGATATTGAGAAGGCGCTCATCGACCACTTCCAGGAATTTCATAAAGAACCTCCTTTGGATATAGGGCCGACCATCAACAAAATTACTCAAAACATTCCTAAAATTATCACTGACGAGCACAACTAGCTCCTGTTACGCCCAATCTCTCGTCAGGAAGTGGATCTCGCCATGAAGCAGCTCTAAGATGGGAAGGCACCTAGCCCTGACGACTTCACTACCACCTTCTTTCACCATTTTTGGGACCTCATCAGAGAGGAGGTTTGGATGGTGGTGGATGAATCACGCTCGATGCATTGGCTTCTCCCTTCTCTGAATGCAACATTCATCGCCCTTATCCCAAAAGAAGAGGATGCCAGTACGCCCGACAAATTTTGCCCAATCGCCTTATGCAATTTCATCTACAAGGTTATTTCTAAAGTCATTGCCAACAGATTGAAACCACTTCTACCTCTTCTCATCTTGCCTGAGAAATCTGGATACGTAGAAGGAAAACAAATTTTGGACGGAATTATCCTCACACATGAGATCATTCACTCTGTCAAGCACACCAACCAGGTAGGTATTATCCTCAAGATTGATCTTTCTCAAAATTTTGATAAATTAAGCTGGTCCTACATTCAAAAAATGTTAACTACTTTTGGTTTCTCCCCAACCTGGGTTCGATGGGTCTATAGTCTTATCTCTTCCTCTTTTTTCTCGATCCTTATAAATGGGATTCCCTCGCGCCCCTTCAGCCCCACAAGAGGCATCAGACAGGGGGATCCCCTATCCCCCTTCCTTTTTGTTTTAATGGTGGAGGGTTTGGGGCAGCATCTTTCATCGGCCCTCAAAACCCAGCAAATCCAGGGCATATTTGTTCACAACTCACCTGCCATCACTCACCAACAGTTTTTAGATGACAACATGGTGTTTGGGTACCCTTTTGTTCATGAAGCCTCCCAGCTAAAATCCCTCTTGAATGATTTTTCAGCTGCCTCTGGAGCTAGCATAAATAATGCCAAATCTCAGATTTTATTCTTCCACACTCCTCCTTTAACTCAATCCGCCATAGCCCTTATCCTTTGTTTCTCTATTACCTCTCTCCCCTCCAATTACTTGGGTGCCCCTCTCATCGCCTCAACCCTTAAGCATGCTTCCTAGCACAAGCTCCTGATAAAAATTGAAGCTAGACTCTCTTCATGGACTCTCAGAACTTTGAACATAGCTAGTAGACTGGTCCTCATCGAGGCAGTGCTACAGGCCATGCCTCTGTATCTTTTCTCCATACTGGTGGCACCTAAATGGGTTCTCAAAAAAATCAAAGCCCTGCAGTAGAATTTCCTTTGGGGATCCAAAGGCACCAACCACAAATGGGTGTTGGTTCAATGGTCAACAGTCTACAAACCCAAGGATCAGGGAGGAATAGGATTACGGGATCCTACCCACAGCAATGCCATTATGAGTGCAAAAATTTGGTGGAACTGGTTCACTGCCGCCAACAAGCCCTGGGAAATCCTTTGGACTGCCAAGTATGCCAATCATAGACCCCAGGATGAACTCATCAGATTCACTCCAGAGGAGAAAGGCTCACTCATTTGGAACGCGGCCAAACAACATCACTTACTCATACAACAGCATAGCTTTTGTGAAGTAAGAGATGGTAGATCTGCCAGATTTTGGACCGAATATTGGGAACAACTTCCTAAACTCACCAACACCTACAGTCTGCCTCTTGGACCAGAATTGGACATGCAACAGTTAGAAACTGCTTAGCAACAATCGAGGGACATTGCAGAGTAGGGCTACAGGCAGTGGAAACAGGCAGCAAGGATTATAAGGAACAATGATGAGCAAGCCAAGGATGTTATTACTGTTGAACTCAAAACTCGGTCCATCAGAATATCAAATGACAGGGACATTCTCAGATGGGGACACACTCCTAAAGGAACTTTTTCAACCAAGGAAGCCTATAAGATCATCAGCAATGATCCAGTGCCCAAAGATCCTCTTTGGAGCTGAATATGGAGTTTGGGAGTCTGGCCTAAGGTCGCTTTATTTCTTTGGCTCCTTGGACATCAAAGAATTCTCACATGGGATAATCTATGGAAGAGAAGCTTTCATGGCCCCTCAATATGCCCCATCTGCTGTGAGAATGAGGAAACACAGCAGCATCTCCTCTTCACCTGCTCTCTGGCCACTCAATTGTGGGAGAAAGTCAGTTTTCGATGCCAACAGAATTGCAGACTAGATACCGATATAATAAGCTCCATACGTAAATGGCACCAAAATCCTTTCAAAAGTGAAATTCTTAATCAACTCTCGAGAATAATCCCAGGCCTCCTCCTTTGGACAATCTGGAAAGAGAGAAACAAATGCATTTTCAAGGATGAAAGAACTTCAATTGATATAATCTGGAGGAAATTTTGTCTCAATCTCACTGAAACCTTAGCTCTGCAATCCTGGAACACCGAGGATTACCCTACCCTGGCTAAAGAGAAAGCCATATGGGAAAACTGGGGTATTCAGCTTCTACCCGGAAAGCAAGTGCACACAGCTCCTAAAACTGACAACTCTACGAAATCTTGGATTCCTCCTCCCAAGAACACCTACAAACTCAACTTTGATGGTGCTTAAAAAGGAAATCCTAGTATGGTAGGCTTCGGAGGAGTCATAAGGGATCACAAAGGCACTCCCATCGTTATTTACCTGGGCAGTCTTGGATGGGACACGAATAATTCAGCTGAACTGGAAGGATTATGGCAAGGGCTTCTCCTCTCTCAACAGACCGGGTTGCATCCTCTAGAGATAGAGGGAGACTCCCAAATCCTCATTAATATGGTCAACTAGCTCCTGAATGGGGCTCAGGCACAAAAAATTGCTAGCAGTTGGCGCCTTGAGGCTTGTTTGGAAGAAATCGAGTGATGGCTTCACAACAACCATGCTCTCCTCTTCAAGCACATCAGAAGGGATGGCAAAAAAGTTGCAGATCTTCTTGCCAACCTGGGAGTCGACTATGAGCACAATCTTATTACAGGGACGCTCGACATAATCCAGAACAATGAACAAAGATAGAAATGCCAAATTTTGGTTCAGGGTGAGGCAGATCTCCCAGATGCGGGTGCTATCGAGCGCGCTGGAGTTGATGGGACGGGGGTCTAGCCGGACAGGAGGCCACATGCCTTCCCGCAAGGAGAACGTCACTCCAACCTTAAACATGTTTACACTGAGTTTAATTGCATTTATTCTGGGCACACTTCATAACCAGGTTGCCACTCCTCGATGCATTTTCGACTGCTATCTATTGGATTGTCCTCCGGTGCATATTAATGACTATTCATTGCAGATGATCTACCGCTACAAAGCCGACCTGTTAAAAGACATGGACCCGTCTTCTGTTCCGAGCTCTTCTACCTCGCCGGTGAATTGGTGGTGCAGCTCAGGTGCTGGGATTGCAAATGAGCGCACCGTTACTGGTAAGCAAAGCCATATCAATTGTTGCCTGGAGCTTGGTGAAAACCTTCATTTCTCTCTTTCTGGTTCCTGCTTGCTTGCCTCTGTCTTTCTGAACTCCAATTCGACACTATCCTCTGTCATCTCTCTGGTTCCCTGGCTTTCTTGCCCCGACTCAGCTGTGAACATGCCTCACCTCAGGCACAGAATGCGCTGTAGGCGTGGGTCCACCAGGAGCTGTGTCAGGCGTTCTCCTTCCTCCTCTAGCTCGCCTTCTAAGTCTTCTTCCCCCTTGGACAGTCTTCCCAGTCTTCTCCGTGGTCGTTTGCTTCGTTCGGGTCGCAGGCTGGACTCTCCCTCGTCTTCTGCTCTCCCGGCTCAATCCCACACTGCCCTTTTTTCCTTCGACTGCTCCCTCAATCGTCCGAGAGCCACTGCTGCTATCTCTGTTGTGTTTCTTGAGGATCCCCAGGACGAGAAGCTCCAGAATCCTTCAGAGGGGCAGGGTATAAACGGCAACACCGAGCAGGACCAAACGCTTCAGGAATCGATGGGGCAGCCCAACGGAAGCAAGGCTGTTATGCTGGGAGTCACGGGGCAGGGCCAAGCAGAGCAGGTGGTCCCTCCACCCTCTAGGAAAGTGGTCCACTCTGTCGAAGACCTGTACAACGATCGTGGCGAACCAGATGAATACTGGTGCAGGGTCGAACAAGTTGCTCCTGATGAGTAGTTCTGCTTTTCAGATATGGTTTCTTTACTACGTTTCTGCCCTCTCCAATGGGCGTGTTTTTGACTTTCATGTTGTTTCATGTTGTTTCAAATCATGTTTTTGTTTTTGTCAGTCACAGCCTACAGTATTCTAAGTATCCCGCTGGTTTCCCTCCTGCAGGGCAGTCTTAAACTCCGTTTTTATATGTCTAAAATGCCTCAAAATTGGGCAAGGTTAAGGCTTCGGCCTACTGTACACTACTTCTTCTGTTAATAGACTATTTTTACTTAGAAAAAAAAATGAAATAATTATTATTATCACTATTATTATTCCAACCACAGTAAGTGGTTGGAAACTTGTCACCCTAAAAATTCTATGTGATTTATCTGGAAAAAACATGATATACAATCAAATAATTATGTATATAAGCTCCTCTATTTTGGAATAATGATTCTTAAATTTTAATTTAATTATAAATAATTAATAGATAGATGGCAGGGATTTAAGTTCTATGGACATTTCACAAAATAGTTTACCATGATAAAAGATTGAGAAGGAGCTCAAAAATAGTTATGTCTTTTTTTGTGTTTCAATGTAATTATAAAAATGTTGTAAAATTAAATTAAAAGAAAATATATATAGAATATTTTGATTGTGAAATGAGTTATGGCTTTATGGACATGTAGCATTGATAAGTTATGGTATTGGTTCATGGTATTGTAAGAAAATCTATTTATAAGTTCAAATTTTCTATAGTAAAGTGGGAGTGGGATTTCATGATAAATTGGAGGTTGAAACTTCATAATTAACAACAACCTATTTAATTTAGGCCTACTTTAAGTTATAGACAAAATAGCAACACAATTTCAAGCAAGAACGTGATTTTTTGTTTTTTAAGATACATTTTTTAATACATAAATCAATTCAACACCTTGAAAAATTACTAAGACACTTGATTTTGGTAGATTAAACATTTTAAACTCAAACATTTAAAAATATCTATACAATTTTAATTAAAATTAATAAAAATTATTACCTTAAAAAATTCATTTTAACTAATTTATATAACTACACTAATATATTAATAATTAATTTCAAAAACTATTAACTTAACCAAATATTAACTTTAACTTTAGAGTCACTCTCTTCATAACCCCTAAAAATTTAAAACAAATATAAATACAAAGCCACGTATTAAAATTCCCTATTACTTACCCGTATGTTACCTAGAAATTTAATAATAGCACTTAGAATCTGTGTCAAACAACTGCCATACTAAGGTGTGCGGTTCAATTTACATTATAATAATAATAACAACTGGAATTCTTGCGAAATTAATAAAAAACTAATCCAATTATCAATTACTATTAATATGATTTTGAAAAAAATTATAAATAAATAAATAAACGTCCAGGAAAAACGAGAAATCCAGCTCACACTTCAAAGAACTTTTCACCAAAAAGATAATGCTCAATTATTTTTTTTATAATTTATGCTTGAAATAGTGGGCAGACCGTTATATGACGGTTGGTTTTGTGGACTTGTATTCTTTTATATAACTCGTGTGGGAGGGCTGGATCTTGAGGAAGGAGCGCACTGAGAGGAAGAGCTGTGAAGGGTTTACGGTGCCTGCAACGTCAACAGTGAGAATTTTTTTGGCGCGAGAAAGAATTATTTTAGAAATGGAAGCAGAAATCTGGCAAAGGCTCCCAGAGGAGTTGTTGCATATGATTTTAGCAAAGCTGCCAATTAGGGTTCTGGGAAAAATGAGGACTGTCTGTAAACAGTGGAAATATCTACTGTCTTCTCGTGATGCCTTTGAAGGGCTTGTTCAAAATTGGTCGCTTTGTTCCACCCCAGGGTTTCTGATTCAGATCCATTGGGATTCGAAAGATGATGTGGAATTTTGGGTTATAGAAGGATGCAGCGGTTCAGACATTTACAAAGTTCCTTTGCTCAATTACAACGTTTTGCATACTTCCAAGAGCATCCTCTGTTGTCACGAAAAAGGAGATCGGTTGGCTCTTTCCATAGGAATTCCTGGTACCACCAACTGGAGACACCTACCTCGTCCTCCTATACCTGCCTACACCTTCACTGGAATGGTTTTCGACTCTTCCACAAGGCGTTGCACTCTCATTCTCAGCTATTCTTTTACGAACCACCAATTGCAACAAGTTCAAGGTGTTAATAGAAGAATGATGGAGATGTGTATTTATGATTCAGAATCCAACGAGTGGACTCAACTTTCTACGATGGTCCCAAATCATATCAATCCTTTTGAAAAGGGTATTTTTTGTAAAGGAAAATTTTACTGGGTGGCGTGGTACCCAAATTCCCGCATCTTCATCGCAGCCTTTAATATTGCTGACGGAGTCTGGACAGAGATCCCACTGCCCCAGGGATGGCGCACGATTCATCCTCAAAATTTTGCTGAATATGATGGGCATCTCGTGCTGCTGGATCGAAAGGATCCTGATTTTGTTCGGATGTGGAAGTTGAATGAAGCAGGAGAATATGAAATATGGTGTGAGCTTCGCCCCACTGCTTTGTCAAAAGAAGACTCTCCGACATTTCCTTTGGTGGCCGTGAACAACAGTGGGTTTATTGTGGCAATTGATAACAGATTAAGTATGTCGATATTCAACTCTGCTGGAGAATTGATCGTCCAAAAAATGGAATTACCAGGACATCGCACATCTCAAACATCAGTTCGAGGGTTTGCATCAGCTTTCGAATCTACCAACCTCTGGTGGCCGTAGGAATTATTATTTTTCTCATATAATTCTTTTGGGTGATAACAATTACCTGTTTGAATTATAGCAATTAGGGTACAGAGAATCATGGATGCCGAATTGAATCAGAGGGATTCAATTTTTTGTGGTCATCAGAAAGGATAATCTGCATATACATATTGTTAAATAAATTTGGATTTGATAGGAATAGTTGAATAAGTTTGGATTGGGTGGAAATAGTGATTGAGTCATGAATTCTTATAGTGATAGGAATAGTGATGGAATCATGAATTCTTATAGTGATAAGAATAGCCAATAGTGATGAGTCACGAATTCTTATAGTGATAGGGATAATGATGAGTCATGAATCTGCATATGTTTTTATTGTTAAATAAATTTGGATTGGATAAGAAAAGTCAATAGTGGAGTCATGAATTCGTATAGAATATTGATTGATTTGGATTGGATACAAATAGTGAGTGACTCATGATTTTTATTTTTTTTTGGTACTTGAGATGTAAATCTTTATATTGAACTTGAGCCAATGTGCATATGTTTTTATTGTGGAATAAATGTGGATTGGATGTCATTTTTTATATTGAATTTGAATTTGGATTCGATAAGAATAGTTAAATAAGTTTGGATTGGGTGGAAATAGTGATTAAGTTATGAATTCTTATAGTGATAGGAATACTAATGGAGTCATGAATTCTTAGAGTAATAAGAATAGTGATTGATTTGCATTAGATACAAATAATGAATGAGTCATGAAATTTTTGGGTACATGAGATGTCAATGTTTATATTGAACTTGAGTCAATCTGTATATGTTTTTATTGTTAAATAAATTTGGATTGGACGTCATTCTTTATATTATGTTTTTATTGTTAAAAAAATCTGGATTGGATAAGAATAGTTAAACAAGTTTGGATTTGGTGGAAATAGTGTTTGATTCGTGAATTCTTATAGTCATTGGAAATAGTGTTTGAGTCATGAATTCTTATATTCATAGGAATAGTGATCCAGTCATGAATTCTTATAGTGATAAGAATAGTGAATGATCTGGATTGGATACAAATAGTGATTGAGTCATGAATTTTTTTTTTGGTACTTTAGATTTCAATCTTTATATTGAACTTGAGCCAATCTGCATATGTTTTTATTGTGAAATAAATTTGGATTGGATGCCATTCTTTCTATTGAACTTGAGCGAATTTGCATATGTTTTTATTGTTAAATAAATTTGGATTGGATAAGAATAGTTAAATAAGTTTGGATTGGGTGGAAATAGTGATTGAGTCATGAATTCTTATAGTGATAGGAATAGTGATGAGTCATGAATTCTTATAGTGATAGGAATAGTGATGAGTCATGAATTCTTATAGTGATAGGAATAGTGATTGATTTGGATTGGATACAAATAGTGATTGAGTAATGAATTCTTTTTGGTACTTGAAATGTCATTCTTTATATTCAACTTGAGGCAATTTTCATATTATTTTATTCTTAAATAAATCTGGATTGGATAAGAATATTTAAATAAGTTTGGATATGGTGTAAATAGTGGTTGAGTCATGAATTTTTTTTGGTACTTGAAATATCATTCTTTATATTGATCTTGAGCCAATCCCCATGTGTTTTTATTGTTAAATTAATTTGGATTGGATAAGAGTAGTTAAATAAGTTTGGATTGGGTGGAAATAGTCATTGAGTCATGAATTCTTATAGTGATAGGAATAGTGATGAGTCATGAATTCTAATAATGATGAGAATAGTGATTGATTTGGATTGGATACAAATAGTGATTGCGTCATGAATTCTTATAGTGATAGGAATAGTGATCAAGTCATGAATTCTTATTGTGATAAGAATAGTGATTGATTTGGATTGGATACAAATAGTGATTGAGTGGTGAATTTTTTTTTTGGTACTTGAGATGTCATTCTTTATATTGAACTTGAGCCAATCTCCACATCTTTTTATTGTTAAATAAATTTGGATTGGATAAGAATAGTTAAATAATTTTGGATTGGGTGGAAATAGTGATTGAATCATGAATTCTTATAATGATAGGAATAGTGATCCAGTCATGAATTCTTGTAGCAACAAGAATGTGATTGATTTGGATTGTATACAAATAGTGATTAAATCATAATTTTTTTTTTTTGTATTTGAAATGTCATTCTTTATATTGAATTTAAGCTTTGAGGCTTTTTTTATTCATAATATTAAATTTTATTAACAATTTTCTCACTATACAATATCAATAAACTTAATACATTTTAACATTCATTATTTTTTATCATCGTTTCAACTTTTAGAAATTTTGAAAAAATAAAAATAAATAATATATCAATTTTTTAAGATCAATCATTTGAAATTTTTCCTCATTAAATTTTACATCGTTTATTTTTCTTTTTCTTTTTTCCGCAGAAAAAAATCGGATTTTCTATATATTAGAGAATCACAGAGCATATGCAAAAGCATTACAAAAAACCGACCTGATACCCTTCGAGGAGGGAAATAACAAGGCAGTTGCGACTACCTTGAGTACTCATCGTACTACAAAGGCTGCCAGAGCAGAAAAAAAGACAGACAAAATGTCATCAAACTGTACGCTTCCTGTCTTTCCTATCTCCCGGCATGATGCCGAAACAGAGATAAGGAAGGTATAAGAAGCCAGGACTTCAGAAAATCAAGACAAATTTACCAGATACTGTGCAATGGTAAGTAAAAACTCCTGGGATCGGTAGTGGGCACTATTCCGATCCCAGAACTTCTCAAAAAGCAGCATAATAATAGTTTTTTGTTTTTGACTATTTTTGACAGTTTACACAGGCCTCCTCGGGCGAGGAAAACAGCCTGTTTTGAGGAAAGTGTATCAACATGTCCATGGAATATATACAAAAAACATTACATTAAAGAAGAAATGTAACCAGTAAGTTTTTTTTTAAACAACACAAACTTTGCAGAAAATAAAAATATAATGCTGACAGCACAGCATCATCCGAACTCTGGCTGATCCAGAGGAGTGAGCACCCCCTTATCCATCTCAGTTACTGCCCAGGTCCCCAGAGCTTGCTGTACACCTGCTTTAGATAAGGTATCGGCCTCCTGATTTCTTTCCCTGTAAATGTGGCAAACAGTAATATCATGAAAAAAACTTTTGATATTCATAATCTCATTAAGCAAAGGAAGTAAAATGTAATTTCTGCATTGTTGGGTCCTGTTGAACCAGTTCACTACATTCTTTGAGTCACCAAAGATCTGAACCTGTCGCATTTGTTTCAAGGAGAGCCAACATAGTAAGTGGTGTAAAGACTTGAGTTCAGCAAAATTATTTGTTCCCTGTCCCAGACCTACTGATGCTCGTAAGGATTTATCGGTGTTTTCATGTATAACCAAACCTGCTCCACATTGACCATTTTGATCTGCTGCACCGTCGAAAAAAGCCCATGGAACAGATTCTCTGATGAATTCTGGCTGTATAGAGCGAGAGCTAGATTGACCTGATGAGGGTGGAATGCTGTCAAAAATGGCTACCCCTGTCACAGCCAATTTCCCGATAGGGAAAAGGAGATCTTTGAATATTAATTGATTTCTTGCTAGCCACATGCCCCAAGAGATCAAGAGAGGAAGGGAGCGGATTTTGTCATCAGAGGTTGACTGCCACCATCGATGCCAAGCTTGCTGTATACTGTCTCCTTCCCATCTGAGAGGGGAATTGATAAGTCTCAGTGTTTCTGTCCACAGACTGGCATTGTAAGGACAGGTTAGAAATAAATGCATAGTAGATTCCTCATTTGATTTACAGAGAGAGCACCAGCCAGGGCCAATTTTCCCCCTTTTCTGCAAGAAATCCCAAGTAGGTACCTTTTTCTGAAGGATACACCAGAAGAAGAGTCTGGTTTTTGCTGGACATTTTAGCTTCCATAGGGGCTTAGACCACCAGGCAGGGTCTTCCCATCCTTGTTGGGTCATCATCCACTTGTACCCCATCTTAGGGGAATAGATTCCAGTCTGTGCATGCACCCAAACTAACTCATCACTTCTTTCTGAAATCCGCACAGAAGAGTTTTGAAGGTCTGTCACATAGAGGCTCCATTCCTCCCTCCACCTTTCCTCCAAAAGAAGATCAGCACCTGTCAGCCACCCTTGTCTCCATATGGAAGTTGTCCATGGGTTTGCCACTTGATTCAAAAATTGATAGCCCCTTGCAGTCAAAAACTGTCTCAGGTCGTTTGATAGGGCATATCTTTCCGAGCACCCCACCCAGGGGTCACAGCCAATTCTCACTCCATTACCTTCTCCTACTTTCCACGCAAGACCTTGTTCTATGATGTGTGCCGAAGCGACTACTACCTTCCAGACTACTGAGGAATTTTTGGAAGTCTTTGTAGGGTTGCGAACCCATTCTAATGCAGTGGCCGGGGCTATGTACTTCCTTTTTGTGACCATCGACCATAGAGAATCAGTCGAGATAAATCTCCATGTAAGTTTTGCTGCTAGGGATTTTGAAAAGGAGGACAAATGCTTGATTCCCCAACCACCCCATTCTTTTGGTCTCGTGATCTTATCCCAAGCAACCCAAGGTGTCACATGTTCTGATTTGGTTCCAGCCCATAAAAATCTGCTGCACAATTTATCTATAGAGGCTAGTATACCTTTGGGTACCCACATTAGACTTGCCCAGTACACCGGAATGGCCATCAGAACTGATTTTATTAGGACTAGCCTCCCTGCTCGAGACAACCATTTATGGCTCCGTTTATTTTTCTTAATATAAAATAAAAACAAGAAAAAAATAAAATCCTAATATGAATTCGGATTAGAATTGTTCAATAACTAGAGTGGCAACCTTACTTCTCTTTCACTAAAACTCAGCTTCCGGATTAGAATTCAATCACTATAGTGACAACCTTACTTCCCTCCCACTAAGACTTACCTTTTTTAACTTTGAAGAGCAATTTCTTCCCTTATAAAATAGAATTCGATAACTATAGTGACAACGTTATCCGAATATGAATTCGGATTAGAATTCGATAACTATAGTGACAACGTTACTTCCATTTGGCTAAAACTCCTTTTAAACTTTGTAAACGCCCTCCAAAGCACCAATGGGTGCCATGTCACCCATCACTCTAATCACTTTTCTCTCCAGATCTCTAGCAAATGATGTCACACCACAAACATTTGGAGACCAGACTGTGCATTCAGTCAAAAACAATAAATATTGCTTACAGATGTGACGTTGGAGTGTATAACTTACATCATTAAGCAAGCAGGTTGCGGAATGATAAAACCAGTAACCATATCAATCGTTTTAGGTATTGATGATGTTAATCGTACTTGTTGATTTGGTATGTTCTATTGTTTTTGGGTATTGACAAACATAACTGTGTATTTGTATAAATTTGGTGAAACAAAGATATAGTCAAAATGTCAAGCAATGAAGCAACTAGCTTCTCTTTCTTAAACTAGCTTGTCCACATCGAACTAGCTTCTATTTTCCATGTGATCAATATAATTTACCTTTCACGTGGAATGTCCACCAGGTATTCATGCATCAGATGTATCTTGATTCAATTAGTATTGTAAATGGTTACATCAGGAAAAAAATGATTTAATGGATTGTATGGTTGGAATATAATTTACCCATTACTTGGAATGTCCACCAGGTATTGATTCATTTTAAATATGAATGTGTATATTGTATATCGTTTGATCAAGAAAGAAAAATGTTAATGCATTTTGATTATGAATATCTATATTCTATATAGTTAGATCAGGAGCGAAAAATGATTTAATGTATTGTAGGGTTGGATTATTCGAAAAAATAATTGATTTAATGAAAATATTTTATAATTTTTTTATTAAAATATCTATTTTAAAATTATAATTTTAAAACGATAATAAAAATGCTAGATGTAAAAGATGGAATATAAACCAGGTAAGAGAAGTCACTATTTAAATAGATAACTATTTAAATAGGAAGTTTGAGATTTGAAAAGAGTAGAGAGGCTTATTATTTCATTTGAATTTATTAATTGTTTATTATTTAATTTGAATTTACTAATTTATTTGTTAATTTTATGGTTAATTTAACATAACATATTGAATATATATAATAAGTAACTTTTCATAATTAATTATTTTAAGACATCTTTATAAAATCATTTTTAAGTGTATATATTGATTATGTAAATAATAATAAGGATTAAATTAATTAAAAAATAGTTTTGTTTATATCAAAATGGAATCTGGATAGGTATAAATAAAGTTAATATTTTACTAAACTAACAACTTACTTACATTACATACATTTCCCTTCTATTGAGTTGTAGAGTAACATTTCCCTTATTTTATTATATTAATTTGAAATTGATGAAATGAGGATGGAACACCTGGGTTGGTAGCTTAGTAAAATGTTAACTTTATTTATACAAGATCATACTTGTAATGAATTTAATTTTTAACAAAAAAAAAATACTTTTTATTAATTTAATCACTTATTATTGTTTACTTAATCAATATATACCTAAAGATGATTCTATAGAGAGGTCT
The DNA here is from genome assembly GCA_034641835.2 of Pinus albicaulis. Classification (NCBI taxonomy): domain Eukaryota; kingdom Viridiplantae; phylum Streptophyta; class Pinopsida; order Pinales; family Pinaceae; genus Pinus; species Pinus albicaulis. The sequence goes on from MU968389.1 coordinate 7,342,139, forward strand.
TAGACATCATTACTTATTGAAAGTTGATCATAATTATTAACCTCAAACCTCCTATTTAAATATTGACCTCTCTTACCTTGTTTATATTCAAATTTTTAATTCTTCCAATTTTATTATCAGTTTAAAATAATAGATTTTCACCATGATTCATAAAATCGGTTTAAATTTTTATAGATAAACTGTGTGCAAGATTATAAAACCTTGTGCTGATGGGGCTATTAAATAATATTAATAAAAATATGATAATAAGGGGAAAGGAATGTAGAAACTTAATAAAAAAGATTTTTTTATTGAGCGCAAAGATGTGTGAGATGTTTGTAATGTAAATAAGTTGGTAGCCTTGTAAAATATAAACTATATTTATACAATATTATACTTGTAATGAATTTCATCTTTGACATAAAGAAAAACTTTGTTTATTAATTTAATCAATTATTGCTTACAAAATCAATATACACTTAAAGATGATTCTATAAAGATGTCTTAGAGATAATTACTTATGAAAAGTTATTCATAATTATTATGCATATTCAATATGATTGCGTTAACATGTTAAATTGATCACTTAAATTAATAAATAAAATTAATAAATTCAAAGTGAAAATAATAGGTCCTCCATACACTATTTTGAAGCCTCAAACCTCCTATTTAAATAGTGACCTCCATTAAGTTGTTTATGTTCAAAATTTTAATTCTACCACTTCTATGTGGGATTTCACAATGATTCATAAAAGTGGTTAAACTTTTTATTTAGCCCAAAGCTTATTTTATAGCCTAGTATGAAAGGGTGTGTATGTCCTATCTATCTTGTAAAGTTGACATGTGTATATTTAAAATATATAAAAAAATTATTCTTTAAATAGAAAAATAATGTTGGCTATACTAAAAAAAGGAATTCAATGTTGGTTATCAATAAAATAATTTAACACAAATTAATATTGAAATATATTTAAAATTATATTAATAATTAAAAAATCATTTTAATTTGGGATGATAAAATTATGTATATATCATGAAAAATTATTTTTTATGGTTAAAACATTTATTGGGTCTTGTATATACTTGTAACACCAGGCAGTGAAAAGTAAAGACAAGTAAATATAATCTCTTGTATTAGATTTGTTTTGTTTCATGAATTAAAAAAAAAATATTCATAATTGGTACAACTTACTGGAAATTTCCAATATTCCAGAGCAGTTAGAAGGAGTAGTTAAAAGAAAACAATTACCTCCCCCTCTGTAGATAAATATAAGGTCTCAGTGAGAAGAACAGGGTGTTGTGAAAAGAAAATAAAAAGGTGAGGAGAATGGGGTGTTGTGAAAAGAAAAGTCAAAGGTCGGACAAATGAATGTTGTTTAGAGAAGAAAAGGGTCGAAGAACTGAATTTTGTTTAGAGACATGTAACGTATGATGTCTAGTTTCTAAATAGAGATTGATGCCTTAGGCTCTGGTGAGGAGTACTGGGGACTAGAGGGTATTATTGTCTCACTCATGGTTGGGCAGCATAATCAGTTTTATTTATTATCAAATAAGTATTTTAATTATGTATAATATTAGATGAACAATTTAACTCTATATTATTATTATGAAGAATCTGCAATGATTGATAGATACATGTACAGGAAAGTGGTAAAATAGTTATTTTCATTTTATGAAATTATGTAGATTAATACATGTGCAACAATACTTTAAATATTGTTTTTAGCTACATGTGTTTAGAGTATGGCATGTATGGTTATCAAAATATGTGTCAGTGAATTCTGATAGAAGCCCTTTAGTTGATATTAGCATCTGTCTATAGAAATTATGAACATATAAAGACCCTCCACTATAATATATAATAGACTCATAAGAGAATGGTTGGTGGTATGGAATGTATTCCTTGGCCAGAGTTATATCCAAGGAGTTATATTGTTGTGTAATTAACTCATCGAGTTAGACAATAATATAAAGCAGTACTTCTGAATAATGATAGAAATAAATAAACTAGCTCAGGAAAAATACTGAAACCTGGCGTCGGATGCTCAAATTTAATTATTCGATTTTATAATAAGTCAAACGACATTCTCTGGAGGATATATGTGGAGGTTTAGACCCCAGTTCCAACTAACAGTCGGTACTGAGGTCCTTCATCCTTTGGGATGTGGGAAATATTTTACAACCATTGTGTTTAATCGAAGTAAAGAGACAATACTTATTTATGTAGTCTGAGAAGGGCCAATTGAAAAAAGATACCAAAAACCTTTTGAATACATAACCCTCAGAAAGTTATACGTTATTTTACTGAAAACCAGGAAATAACTTAGTAAGAAAGATTATGTATTTAAATAGCCATAAACCAAATACAAATACCGAGTAACCTTAACAAGGAGGAGGCACATATGATCTTGAGTATGCATGTAAATAGAGAGGCAGTAAACACTACAACTAGTGGTGGGAAAAATATGTCGTATCAGAGTATCATGAATAACATATAACCTTCATATAGTCTGGAGAGTTTTTCCATTAGATGGTACTGAACCGACGTAGTTAATTAGACCAAAAACCAGCGAAATGAGGAATTACTTCCTAACCATAAAAATAGAATTACAAGGTATTCCCCAAGTCTTGTTACAATCTTCTGAAAAGAAGATGTAACCCTCTTCAATACTCTCAGAATAAATTGCACAGTTTAAACCTCTCTAGTAGAGTAAAGAGGAAAGAACTGAATAGAACATGGCCATACATTTATATTTTCAAGCGTAACAGTATAGAGACCAGTGAACCCTATCATAATAGAGAAGAGGGTTGGTCTCCCTCCAAAATCCCACACATTAAGAAAGACTTAAATAAATAGAACAAGAAACCAAAGCTTATAGATGCATGGTACTCACCGGTATGAGAAAGTTAGGCTTGGCGAGGTAAAGGTGTTTCTGAATAAAGGATGCCACCATCTAAGCATGAACTAAAGGGTCACCCATCTGAGAACCCTACGCCACAAATATAAGCAAGCATGAATCAGCAGAAAACCCCATTGTTGTGAGTGTTATCCATGAGTAATTTAGGAATAGGAAAGGATTTTTACCTTGATGATGAACCTCGGGGATTCTTGAAAACCATACCATTTCTTCGAGAGCACTAAACCTGTTGAACGACAAAGGCATGCAACCATGCAAGAAAGAAATTTCATCTTTATCGGCTCATTGGTAAAATCCTTAAATGTAAATCGATACTTCGAAGAAAAAAAAGAATAATATAGTGCAAAGGGTCAGCTTATTCTGTTACCTGTCTATGAGAGTCGATTTGAGCAGAGATTGCGAAGAAAGCCTCTGGTGCAATTCGAACCCCAGAACTCCATCTGGAGTGGAGAGAAATGGCGAGGGAGTGGAATGACTGGCATGACAGAGGCAGGGGTAGGGTTTTCATTACCCTAACTCCCTTTTCCATAATTGTGACCATCCAATCATAGAATGTTGGAGTGACAGACAGGAACAGTACACTTGGACCCCATCATTACCGATAGCTACTGGTCGAGAGGGATTGCGAAGGTTTGAAATGTAATTCAATATTAATCAGCAGTGAAGATGTGAGTCTGAGAACCAGCCATACTCGGTTGTGCATCAAAATCGAAACAAGGTTCATTGAATATCTATAATGATGAGTACATAACCATAAAATTTTTGTATTAACCGCACCAAGTTGTTGAACCGGATAGGAATAAATTAATTGTGACATCTTTGTATTGTATGCATAGATAACACTTAAATTTTATATAATGTACTGTGTATTAAGCGAATAATTCAATGGCGTCACTAAAGCCAATAACACTCAATGACACTGGATACTTATGTTATATTATAAATAAATAATCAAATCACCTTAGAATCCGAGATGACTATGGCTAGGGTCAAAATATATATTGTGTTTTCTTTGTTATGGTCTTACTTGATGTTTAAATATATTAAATTAGTGAAGATTACAAGTAGTATCAAAGCTGAAGGATTTAGTAGTGGGGCCTATGAACTTAACTACGATTAAGAAGATCATTTGAGAGAGTGAATAAGACTCTATAGAAGAATTTTTCAAGAAGAAACTTTCCATAAGCAAACGATAATGAATTCTGTTAATTAATGGAGTTATTGTTGGTATGTCCTTACATATAAGAGGTGATATGCTAAGAACTTAGGTGAACCAATACTTGTGTGGAAGATTTATTTATTAACCCATTTTATTTAGCTAGTCATAAAATCGTGATTAATAGATAATGTTTCATGAGAGAAATTTATGATTGGGATGATACGAAATTATTTATATGTATTTTCTGTTACAAAACGATAACTAAAATTATCCCTTCAAAATGCAGGTGGGCTAGCTTGTTTTTTCTCAAGTAATCTTATGCCAATACTTGAGAATCAAAATTTTGTTTTTCTACAACTATGTGCATGAGTTTACAGACATGTATATCACAATGACTTTCTAGAGTATTTATCATAGTACAATCAAGTATTTGAGATTTATGACAACTTTTCTCTGAAGTTGAATCATGATATTGTCACTTAGAGGTCTTAGAAGTGTGACATTTTCTAATCAGGTTGCAACACTTAGGGTTGCAATGATATTTGAATTTTCTCCACTCATTATTTCTATTTTTAGTAGTATTAGTCATTTTCTTTTACAAACTGAGTAATCGATGAGTTGGATGTATAATAAAATTCTAGGATCTGTTTTTCATATTTGAAATTACCATCAAGGAATTCCTTAAATAGAAGCAATGCATCATTTTGTTGACTTCTTGGATAAGATAGTGATTGGGTACCTTGTTATTCAGTGTTGATTCAACATCTTAATGTAGCATGCATTCTTAGTGTTTGAATAAATTCTTTGAAAACACCCAACTTGTTGGTAAAATTATTCAGGCATACATGCATTCCTTTGGGTTGACTTGTGTATGCTTTCTTTTGTTTTACTGACCAAATTTGAGTAGGAAATTATAAAAAGGATGAATGATATTTTATTTTTGGGCATGAAACTAATTTCAATGTTGAATGTGCCTATCCTCTTGTTATACAAATCAATGCATGGGAAAGCCACACATGACTGTAGGAAAAAATTATAGCTCATGATGGTTACATCATGCAACTCGTATGGACCTCAGGGGAATCGTTTTCGTTCTTTTCTTGGTTTTAAGATGGAAAATGTTTCTGTTGGCTTCCTTGTTGGTAAGGATCCTTACTTGTAGGGATTCCATACCAAGTTTTGGTTTGAATGACATTATTTTGGGTATAAGTGAAGTCGTAACACTTGCCTCTTCCATGGATGAGAATGATGGTAGAGAAATGGACTATTTTTACTCTGTGGGAAAATTGAGAGATGGAATACATGAATACCCATATTACTATTGTTGATTGTGTTTGATTGTGTAGGTTGACATGGATTTGAAGAGAAAATTATCATGCTATGTGAATTATTCTTACAATCATAACAAATTTTAAAAAAATGAGAGGAATAAACCTTTGTGTGGATATAAAACAAGTTTCACTATAATTTTAATGGTGGCATTATAACCTTGCGGATAGTTCTTTTGAACAAGTGTTCTTATTACAAGTAGTATTTTAAAATTTGGAATAAATATATTTGGTTGTTTTTATCAGAAAATATGTATAGAAAGAAAAAATAAAACACTTTTCACACTTTCTTGACATGAGGCATGGAAAGGCTTGTGATGCAACAAAACTGAATTCCAGACCCCTAAGGAGAGATGGTCAACTGTAGCATGACTCTGTCAACATTTCTGTTCTAAACCCCCGCTCTTTGTACACGTGGTCTACTTCCTCTTTTCCGGAAATTTATTTATCAAATTCGTGGAATTTGATAAATAAACGTTATCCACAACCTTTGGCAATTAAATTATATAATTGAGCTCTATATCAATAACCAGCGCCTTTTGAATAAATGATTTTTAAATAGACCTTTGGTTCCGGGCCCCAGCTTTACGAACAATAGACCAATCAAATGCACACGCCGTACTTCGGTTATCTTCCCTGCATCTTCATCAAGCGATCATCGTCCGATGGCCCCTTCCCCAATCAATGGTGCACAGCAATATCGCTCGGCTCCCTTGGTCGAACGATAACGTGCGATGGCGCGCTTTGAATGGTGGTTTTCCGTGAGTCTACCTCGCCACGTTTCGAGCGCTCTATGGAATCGCTCCCTAACCAAGAAATACTTCTTACTCACCAAAAGCGGTGCGATATGGGCAATCCGCCTTTGTAAATCCACTCGTGGCTTTGGTACAGTGACTAACCAAGGTTCACGTCGGGGTTGCGTTCTCCTTCTTTTGTTAACTCAGCTTCTGACCCCGGTTAGGAAATTCCAATTAACAATGAACAACATAATTTTCTTTATTAAGTGGATTTCTTCACAGGGTTTATCCAAACAATTACAAGGAAATAGACAGAGAAATGTGGACTTATACAACCACCACATTCAACGATTCCACACGGAACCAGTGTACAATCGTCTCACAATTAAACAATTTCTTCAGAATTAACAGTTCGATAAGATACGATGGCCAACGGGCACAAAAATTATTTAACTGGAAACAATTATTAACATAGAGACTTTATTACAGAGACTCTTCTCTCTTCCTCTCCTTTTTTCTTTTTTTTAATACATCCGAGGGATTACAATTATATACATAAACATTTGTCTGTTCAGTTCCTCTGCGAGGACTGTTTAGGAAACCCAAAAGCCTAATTACAATTATTCAATTAACTGAACTGACAGATGGATCGAATCCAACTATTCGACTTCTACCAATCCTAACTAATCTAAATGAAATAGTCAGCTGAGGTATTGACACCTAGCTGTTACAATTAGATGATTTTGACCCATCCTAGCCACAACATGTGGAAAAAACCTCCTACATTGCTGGCTAGTGTCTAATGCCCCTACAACAGAGTCCCGAGGGAAATCTTCTTCATGGGCTCCTGACCATGAGCCCTTCCACTGATCTACCTATCTTCTGCAACATTCCTTCAGTCACCCAAGTGGCATCTTCCTCTTGTTTGTCCTTCCATTTGATTAAGTACTGAAAGTACTCTTGTCCTCTGGTCCTTTTGAGCACTCTTTTGTCCAATATCTTCTCTGGTTGCAATGGTTGTGCTGGTGGTAGCTGCTCTTTCCACTCAATTTTTCCCTTATCTGCTACTCTTTCTTCTGCACCATCATCTTCATACTTGTACAAATCTGCAACATTAAAAATGGGAGATATTCCAACATCAGGAGGTAATTCAATCTCATAAGCATTTGCAGAAAACTTTCTAAGTATCTTGCATGGCCCAATATTTTTGAACTTAAATTTGTTATACTACTTCTTTGGGAATCTCTCCTTTCTCAAGTGTGCCAAAACCTGATCTCCTACTTCAAAATGAACTTCTTTCCCTCTCAGGTCTGCTTTACTTTTGTATTTGATGCTGCTACCTTGTAGTTGTTGTTTAACTTGTTCACGTATGGCCTGGATCTCTGAAGCAAATTCCTTACCATCAACACTTCTCAGCTCTGCCCTTCCCATATTTCTCAACTCTGATATTCCTCTGGGGTGCATTCCATAAACAATATGAAATGGACTCTGCCCTGTGCTCTTGTTTGGTGAGTCATTATATGCATATTTTTCCTGGGGAAAAATATGATCCCACTGCTTGGGATGCTCTCCTACAAGACTTCTCAACAAATTTCCCAAACTCCTATTCACTACCTTAGTTTGTCCATTAGTCTGGGGATGATAAGTTGAGCTGAAACTCAGTTTGGTACCAAGTTTCTTCCATAGAGTCCTCCAAAAGTGACCAAAAATATGGTGTCTCTGTCTGAAGCAGTACTCTTGGGCAACCCATGCAATCTAACAACTTCTTTTAAAAACAAGTTAGCAACATGGGTGGCATCACTAGTTTTATAGCATGGAATAAAATGTGCCATTTTGGAGAATCTATCCACTACAACAAAGACTGCATCATTCCCTCTCTGAGTCTTGGGTCCATACTCACCATGTCCCAAGGCCTGTCCCGAATAGGCAAGGGAGTGTACAATCCTGCATTCTGGCTCCTTCCTTTGGCATATTGATAGATTTTGCAATTCTTCACAAACTTATCCACTTCTGCTCTCATCTTAGGCCAGTAATAGAAGTGACTCAGCTGCTCATAAGTCTTATCAGTACCAAAGTGTCGAGCAAGTCCACCACTATGCTTCTCTTTGATCAAATTTTCTCTCATGGAACATCTTGGTACACACAGTTGGCTTCTTCTGAATAACAAGTCCTCCTACAGAAAATAATCCAGCCACTAGCTTCTATCTGTTAAAACAGGGTTACTACATGCCTCAAATGCTTCTTTAAAATCTGGATCTTTTTTATACAATTCTTTGAGAAAATGAAATCTTACAACTTCAAAATATGTTTCTTGAACAAGCATGTGCCTCCTATTCAAAGCATCAGCTACTTTATTGGCTTGGCCACTTATATGTTTCAAAACAAAATTAAACCCTTGGATATACTCAACCCATTTAGCATGCTTATGTTTCAACTTGGGCTGCTGTACAATATACTTCAAAGCATAATTGTCAGAATATAATACAAATTCCCTGGACATCAAATAATGTCTCCACTTCTTCAGTGCCTCAACAATTGCATAGAATTACTTCTCATAAGAGGAATAATTTCTTCGGGTGTCATTTAGCTTTTCACTGTAATAGGCTACAGGCCTATCATCCTGACTCAACACAGCTCCAATGGCCTCTCCACTGGCATTACAATTTACTTGAAATGGTTTAGCAAAATTAGGCAGGATCAAAATAGGCTTCTCTGTTATCTTTTGCTTCAAAACTTTAAAGCTTCTTTTTGCTTCAGCAGTCCACTTACATGGCTATTTTCTCTTCTTTATTGTCTCAATTATGGGTGCATTGATCTTACTGAAGTTTCTTATAAACTTTCTATAAAAAGTAGCAAGTCCATGGAAACTTCTTACCTAAAAAACATTCCTGGGTGAAGGCCACTCCACAATCGCCTTGACCTTTTCTCGGTCCATCTTTAATCCTTCTGCAGAAACAACAAAACCCAAATACGCCAACTCTTCCTTCATGAATGAGCATTTCTTCAAATTTATCAGCAGCTTCTCTTGGTGCAGCTTCTTCAAGACATGATTAAGATGCCTTAAATTTTCTTCTTTAGTTCCGTTGAAAACTAAAATATCATCCAGATACACTATCACAAATTTACCAATGAATTCTTTCAATACTTCATTCATAAGTCTCATGAAAGTGCTAGGTGCATTTGACAACCCAAAAGGCATTACCATCCATTCATATAAGCCTTCATTTGTCTTAAAGGCAGTTTTCCACTCATCACCCTCTCCTATTCTAATCTGATGGTATCCACTTTTTAAATCTATCTTTGAGAAATATTTAGCACCACTCAAATAGTCCATTAAATCCTCAACTCTGGGCAAAGGGAATCTGTACCTTATTGTGATCTTATTGATTGCTCTGGAATCAATACACATTCTCTAGCCTCCATCTTTCTTTGGGATTAATACTGCTAGTACTGCACATAGACTCAAACTTTCTCTGATCAGCCCCTTATTTACCAATTCCTATACTTGTCTCCTGATTTCCTCATTTTCCTTGGCAGTCATTTTGTAGGCTGCCTTATTTGGCAGATTTGAACCAGGGATAAAATCTATCTGATGGCTGATCTTTCTCACAGGTGGAAACTCATCAGGTAAATCATCCACAATAATGTCACAATAATCATCTAACATCTCTTGGATTTCTACTGGCAAATCAGAAATCTTTGTAGAAGTAAGAACTACCTTAGGTTTGCAAACTAAAGCAAAGCTTACCTCTTCTTCTTCTATCTGTTGCAGATATTCCTTCCCGCTCAGCAACAAGGTCTTTGGATCAATCACTCTGCTATATGGCTCTCCTTCTTCCATGGGTATCAATGTATGATGTACCCCATCCTTGGAGAACTTATAAGTGTTCCTCTTGCCATCATGCACTGATGCTCTGTCAAATTGCCAAGGTCTACCCAGCAGTATATGACACACATCCATGGGCATTACATCACATAGGACCTTATCTTTATATTTTCCCATTTGCATCTCTATCTCACACTGTTCTTTCACAACCAGCTGGTGCCCTTTATGCAGCCAGGACACCCTGTAGGGATTTGGATGCTCCCTTGTCTTCAACTTCAACTTTTCTATTACCTCAGTGGAAACTAGATTGTCTGTGCTGCCACTATCAATGACTAGTTGGCAGCACTTCCCTTGGACTTTGCATATGATCCTAAACGAAGACTTCCTTTGTGCAGGCTCAGTGGCCTCTTTGACTTGCTTCAACAGGACCTTATTTATCACCAAGGACTCTCCCCTCTCTGGAAGAATTTATTCTTCAATTTCTGCCTCTTCTCCAGCCTGGGCAGCAACAGCATTTCTTGGACCAGCACACACATTCTCTGGGCACTAATAGTGCTTATGTCCCACTTGCTGAATCTATAGCACCTCAGTTCTCTACCTCTACCTCTGTCTCTGCCTCCTCTTCCTTTTCCTTTATAAGAACCCCTTCTGCCCCTTGCATCATCCTCTATATATGCATTCTGAGGTGAGCTATTGTTAGCTCCATCCCTGGGTGTAGTAGGCTTTCCTCTACCACCCTGACTTCCCTTTCCCCGGAAAGTACCTCTCTTCTTGGCAGACTGTTTCCTCAGGAGTTTCTCCTCTGCTTTCAACGCCATCTGGTAGGCCTCTTCCACTGTCTTAGGAGACAGAAGACCAATCTCATCTTGGATCACCAGCTTGAGACCATTCACATATCTGGCAGTCTTCTTTGGTGTGTCTTGGAATTGCCCAGCCCTTATGTTCACTCTGTAGAATTCCTCTGTGTATTGTTTTACTGTCAGCAACCTCTGTCTCAGGTTTTGCATTTGATTATACAATGTCAGCTGATAATCACTAGGCAAGAATTTACCTTTTAACTTAGCCATCATTCTGGTCCAGCTCTTGATAGGTTGCTTGCCAACTCTCCTTCTTTCTGCCTGCACTCCATCCCACCAAAGTGCAGCCTGTCCTTTCATCTTTGTCACTGCAAACTTGACCTTTTTATCTTCACTTATTTCTTCATAATCAAAGCATTTTTTCATTTCGTTTATCCAATCCACCAGCTCCTCTGGATTCATTCCCCCTGCATAACTCGACACTTCAATTCTGGCCTTAACTGCAGACCCCAGAACAGTTCTAAGGAGTCTCATGTCAGGAGGAATCTCAACATTTTCTTCCGCTTCCTCTGTTTCAAGTTCGCTGATGTCTTCAGGATCTCTGGTCTGTCTTCGCTCCACGGCGTCCACTCTGGCTTCAAAGCTCTGAAAAATCTCCAACACCTCTGCATTGGAAACAAGTCTCCTTCTTCCAGTACCTCTACCAATTCGGATTGCCATGTCAGCTCTCTGCGAAAACAACTCGAAAAAAATAGCTCTGATACCACAAATGACACAACAAAACTAAATATCGGACCCCTAAGGAGAGATGGTCAACTGTAGCGTGACTCTGTCAGCATTTCTGTTCTAAACCCCCACTCTTTGTACACATGGTCTACTTCCTCTTTTCCAGAAATTTATTTATCAAATTCGTGGAATTTGATAAATAAACATTATCCACAACCTCTGGCAATTAAATTATATAATTGAGCTTTATATAAATAACCAGCGCCTTTTGAATAAATTATTTTTAAATATACCTTCAGTTCCGGGCCCCACCTCTATGAACAATAAACCAATCAAATTCATGCGTCATACTTCGATTATCTTCCTCGCATCTTCATCAAGCGATCACCGTCCGATGGCCCCTTCCCAAATCAATGGCGCACGGCAATATCTCTCAGCTCCCCTGGTCAAATGATAATGTGCGATGTCGTGCTTTAAATGGTGGTTTTCCGTGGGTCTACCTCTCCACATGTCAAGCACTCTATGGAATCGCTCCCCAACCAGGAAATACCGCTTACTCACCAAAAGCGGTGCGATATGGGAAATCCGCCTTTGGAAATCCACTCATGGGTTTTGTACAGTGACTAACCAAGGTTCACGTCGGGGTTGCGTTCTCCTTCGTACACTCTCCGTTTGTTAACTCAGGTTTTGACCCCGGTTAGGAAATTCCAATTAACAACGAACAACGTAATTTTCTTTATTAAGCGGATTTCTTCACAGGGTTTATCCAAACAATTACAGGGAAATAAACAAAGAAATGTGGACTTATAAAACCACCACATTCAACAATTCCACATGGAACCAGCGTACAATTTTCTCACAATTAAACAATTTCTTCACAATTAATGGTTCGAGAAAATACGATGGCCAACGAGCACAGAAATTATTTAACTGGAAACAATTGTTAACACAGAGACTTTATTACAGAGACTCTTCTCTCTTCCTCTCCTTTTTTCTTTTTTTTAATACATCCGAGGGATTACAATTATATACATAAACATTTTTCTGTTCAGTTCCTCTGCGAGGACCATTTAGGAAACCCAAAAGCCTAATTACAATTATTCAATTAACTAAACTGACAGATGGATTGAATCCAACTATTCGACTTCTACCAATCCTAACTAATCTAAATGAAACAGTCAGCTGAGGTATTAACACCTAGCTATTACAATTAGATTATTTTGACCCTTCCTAGCCACAACATGTGGACAAAACCTCCTACATTGCTGGCTAGTTTCTAATGCCCTTGCATCAGCTTGTTTGTAAAAAAAAATTTTCTTTCTTTGAAAGAAAGAAATCTTATCCAAAAGAAAAAGAATTAGAACTGTGAAGTATGCACTTAGAATTGGACATTGAAGATTGATAGTTGTACCTCAAATAATATAATTTTGACTATGCAAGGGGAACCTCAGAATACTAATGAAAATGGTTAACATTAACCACTTATATCCAATACCAAGCATGATGATCCTTCAAATTTCTACCTTTATTGTTGTCCTCAGAAAGCATAAATATATTGATCTTATGTTGATATTTTGAGCTCTTGTTGGCCAAACAAGAATATATATTTCAGGTGTCAATGCATGAGCAATGAACAAGACATAGTTCACTCTCTTGGTGCATAAAGTTGTTAATTTCACAATGAAATGATTTTATGGAATTTCATGCAGAATGGAAATGATGGATTATGTTTGGTATTTGTATTATGGATGATGATTTATGTCACTGGTTTTTTCCTTGTCGGAAAATCTTGAGTTAGATGAGGATTATGTTGTTGTTTTTACTTTGATATATATAATACAATCAATTGTTGTTTAGTGTTGATGATGTAGAAATGATTCTCTGGCTTGAACAATTATCTAGTCAATTGTGATGTCTAACCAGAGTACTAAGTGATGATTATCTTAGGAAAATATATAATTGGGTTAATGGGCATGGCTCTGAATTTAAATAGAGAATCAAGATGCTTTACATCATAGTAGGAAGGTAAGGAAAATCATGCACCATGGCTTGCAAGTCTAGGGGGAAGTATTGTGTATCAAACAGGTCCTTAGCACTAAATAACTATGGAATTCTAGAGAAACGTATTAGCTGTAAAGGATCATGCAAGCTAACATAGCGTCAAATCAATCATTAGAAGTGAATGAATATTCCCAAGATATCTAATATTTTGGCCATGTGTGTTTCCCTACAAAATGACGTCCCTATTGATGTATGTAATTGTTTTTATTTAGGAGTTTGTTCAACATCCTAGGGAATGCATGTATAGAAAAGGTTAGTCTCTTTTTATTGTGATGGTCCCCATCCACATACCTGTAGGCTCTGTCTGTGTGCATAGGTTACTAATTTATTGTAGTTTTATTTTAGGAAGCGTCCAAAATTGTTCTAGTGATTAGTTCCATCATACTAGAAAACTAGGAAAAATAATAAAGATGGATTTGAGCTCCTAGATAATATTTGAGGAGTGCATCCTCAATATATTTCCATTGTTATGGCTAAATCAATATACTTATTCATCAATCACTGGATATCATAATTGCATCATAGTGACAAATGTTATGATGTTGCATCTGGTGAGTTGAATTTGAAGGTAAAATGTATACTCATTAATATGTAGATTGCATGATGTTTAAATCGGCTTGTGGAAGATGTATGAATTTTGATACATATGATGTTTCAAAACTATAAGATTATTTAATAGATAGCTATGTGGGGTTTTCAATAAATCCTGTAAATAAAATTTCAGTTGTAGTTTTGTTATATTTCAAATAAAGTCAGATTACTTTGGTAACCCACTGACCCACTAAAGTGAGTAATTTTCTAAAGAACTAATATAAGTGTGATAATAAATCTAGCTATTTGGGAGGTCATAGGATCAAATCTTCTTGATGACCACAAGGTTAGGCCTCGCGTGTAAGGCTAATGATTTAGATCCCCTTGGGAGGGTCTATCGAGATTTTAAGATCATGAATGTAACTAGGTTCATGTGTGCGGGCACATGGATTCGTGAAACACCAGAGAAAAAAAAAATGTGATAATAAATATATGAATATACAAAATTATTCATTACCTGCAATGTGAAAAAGAAAGATCCAAAACTGAAAAGTAGGATGCAGAATGGACTTTGTGTTGCAATGAATTCTAAATAACTTAATTTCTATATAGAAGTAGGAAAATCCAAGGTGAAAATAATTAAGCCGCTTGGGAAAGTAGACATTATTATAGTAAGGGAAAGGAAAATAATCCATTGAGGGTTAGGTAGGACGTTGCTCGAAGAAATATTCTAAGCTAAGTGTACTAAAACAATGGAGACTCTTGGAATGAATCCTGGAAAGGGAAAAAAAAACTGAACTGGACTGGCAGTGTTGATGTTTAGATTTGGTAACATATAAGGTTAATTACTGCTATTTAGAGGAGAAAAGCATGGGGGAGAGACTAGAAATCATAGCTAGTCTCAAGGTTGTATCCATCCTAAACTTTACTGGTGTAAAACTAGTATTCATACACAGATGAATATGGATAAAGGTATAATTGTGCTAATTAGTGCGATCTCTCATGAGAGAAAACAATGATTGAACTCTGAATATATGATTATTATTTATTAAAAAGTAGTGCAAATAACGTTGACACCATGGTGGATTTAAAATTGTAATAGTAATGCTTGGAGCAATCCTTATCGATTGGTGAAATCGTTGGGTAAATAATAGAATTTATAATGATCCAGTCATGATGTATGCTAATGATTTTTCTTGATGAGTATATACATAACAACTGGTAATGTAGTAATTAAGATTGAAATGAGATATGTATATATGAATCTAAATAAGTATTGATGATAAATTAAAACCCACAAGGATGGTGAAAGTAGGTCAAACTGGAAAGGAGGACCGTAATCGAACCTTTGAGTTTTATCACTTAGAGAAAATGGTGTTATAGAAAAAAAGAAGTTACCACATTATGTTCAACAAATGTACTTCAGCCAGGAAGAGATATCTGTGAAAATTGGAATAAAGATTTGATGCATAAGCATATTTTGACATGTGTTCAAAGTTAGGAAACATCCAGGACAATGTTTCACTCAACGGGGGGAAGATGTAACACCCCGCAATGAAAAGTAAAGACTATTAAATATAATATCTTGTATTAGACTTGTTTTATTTGATGAATATATATATATATATATATATATATATATATATATATATATATTCAGAAATGGTATAACTGATTCGAAATTTCCAAGATTCCAAAGCAGTTAGAAGGTGTAGTTAAAAGAAAATAGTTTCCTTCTCCTCTACAGACAAATAGAAGGTCTCAGTGAGGAGAAGGGGGTGTTGTGAAAGGGAAAGAAAACGATAGTATAGCAGAATTTTGTTTAGATATATCTCAAGCTCGCTGTAATGAGTGGAACTCTCTAACCGATGGGAATTCTTGGTTGGACATGAGTCTTGATGCCTAGCTTCTAAATAGACATTGTTGCCTTAGGCTCTCATGAGGAGCAAGGGAGGAGTAGTGGATGTCATTACCTCACTCATGGTTGGGAGGAATAATCAATTTTACTTTTTTTGAGATAATTATTTTAATTATGTATGAGATTAGATGAGAAGATTAACTTTATATTATTATGAAGAACCTGAAGCGATTGATAGATACATGTACAGGAAACTAGAAAAATAGTTATTTTTTTTATAAGATTATGTAGATTAATACATGTGCAACAATACTGTAAAATATTGTTTGTAGTTATAGGTGTTAAGATTATGGCATGCATGGTTATCAGAAAATATGTGTCAATGAATTCTAATAGCAACTTTCAACTGATATTAGCGACCATTTGTAGAAATTATGGACATATAAATACCCTCTACTATACTATATAATAGGCTAAGAGGAGAATGGTTGGTGGCATGGACTGTAATCCTTGGCCAAAGTTATAGTGTTGAGTAGCTAAATCAATGAGTCATAAAATAATATAAAGTAGTACTTCTGAATAATGATAGAAAGAAATCAAATAATTGTCTAACAAAGGAACAACTTGCAGGAAAAATACTAGAACCTGACATGGGTTTCTCAAATTTAATTATTCCATTTTAAAATAAGTCAAACAAATTTATCTTTAGGAAATATGGTGAGGTTTAGGCCCTAGTTCCAACTAACATTTGGTACCGAGGTCCTTCGTCCTCCGAGGTGTGGGAAAATTGTTACATCCATTGTGTCTAATCCAAGTAAAGAGAGAGTACTTCTTTATGTAATCCAAGAAGGGATAACTGAAAAAAGAATCTGAAAAATTATTGAATACATAACCCATAAAACGTTATACGCTATTTTACTAAAAATCAGGAAATAACTTAGCAAGTAAGATTATGTATTTAAATAACCATAAACTGAATTCAAATGTCGAGTAACCTTAACAAGCAGGAGGCACATATGATCTTTAGTATGCATGTAAATAGCGAGGAAGTAAACACTACAACCATTGGTGGGAAAAATATGTTGTAT
Source organism: Pinus albicaulis (assembly GCA_034641835.2). Lineage (NCBI taxonomy): Eukaryota > Viridiplantae > Streptophyta > Pinopsida > Pinales > Pinaceae > Pinus > Pinus albicaulis. Next base: position 7,359,147 of record MU968389.1, read on the forward strand.
CATAGTATCATGAATCACATATAACCTTCATACAGTCTCGAGATTTTTCCCATTAGATGGTACCAAACTGACACAATTAATTAGACCAGAAACCCATGAAAATGGGAATTAATTTCTAACCATAAAAATAGTATTACAAGGTATTGCCCAATTCTTGTTACAAAATTCTGAAAATATGATTTAACCCTCTTCATTACTCTCAGAATAAATTACACAATTTCGATAGGTCCAGTAGAGTAAACAGGAAGGAAATCAATATAACATGGTCATACATTTACATCTTCAAGTGTGAAAGTATAGAGACCAGAAAACCCTATCATAATAGAGAAGAGGGTTGGACTCCCTCCAAAATTCCACACATAAATAAAGACTTAAGTAAATAGAAGAAGAAAAAAGAGGATTATAGATGCATGGTACTCACCGGTATGAGCAGGTTAGGCTTGCTAAGGCAAATATGTTGCCGAATGAAGTATGTCGCCATCTATGCATGAACTAGAGGGCCGCCCATCTGAGAACGCTATCCCACAAATATAAACAAGCATGAATCAGAAGAAAACCCATTTTCGTGATTCTTATACATGAGTAATTTAGCAATAAGAAAGGGTTTTTACCTTGATGATGAACCTGGGGACTTCTTGGAAACCATACCATCTATGTCGTCGCACTGAACGTGTAATATTCCAAAATGGGGAAAACATGAATATAGTGCATAAAATGGAAATAGCAGTGAATAACATTACACCAAAATGTAAGACAACCATGGAGCCATTTTATTATGTAAATCAGTAGGAAATAAGTACAATAGAAATGGGCACAACTCAAATAATCAAGGCAAGCAAGCCTCCCATGAATACATATGCCAAATTTGAAATATTAGTACATAGTAGAATGACCAAGAACAAGTACAATGCAATTTTAGATGGTACACTACTACTGGAAATGTACAGTAATATAGATCTGCTAATTTATGGCTCATAAACTGTCAGGAGTAGAGATCTATGCTCCCAAACACATTTACAACACAACCTAGGAAGGGTTTCCTGAAATATGCAAAAATACCAAAATGTCAGAATGCAACCCTAGGGCTGAATAGAAACTGCAAATAAATAACTGGATGGAGATGGATGAAGATGATGTCTGAATGAATAGATCTTTCAAGTGAAAGGTTGATCCCAACACTAAAGATATCACCCTCCAAATCAAGCACTCAAACCTCCACTGTAAATGCTCACTGAAATAACACGGTCAAAGAGGGAAACTACATTTTAGATGATGGGACTATGTTGGCCTGGTGCCAAGATGTGAAATATGCTCAAGAATCCTCCTGGATGATCTCCCAAGAGGAGCAATCCTTCCCCTTATGAAAAATTAGCTCCGGAAGTGGGTTTCTCAACCCTCCACTACAACACCCTGCGACATAACACAATACTCTACAGAAACTGCTTTGTAGTTGAAGACTGAAGCTTGACCTTAAGCCTGATAGTGGAAATGAAGTCCAATGCTCCCCCAAGAGGCATCTCAAGAAAGGATATGGATTCGCGCTCGAGAACACCGGTACTAAATAGCACAACAATCTCAACTAAATAGCTGAAGAATGCAAAATAGTCATGCAAACCATAAAATCAATAATCAATAACATGCCTCACTATGGTTGCCTTACCCTCCTTGTAAAAAAATGTGAGCCTTCTCACCTTGGGTCCCACTCATTAGGGTTTCCACCATCATTCAATCTTCCTCCCATACACACTGCATTGTCTCTATTGACGATCCACTCCTCCCATACCAGCATTGTTGACTTGGTCAAACCTGACCTTGTTCACATGCATTAGCCATTATTCACACATGAGGGTGCTTTATCCAACTAGGAATATGATCCCTTTTCACATTAAGAGGGATTTTATGCCTACTTAAAATATTTATGGGCCTCCCTACCCATTTATTCATCTAACTACATGTCAAGAGAAAAATTAATATTCAAATTAGATGCATGCTAATTTATGAATATTACAGTCCTCCCCTCCCAAATGTTGCTTGTCCTCAAGCAACTGCAAGGATAGAGCCGAAGAGCCTCCTCTCCTCCTCCTGTAGCATCCTCATATGATAAACTCCTCCAAGGAACAATATATTGTCTCATCAATAAATCTCCAAGTTTCCCCTCCCAGGCATGCTAGTTAGCTTTTGGTGACCACCCCATATAGCTATCATCATGTAGAAGTAAAACACCCATGGAGGAAAAAATGTGTTGTCTAGAGGCCTTCTTGAGGCATGGAATCTGAGATATGTTGGGAACTATCATTCCCATTTGAATCTCCCATCCCCAAGCTATCATGCCTCCAAAATGAGCCACCCTCCGAAATGGTAACTCATGAAAAATATCCTCCACCTTTGGCTCTTGCAATGTAGGTGGGCTGCATAACTGAACATGGTAGAAAAAATGGCCTACCCCACGTTGTCTCTCTCTCCACTTATGATAAGTGTAGAGTAGATGTTGATTTTGGGCTGCAATAATCTTGCCTTAAAGAGGAAAGAAGAAGACTGGATCGTCAAAGATCCTCTCTCTAGAGTCATTAATCATGTTAGCCCAAACCATCCCATGCAAAGTGAATGGTACATCATCACCATATGGTATCTAAATTAGAAAAATGCTAAAGGTTATGTGCAGGTTTGGATGATACCAATGGTTTCTCTAGTGGATACAGCGTAGTTTTGCTAACTATTGTTTCATAACACCATGTGGCAAGTTGTATTTCAACAAATTTCTAGCTGTGTATGTTTGCTCATCTACTACAAAGTATCAAATGGCATTATATATAAGTTGATAATAACAAGAATAACACCACATTTTCCCAAATTCATGCAAATAATGGTTATCTCCATCATAATTGTTGGTCCTAGAATGACCACGAAACCCAAATATAATCTTTCCCTCTTGTGGATCAATGCATTGTACATAGATGGTGAGAGAATGAAAATAATTTGTGAAATGATCAATAAGTACAGAAATACATTTCTTACCATGCATTGTGAGTAGGTTGGAAGTGAGGCCCATGGATGAGCCCTCTAATGAGAAACTCCTCATAAAGGTTTGCAAAGTGAAGGGATGCATACTTCCTTTGGAACACTCCATCAATAGTTACATACCCCAAAGTGACAACGCTATTGGCCTTGGTGATAAGGCTCTTGTCACTCGATGACTCCATTATTTTACATGCCATATGGAAAAGTCATCCACCATCATGCTGCTACGTGTGGGAGACTCCTTCCTATGTAGAAGTATCCCCTGATACTCCAATGCTCAAGGGTAGCCTCTTTGCACTTTGTTTTTGCCATCCATTTCTCTTGAAATATCATGCCAAGTATGGGATAAATTCTCTCAAGAGTAGCCAAAGAAACAATAACTCTTGCTGCCCCCTAACACCTCCATCATACAAATCATGAAGTGAAAATATGATGATTTACATGAAGAATGTCATATCGACACAATGCACCCAAATTCCTTGCTTCCATATGATGCAAGTGCCATGCTAAGTTACACCCACCAACATACCCTTAGAATAAGGATATGTCACATGATGGCCAAACTCTCTTAAGAGTAACCAATACAGCCATGCCTCCTGCTACCCCGTGTCATAGATATTAGGTGACTCATTAACCTCTTTCTCTGTTAGCTCCCTATATTACTAGTATAGTCCATTATTGTTGTTAGTGTAACCCCCTTATTGTTATTATTGTACCCCTATAACCCCCATATTGTTATTATTGTGCCCTTAAATTATTTTTTTAGGTCAGCTAGGATTACATTGTGGTCCCACTAGGATTACATTAGACCCCATGGACTCATATATATAGAAAGGAGGTTTTTTAATTTGTATCATCGAAGAATTGTTCATTCATGTAATGTATTGGAGGTTGTCCCCTCGAAGTGGCTTATTTCTAAGGCGTTGATGTCTCTTTTCTTCTATTTTTGGAGCTGGTCTCACAACATTTGGTATCCGAGCTTTAGATTCTAGGGTTTCGCTGCTCCAAGAAGGTCATCGTGGCATTTTCTCTATAACTTTTTTTCTACAAATTTTCAGAAGCTGAAATTTGTAGGGTGTGAAGCCGAAATCTTGAGGAACATGATCACAAAATTTCAGAGCTTGGTTCACAATATTTTCGGAGATATGATATGTGGAAGTTAAATATAATTTAATCTAAAAAAGTCATCGTCACATTTGCGCTATAAATTATTTTCTACGAACGTTCAGAATCTGAAATTTTTAGGGCACAAAGCTGAAATCCTATGGAAACTCATCACAAAATTTTAGAGCTTGGTTCACAATAGTTTCACAGATATGATCTATGGAAGGTAGTTCTTTTCCAGGCTTCTGAATTTCATCTCAAAGACGTCATCTTGGGAAAAGCTTCATAACTCTTTCTGTGAGCATCGGATTGGAGTGTCGTAAAAGGTGGCCACAAGTACATAGAATTTAGTTTCTTTTCTATCAATTTCAGAGCTAAAATATGAAACAGTGGCATGTGACAAGTCGTACAAGTTCGATCTACTAAAACAATCCATATTTAGGTCATTGTGGGAGATTGGACATAGCTTTACCTTGAAGAATCTAAATCAACTCAAACCTGTGGAATTCAAAAGAGGACTTAGAGGGCCATTGTGGTGCCAAATTTTAGATATTGAAGAGTTGTAACCACAAAGATAATCCAATTTAAATATATAACTCTTCAAAACCAATAAAAAGGTGTGTAATTTTTTTTGAAATGCATAAGTCGTGTTTGAAGAATCAATTTGAATTGATTCCAAGCGCATATTGTAGAATATATATCAGTATTGAGTTCTAAAAAATGCCCCGTAAAAATAATTAGACACCCATTAAGCCTTCAGAAGCCTCTACCATGACTCATGAAGATGAAGATTTGCAGCATGATCTATCAAAATTACAAGAGCAAGTGCACCAAATTTCGCTCTCACAAAGAGCATCAAAAAATGAAATAGAATTTTTGAAGAAAGGCATGGAAGCAAATATGGATGGTTTGAAGAAAGGCGTGGAAGCTAAGATGGATGGCGTGGAAGCTAAGATGGATGGAATGGAAGCTAGCATGGAAGCTAAGATGGATGACATGAAAGACAACATGGAAAACATGAAGAATGATCATAAAAGCAGACACGGAAGGTTTGACAAAGTTGATACAATAAATGTTTCGTAATGGTGAAAAGATAGTAGAGGAAACTCATGATGAGAACAAAATAAATGTTACTCATGACTTCATAAAGTATAATGTTGGCGGGAAGAACCACCATATTCCAAAAATGAATATGAGGAATTTTGATGGAAAGGATCCTATAACATGGATACTACAGATGGAGCAATATTTTAATCTCCATAATGTGCAAAACACACAAAAGGTACACATTGAAACTTTACATTTAGATGAAAATAAATTTGTATGGTATTGATGGCTTTTTTCCCATAAAAAATTTGTCACGTGGTCAATTTTTATGGAGGAAATGATAGCACATTATGAGGATACAAAGAGCAACACCTTCTTTAGCCAATTGATAAATCTCAAACAAAAGGGTTTATTGGAGCAACACATTGAGGACTTCCAAAAATTGAATATAAGGGTAACTAATATTCCAGAGGAACATAGTATTGATCTCTTCATAGGTACTTTAAAGGATAACATCCAACATGAAGTTCACATTTTGGAACCTAATTCATTGGAGAAGGCATTTAGGTTGGCAAGAAAAATTGAATGTAAAATTATGGCGACAGGGAAGCCTACCACTCACTTCTATAAAGAAGGAAGTGTTACGATGCCTAGATTTCCACAACCTACAAGGTTGACACCACAACAATTGGAAGAAAAAAGAGCAAAAGTGCTTTGCTACAGTTGTGATAGAAAATTCACTAAAGGTCATAAGTGTGCTGAGCAGAAATTATTTTACATAGATTGTGAAGAGGAAGAAGAAAATGAACAAGAAGAGGATATACACCAGGAACTAGCCCTAGAAGAGGAAGAAATGAGTCAGACCATATCGTGTAATGCATTGGCAGGAATTACCACTCCTCAAACTCTCAAGATATAAGGATATATCAAGAAGAAAAAGGTAATAGTGTTGATTGATTCAGGTAGCACCCAGAATTTTATTCATTGTAAGGTAGCCAAGGAATTAAATTGTTTCCTATACCCAGCACCAGAATTTCAAGTGATGGTTGCAAATGGAGGAACTATAAATTTCTCTGGAAAATTGCATATATCAAGCTAACCATGGGGGAATATTTATTGAATCGTCCAATGCTTTCCATTCCTAGGGGAGGTGCTGATGTTGTACTAGGAGTACAATGGTTACAATCTTTGGGGAGGGTAGCTTTTAATTTTCAAGAACTTTTCTTGAAATTTTTTTTAGAAGGAAAGGAAGTCGAATTACGGCATATTGTAGGGAAGCTGGGAAATATAATAAGCTCTAATTTCATGACAAAGCTTCTAAAGAAAGAAAAACAAGACGTAATTTCACAATTATGCTCACTAGAAGTTCCAACATCAAAATCATCTATTTTTGCATATCTCCAACAAGTCTTCGACAATAATTCCAAGGTCTTTGAAACTCCCAAAAGACTCCCGCCTATTCATGATCATGATCATGCTATTCATTTAATTCCAGGAAGTGTTCCTCCAAACATCAAGCACTATATATATCCTTATGTCCAAAAGAGCGAAATTGAACGTATGATTGCAGAAATGTTAGAGGCGGGTATAATTCAACCTAGTCAAAGTTCTTTCTCTGCTCCTGTAGTATTGGTACACAAGAAGGATGGATCATGGCACATGTGTCCGGATTATAGGGAGCTCAATAAGTTCACAATTAAAGATAAATTTCCCATTCCTGTGATTGATGAATTATTGGATGAATTACATGGAGAAATTTATTTTACCAAGTTGGATCTTCGTTCAGGATATCGTCAAATTAGAATGAAGACTGAAGATATTCCAAAAATATCATTTCGAACTCATGAGGGTCATTATGAGTTTTTGGTCATGTGTTTTGGCCTTACCAATGCACCTTTGACATTTCAAGGGTTGATGAATTCCATTTTCAAACCCTTCCTTAGAAAATTTGTGCTAGTATTTTTTGATGATATACTAATCTATAGTATGTCTTGGAAGGATCATGTTGAACATGTTGACAGGATGCTCAAACTATTGCAGGAGAAACAATTATATGCAAAAACATGCAAATGTTTCTTTGGAGTACAAGAGGTGGAATATTTGGGTCATATTGTATCTCACGAGGGTGTTAAGGTCGACCCTAACAAAATTAAAGCCATTAAGGAATGGAAATTCCCCACAACCATAAAGAAGTTGCAAGGATTTCTCGGGAGAATAACAACACCTCTAACAACATTATTGAAGAAAGATGCATTTTCATGGACTCCTAAAGCAACTAAGCCCTTTGAACATCTTAAAGAGGCAATGTGCCTAGCACCAGTCTTAGCTACACCAGACTTCACAAAAACATTTATTGGGGAATGTGATGCCTCAGGAAATGGAATTGGTGTTGTTTTAATGCAGGAAGGAAGACCCATTTTCTTTTGAAATTCGTCCAATCAAAGGAAAGTATTTAAAGAAACCTATTTATGAGAAGGAAAAGATAGCAATACTGCATGCACTAAAGAAATGGCGAACTTACCTAATGGGAATACACATCAAGGTAAACACTAATCATGATAGTCTTAAATACTTTTTAGAACAAAGACTATCTTTAGAAGAGCAACAAAAATGGGTCACAAAGATGTTGGGTTATGACATTGAAATAATCTACAAAAAAGGGAAGCTTAATGTTGTTGTAGATGCACTCTTAAGAAAGAATGAAGAGGTGGAAGCGTTGCTTTGTGCCATTTCTATTATCCAACCAGATTGGATAACCGAAGTAAGAGATGAATGGAATAAAGACAAAGAAGTATGGACACTCATTCGAAAGTTGCAGCAAGATCCTAAGAGGACACTCAAGATTTTTAAAAACTTACCATAGGGTGAAGAAAGAATTTTTTTGGGATGGCCTTAAATCTGATATTCAAAAGTTTGTGGCGGAATTTTTGGTTTGCTAGCAGAATAAAGTTGAGATAATTAAGACCCCGGGACTTCTACAACCTTTATCCATTCCAAGTCAACGTTAGGAGGAGACTTCAATGAATTTTATCACAGGTTTACATAATTCCAAAGGAAAGAGTGTCATCATGGTGGTAGTTGATAGAATTACCAAGTATGCACACTTTTGTTCATTATTTCATCCATTTAAAGCAAGTACAGTTGCTACTACATTTATGGACACAATTAAAAAGCTACATGGAAACCCAAGGGTTATTATGAATGATAGAGATCCCATTTTTACTGGAAATTTTTGGATGGAGTTATTTTCTTCTTTGGGCACTCAATTAGCTAATATCTCATCTTATCATCCTCAATCTGATGGTCAAAATGAGATAGTAAATAAATTTTTGGAAGGATATCTTCATTGTTTTGTATCTGATAAACAAACACAATGGGTCAAGTGGTTACCTCTCACTGAATGGTAGTATAACAATTCCTTCCATACTAAAGAAAAAATGACCCCATTTATGGCACTTTATGGATATCATCCACCATCCATCACATCATATTTAAGAGAAAATTCGAAGGTTCAAGCAATGGAAGATCACATCGAGCATCAACAAGAAGTTCTCCAACTCTTAAAGGATAACCTGAATTTGGCACAAAATCGAATGAAACAAAACGCAGATCAACATCGCAGCTAGAGAAGTTTTGATGTAGGAGATTGGGTATTTTTAGCACTACAACCATACAAGAAAATGTCCCTCAAGCAAGCTAAGAATTATAATAAATTATTGCCAAAGTACTATGGTCCTTACAAGGTATTTCAAAAGATTGGTACAATGGCATACAAATTGGAGCTTCCTGCTTCTTCACGAGTGCATCCAATTTTCCATGTTTCATGCTTAAAGAAGGTTATAGGTGAAAACATTCCAGTTCAAACAATATTTCCAGAACTTGATGAGGAAGGAAAAATCATATTTGAACATGAAGCGGTCACGGAAACAAGAACTCGACAGCTAGGGAATCGATCAATTTAAGAGTATCTCATCAAGTGGAAAAACTTACCCACTGAAGATTCTACATGGGAGGATGAGAATTTTGTACAGAAGCACCCAGAGCTACTCAAGTGTTGAGGACAACACTTTTTTGAAGGAGAGGGGCATGTTAGGTCCCTATATTACTAGTATAGTCCCTTATTGTTGTTAGTGTAACCCATTTATTGTTATTATTGTACCCCTGTAACCCCCATATTGTTCTTATTGTGCCCTTAAATTATTATTGTTAGGTCGGCTAGGATTACATTGTGGCCCCACTAGGATTACATTGGGCCCCATGGACTCCTATATATAGAAAGGAGGTTTTGTAATTTGCATCATCCAAGAATTTTTCATTCATGTATTGTATTGGAGGTTGCCCCCTCGAAGTGGCATATTTCTAAGGCATTGATATCTCTTTTCTTCTATTTTTGGAGCTGGTCTCATAACATGCTCACCATCTACACCCTTTCATCCAAATGTGGGTTTATCCTACCATGCTCCATCTTGGTACTCCTCTAATGGAAAACACCATCCTACCATATCATATTTATACCTTTGCATTTCATGGGATGTTGAAATGCAATCTCTTGGAGATCCCCAAGTGAAGAGCACTCATCAATGGCCAGTTTTAATCCATAGGGATCCAAGTATGCTAAAGGCAAAGGCTTCTCATTAAGCTTTGAAATGATCATTAAGAAGGATCCATCACAACAATGAAAGATACGATACCTCTCATCAATCACCTACCCATCCAATACCATACAAGTAAAATGGTCATCAGAATGCTCCAATAATAGTTGGCCCCCCAACTCACTACTGCTCAATGAAAATGTTGTTGACCTTCATAATGGTGCATTTTCTGTCTCATTATCATGCTCAATGTTGAACATATAGTTCTGTATTGGATTGTTTAGGAAAATTCTCATCCTATCCTCCAGGAATCCACCCTCCAACCCAAGGAGTTGTGTGTATCTCAATAATGAATAACTAGGATGATTTTTTATCCCCTCCTTAAACAACTTAGGGATGGTCAACGTAGTGATAGTTTGCTACTCCAAATCAGAAATATCCTTTGACCCTTGGTCATGCAATGGCATATTCCCACAACCCTCCATAAGATGTGCTGAAATAACAAAAAGTGGAAACATGTGCATACCTTGGTAAATCTTGGGAACATATTGTATTGCTACAAGGGTTCCTTCCTCTGGTATAATTACTTCCCAGCTACTGATGATGATGGCTGCTCCTCTATGACTGCATCAGCACTGGTATAAGTCCTCCTCCTCATGCATCTCCAGAATAGTGCATGGGACTCTACATGACAAGAGATCAAGACTACTTTGCAAATATGCAAGGTTTCTTTCTCCTTATGTAAGGGCTCTTGCAGCAAGTGGTGGTGAAGGCCTCTTCCCCTCTACTTCCTTCTTTTCAAACTCCTTGATCAACCTTTGAGTAAAATCGGCATATGCAGTCACTCTTGCATGACTCAAATGGCTCAACCACCAAATGTTTTCTTCACCCTCAAGGTGTAGCACTGTAATCTCAATAGCTTCTCTTTCTACTACTGGATGTAGTGGGAAGAATGCATCCATATTCATTCCCCAAGCCTTTGATGTGCATGTGGATGACCCATCAAATGTGGACAATAGAAATATATTGTGATTTCTCCTTCCATAGCTGCAAGGGATCCTTTCTTCTTTAAGCTAAATAAACTGTGGGAGAGTTATATTCTCCTTGAAAGCTCTTGATTGAGATCTATATTCTTCAAGATACTCACTTAGAACCTCATGATCTAAGTGTCCTCCATCTCCATTCCTTTTATCTTCTCCTTCAAAAGAAAAGGGCATAGTATATTCCTTTGGAGCTCTATGCAATATCATTTCTTTCTTCTGTTGGTAGGAAGTACATGGACCTTCCTCATCTTGAAACCCTCTAGAGGTCTCATTGTATCTCTCCTCATTCATTTTCTTAATCTCCTTGAAGAGGTTCTTCATATATCTAAAAAGTAATGAGACAAAGCTCATTCCTTCCATAATTTTATATCTCTTCTTCTTCTTATAGCATATTGGCTGAAACTCACAGGATGAACCAAGATTATGCTCTGATACCACTGTAATATTCCAAAATGGGTAAAATAGGAGTATAGTGCATAAAAATGGAAATAGTAGTGAATAAAATTACACCAAAAGGTAAGACAATGATGGAGCCATTTTATTATGCAAATCAGCAGCAAATAAGTACAATAGAAGTCAGCACAACTAGAATAATCAAGGCAAGCAAGCCTCCCATGAATACATATGCCAAATATGAAATACTGCTACATAACATAATTCCCAAGAACAAGTAAAATGCAGTTTTAGATGGTAAAATACTACTGTAAATTTAAAATAATATAGATCTGCTCATGTATGGCTCGTAAAGTGCCAGGAGTAGATATCTATGCTCCCAAACACATTTTGAAGGAAATCTGGGAAGGGTTTCCTAAAATATGAAAAAATACCAAAATATCAGAATGTAACCCTAGGGCTGAATAGCAGCTGCAACTAAATAACTATATGGAGATGGCTAAAGATGATGTATGAATGAAAAGATATCCTCCAATAGATCTTTCAAGTGAAAGGGTGATCCCAACACTGAATATCTCACCCTCCAAATCAACCACTAAAAGCTTCACTGCAAATGCTCACTGAAATAACGTAGTCAAAGAGGGAAACTTCACTGTAGATGATGGGGACTATGTGGGCCTGGTGCCAAGATGTGAAATATGCTCAAGAAGCCTCCTGGATGATCTCCCAAGAGGAGGAATCCTCCCCCTATGAAAAACTAGCTCTGGAAGTGGGTTTCTCAACCCTCCACTACAACACCCTGCAACACAACATAATACTCTATAGAAACTGTGTTGCAGCTGAAGACTGAAGCTTGGCCTTAAGCCTAATAGTGAAAATGAAGTGCAATTCTCCCCCAAGAGGCCTCTCAAGAAAGGATATGGGATTCCCGCTCGAGGACACCCGGTGCTAAACATCACAACAATCTCAACTAAATAGCTGAAGAATGCAAAATAGTCATGCAGACCATAAAATAAATAATCAATAACATGGCTCACTATGGCTACCTTGCCCTCCTTATGAAAAAATGTGAGCCTTCTCACCTTGGGTCCCACTCATTAGGGTTTCCACCATCATGGAATCTTCCTCCTTTTCACACTGTGTTGTCTCTATTGATGATCCAGTCCTCCCATACCAATGATGTTCACTTGGTCAAAATTGACCTTTTCCACATGCATTAGCCCCTGTTCACACATCAGGGTGCTTTATCCATCTATGAATATGATCCCTTTTCACATTAAGTGGGATTTATGCCTACTTAAAAGATTTATGGGCCTCCCTACCCATTTATTCATCTAACTACATGTCAAGAGAAAAATTAATATTCCAATTAGTTGCATGCTGATTTAGGAATATTACAGAACGTGTTGAATGAAGAAAGCATGCAACCCCACAAGCAAGCGATTTCATCATTATTGAATCGTTGGGAAAACCCCGGAAGAACAAAAAGAATAATACAATGCGGAGGGTCGGCTTGTTCTGTTACCTAGTTGTGATAGTCTATTTGAGTAGATATTTCTAGGAAAGCCTTAGGTTTGATTCGAACCCCCAAAATACATCTGGAGCAGAGGAAAATGACAAGGGAGTGGAATTTCTAGAAGGGCAGAGGCAGGCGTATGGTTTCCATTACCCTAACTCCCTCTGCCATCATTATGACCATTCTATCATAGACATTTGGATTGACAAATAGGAACAATCCACTTGGACTGCATTGCTACCGACAACTATCAGTCGAGAGGGGTAGAGAAGGTTCGAAATTTAATTTAGTATTAACCAGCAATGAAGGTGTGAGTCCGAAAACTAGCCATACCTGGTTTTTCATCAAACTCGAAGTAAATATCATGTAATATCTTTATTGACGAGTACATAACCATAGAATTTGTGTGTTAACCTCACCAAGTTGCTGAATAGGATAGGAAGAAATTAATTGTGATAACTTTGTATTTTGTGTCACCATTACATAGATAATATTTAAATGTTTTATAATGTACCATATAGTAAGTGAATAATTCAATGGTGTGAGTAAAGCCAATATAAATTAATGACACCAGATACTTATGTTATATTATAAATAAATAATCAATTCACCTTATAATCCGAAAAGACTACAACTAGGATGAAAATATCTATTGTTTTTTCTTTTTTTCTGGTTTTAATTGATGGTTTATTAGCAATTGCACCACATGTTGCAAAAGAAACGCCTTAAGGAAATAGAATAGGAAATATTAGCCTAAAATAAAGAAGATGTTTTAGAGAAGGAGACATCCTAAAGGAATGAAAGGAAAATCTTGCTTCCATGGAAGCACCTCGTGGAGGTTTCAAAGATATTGATGATAAGATTTATCAACTAGAAAGATTCAGTTCTTAAACTCTGAAGCCTCTTCTTGATTGAAAAATACTAAACTGATAAGATATAGCAAGCTTCTTGGCACAATATGTGAGCTTGCAACACGTCCAATTAAAACAACTGAATTAAATAATATCATATGGTTTTCAATGCAGTTATGTAATTAAAATAGAGCTAGGAAATTTTGAAGACTACTTCATTGAAAATTAGAAGCATCTACTTGAGATAGATTCATTCTCTACACATATAGAGTAAATATTAATAAAATAAAACTCACCGTACTTTGAAGTTTTGAAGTAAATATCTTAAAAATTAGAATATCAATTTAATACATTTTACTCAATTACACATTTAAAAATATCCATTTAAAAAAATAAAAATATGAATTACTATTTAAAAAAAAAACTATTCTAAACAAAAATAGTACAAAGAATAACATTAGTTACCATGCCTCTTACTACTTATGTTTGTAACTTATTCTTAATCACATAGTGTCAATTTATTAAAACTATAATCTACAAGTCTCACTTTTTATAGCTTTGGTGGAAGGATAGAGTATAAAAGTTCCCTTAACCTTTAAGAAGCATCATCAATTACTGTACCACCCACCTCAACATCCAATCTAGAAATATTAGGTTATTCTAAATTGATCAAGAGTATAGAATTTTTAGGGTGGTGTTTTATGTGCACTAAAATTCCCATGAGGTCCATCACTATGTATGCGATTCATTACAACATTGGATATATTCTATGGGCTGTGATTTTTTTCTTGTGGCTAAAGCTTATTTTTTGTTGTCACCTAGTTATTATGATTCAAAAGTTTGTTATCATCTTAGATCCTTAGAGCATTAGATATATTCTGTGAGCTAACGTGAAGTTTTTCTTGTCACGATGATTCAAAAATCAATTATTATACTAGTCACAAGATTGACTTTCTCATTATCTGTTTTGTTTATGGACCCTTTAAAAAAACCACAGGAACATCTGATTTTACAATGTGATCTCCCCAACATGGGTGGGGGTTTAAAAAATTGGAGAGTAAATTGAGCATTTATTGTTAGAAATTGTGTTTAGAAAATATGGATGTCATAACAAATATCTATTTTGAATTTTTAAGTGTCTCTGATAACCATGCATCTAATAGGATCCATTTCAACTGAGGATATCAATACATCATTGTGTGAATGATAACTTATGACATCCCTAACCATTTTCTTTGATTGTGGATCAAGTTATAAGCTAATGACTTATGAAATCCCTAGCCATTTTCTTTGATTGTGCATGAGGTTATAAACTAAAATATACTCTCTTTTCAAAGACTCTACAATATATATTGGATGCATGGAAACGTTATGATAAAACTTGTACAAAAAAAATCCCTTAGGGTTGTCTCAACTTAATTTATTGTTAATCATATAGTGTCAATTTTGAAAAAAAAAGGAATTAAAAAGGGGAAAGATGTTATGCATAGAACACAGGGGCCTCACCATGAAGCTACAGTCTCCATGGAAGAAGAAGGGTATTTCCAACAGGGTGGAAAAATGTCATATATGAAAATTTAGATGCATACTATTAAGTAAAATTTTAAAATAATAATGGTTATAAACTTTTAAAAATATTTTTACTAAATAATTAGTTTAGATCTATACTATTTATGAGATGGATCAATTCTCTTTTTACTCTAGAAGAGCTTTTCATATCAAGACATTTGATCTCTCTTGGTTCTTGAGATTGATCGAGGCCATCTTAATTTCTCTCTTTAAATAAACTACATTCCCCATGAATACCATGGGTCATTGGACCATGGGCTATTTTTATAGTTTATTATTATTTTGTTTTATTATTTTTATTTTTTATTGTATTTTGACCTAGTTAAAGTGTTCATTACATTATGTCAATCATTTTATTTAATTTACTTTTATTTTTATTTTTGTGTAAATGTTAAACGTGGCGTAAAAACATTTCTATCATACTTTGTTGGAGAGCATCGTGACACAGAAATGTAATATTTAAATACATAAATAATTATTTTCCTTTTTAATAGTGTTTTTTATCCATTTAATTTAAATTAATTGGTTTGTGTGGAGTTTAATTTTATAATATAAATTTTATTTAAATCTAACAATTTTTTAATAACATTGTTTTAACTTAAAAGTCACCAAAACCTAAATACTTATTAAAAAAGAAAAAAAAATAACATTATAAAAGACATATATAATGTTATTTACTTGTGGACCTAATGGCCTAAAACATTTCAATCGTCTAAATTTTGATCCAATGGCTCATACATGGACACATTGGTAGCTAGGGGAGTTGTTCTCAAATAGGAATGCCTTAAGGCATAAATATATTAAACTAGCCTGGATCCATCTTAACTCCGGATCAATCAAGAACCCAGAGGGATCAAATAACTCAAGGTGAAAACCTATTTTTTGAGTGCAAAACTTGAGATAAGGTTTTCACCTCGAGAGATTTAATCCCTCTCGGCACTTGATAGATCCAGCGTTAAGATGAATCTAGGGTGGTTTCAGTCATCTGTGGGCAAGGAAAATCTATTGATAATATGAGGAACATATGATTAATTTTATCAATAATATCTAAATACATCTCATATTAATATAACCATTTTAAATATGATAAATATTTCTGAGATTTATCGAGTGATTTTAATTTTAAATTTTATTTGTTACCTTAGTTTTTTGTGATGATAAATATTGTAAAATAAATTTAATGATGAAATGCAAGTTTTTAATGCGAAGTGACTTTGTAATATTATTGAATGATAGAAAATGTGAATAATAAGAATGTACTCAATTACAAATAGACTTCATTGTCATCAATCTCAAACTATTATCTTCTACTATTCTTATTTTCACCCTTGTTATTTTTGCCATCTTTTCATATTGATTTTATGAAAAGGACAGTTGGAATCATATACCATTTAAAAACTTAGCTCGAGTTGTTGTAGTAAAAATCATATCTTGTCTCTATTGCTCTCCAATATTAATAGGTTTAATTACTATAACACAAAAATCAATGTACATTGTCAATAATGTTTTGTGCTTACACTGAAATCAATGCACACTATTAATCCGATGACTTTAAAATTAAAATCAATGTACATTGTCAATAATTTTTTGTGCTTACACTAAAATCAATGCACACTATTAATCCAATGAATTTAAAATTAATGTACCATCATACATCCAATTACATCAAATCAGAAATCAACATATACACTGAAATTAATGTATCTAATGCAAGAAATAAAATAGGATTAGAAATCAACATCTATAATGAAATCAATGCATCTAATGCAAGTAATAAAATGGATTAGAAATAAACATCTACACTCAAATAAATGCATCTAGTGAAAGTAGGTAAATAGGATTAAAAACCAACATCTACACTAAAATCAATGCATCTAGTGCAAGCAATCAAATAGGATTATAAATCACCATCTACACTGAAATCAATGCATCTAGCACAAGCAATCAAATAGGATTAGAAATCATCTATATTGAATTCAATGCATCTAGTGCAGACAATCAAATATAATTAGAAATCAACATCTACATTGAAATTAATGCATCTAGTGCAAGCAATCAAATAGGATTATAAATCACCATCTACACTGAAATCAATGCATTTAGTGCAAGAAATCAAATATGATTAGAAATCATCTACATTGAAATGAATTCATCTAGTGCAAGTAATCAAATATCATTATAAATCAACATCTACACTAAAATCCATGCATCTAGTGCAAACAATCAAATATGATTATAAATCACCATCTACACTGAAATCAATGCATCCAGTGCAAGAAATCTTCTTGCCTTCATCCCCCCTCCATCTATATCTATATCTCCCTCCATCTCTCCTTCTTTGTCTCTTTATATCACCACGCCAAACAAACATGCTCTCTCACTCCATATATATCAATATCTTTGTCCCTACCTCATTGTCTCCATCTATCTATTATTTCTCTTCACCTTCCATATATATATATATATATATATATATATATATAGATATATATATATATATATATATCTCCCATCATCTCTCTATATTAACCCTAAAACATACACTCTCTTTCTCCAATATATCTATATATCACTCCCTCCTCCTCTCCCTCTCAGTCTCTCTTTCTCTTACCCTTCCTTCCCTCCCCTCCACTTCTATATATATTCCCTCCTATCCTCTCTCCCTCTCTCTCCATCTTCCCGATCTCTCCCTCTCTCTCTCTATCCACTTTTCACTCTCTATGTATTTATTCTTACCTCCCTCTCTCCCCCTCCATCTCCATATCTCTTTCCCTACCTCTCTTCACTCCCTCTCTTCCTTTATCTCCTAGCTCTCTCTCTCTCTATATATTCACCTTCCAACTTTGTTACTATATCCTCTCTCTCCTTCTCTCCCCTCTTCTCTCCATATCTCCTTGTTTTTCTCCTTATCTCACCCCAAAACATACAAAATCTCTCTCCATCTCTCCCTTGTCACTCCCTCTCTCTCTCCACTACTCACTCTCTATGTATTTATTTTTCCCTCCTTCTCTCCCCATCCAACCCCATCTCTCTATCCCTCCTTCTCTCCCCCTCCAACTCCATCTCACTATCCCTCCCTCTCTCCTCCTATCTCCATCCCTCTTTCCTCCTCTCTTTCAAGTCCCCTCTCTTTTCCTTCCTCTCTCTCCCTTTATCTCCTACCTCCCTCTAGGTTCCCCCACCACTCTTTCCTTCCTATATCTCTCTCCCTCTCTTTCTCCCTGCCCTACAATCCTCTCTCTTCCCCATCAATCTCTTCCTTTATCTCCTTTTCTCTCCCACCTTCCTCTATAATGTGCCACCCCCCCCCCCGACGCTCTCTCTCTCTTTCTCTTTCTCTCTTCCCTCCAATCCTCTCTCTTACCCCATCAGTCTATCTATCTCTCCATCTATGTTACTATATCGCTCCCTTTCTCCTTCTGCCTCCTTCTCTCCCACCTTTTCTCCATCAATCATTCTATGTCTCTTTATATCAACTCTAAAAATACACAAACTCTCTCCATATCTCCCTTGTCACTCCCTCTCTCTCCACTTCTCATTCTATATGTCTTTCTTCTTCCCTCCCTCTCCCCCTCCAACTTCATTTATTTATCCCTCCCTCTATCCTCCTCCTCTCTTCCTTTCTCTCCTACTTCCCCCTCCCTTCCAACTTCTCTCTCTCTCTCTCTACCACCCAATCCTCTCTCCTTCTCCCTCCCTCTCTCCTTCTATCTCTCCCACTTCCGTCTTTATGTCTCCCTCTCTTACCCTTCTCTATCTCTCTCACTCCTCTCCCTCTCTGTCTCTGCATTCCTCCACTACCCTCTCCTTCAGTTTATCTCCATCTCTCCCTTGTCACTGCCCCTATTTCTCCACCATTATCATATGTCTTTGTTGTTCCCTCCCATATATATCTAGAGTTGATACATATATGATGATATATTAATATATATTATAATATAACAAATTTAATATTGTATTAAAATAAAGTTATTAAATTTAATAATATTAATATTATAATATATTAATATGAATATTAGATTTAATAATAATAATATTAATATTAATATTAATGTTAGAGTTAATAATGTTTTTTTTTTACATGGTATTAATAATAATTTGGTTCATGGTATTTGGCCCATAGACTTCATATATAATTAGATGTTGATTTCTAATCCTATTATATATATTTCTATTTATTTACCTTACTTCTTTGTTTATTTACCATACCTCTAGTTTATTTATATTTATATTTATATTTATGTACCATGTCTCATTTTTTAGTGTTCTTAAACCTCTTCATATTTTCAATTTATTTATATTTTTAATTTTTTTTTTTTTATTTTTTTTTATTTTGGCGTGTGACATACTTACACATCTAGGTCATACTGGGTTGTAGAATGGGCCTCTTGGCGCAATTATTGGATGTTAAAATACTATATAGAAAATTGAAAGATACAATTTAGATAATGAAAAATTACACACTTTATTTTGCACTCTAAATAAGTTTGCACATGAAGAAATTTGTCCCCTATTGGCTCATGTTAGATCCTTACTTAGGATGGATCTATGTTGGTGGATAAAACATGTGAAATATTATAAAACTTATGGTGTTTTGGGTGGACACTCCATCCTCTAATATGGATACATTAACACTAAAATAATAATGAGTAGATGTATAAATTGAATAAAATAAAAAGGAAAATTGACGTGAAAATAGAGGGAATTGATTTCAAATTAATAAAATATAGTTAACAGGGAGATTAAATTATATTAATAAACTTATAATAATAAGGGGAAAGGAAGGTAGAAACCTAACAAGAAATCTTTTTTTTTGAGCTAAGAGGCACTTTACAACCTAGTGTAAAGGAGATGTGTGTAATATAAGTAAGTTTGTCATTGTTTTCAGGCCATGTAAGTAAACATTTAACATGTAATGTTTAACATTTAACATTTTTAAGCTAATGTTGTTCCTATTTAAAAATCAATCTAATTATTATTATGTATAAATACAATATAATTTTAAAATAAATAAAAAAATGGTATGGTAAATAAATATAAATATAAATAAACTAGAGGTATGGTAAATAAATAAAACCTCCTCTTTTTATATTTACTCCATAAACCTCTTTATATTTAGGAAAACTCAAAAAACAGGTTTTATTTAGGTGAAGTCTATGGGTCAAATACCATTTTAATAGCATGTGCTAAATACCATGGGAAAAGTACCATGGTAAATAAAAGAGGTGTGGTAAATAAATATAAATATAAATAAATGAGAGGTGTGGTAAATAAATAAAAGATCTTTTTATATTTACTCGATAATCCACTTTCTATTTATGAACACCCAAAAACTAGATTTTATCTTGGTGAAACCTATGGACCAAATTCATATTATTACCATGAAAAAAGACTTTATTAAGCCTAATATTAATATTATTAGTATTATTAAATCTAATATTCATATTATTATATTATAATATTAATATTTTAAAATTTAATAATATTGGATTAATACAGTATTAAAATTTTTATATTGTAATATATATTAATATAACATGATATATATTAACTCTAGATATATATATGGGAGGAAGAACACATAGATAGAGTGACACAAGTGGAGAGATAGGGGGAGTGACAAGGGAGAGATGTAGATAATTTGAAGGAAAGGGTAGATGAGGAATGAAGAGATAGATAGGGAGAGGAGTGAGAGAGGTAGAGAAGGGTAATAGAGGGAGACGGAGGCACACAGATGGAGGGGTAAGAGAGAGGATAGAGAGAGGGAGAGGGAGACACAAAGATGGAGGGGGGAGAGATAGAAGGAGGGAGATAGTGAGAGGATTGGAGGGTTTTGTGTGTGTGTGTGTGTGTGTGTGTGTGTATGAGAGAGAGAGAGAGAGAGAGGGAGGAGACAAAGTGAGAGAGAGTAGGAGAGAGGGAGGGAGGAGAGAAAGTGAGAGAGAGGAGGAGAGAGGGAGGGATAGAGAGATGGAGTTTTAAGGGGAGAGAGGGAGGGAAGAAGAAATACATAGAGAGTGAGAAGTGGGGAGAGAGATAAATGAAGCCACAAGGGAGAGATAGAGAGAGAGTGTGTATGTTTATGGGTGAGATAAAGAGAGAAAGAAGGAAAGATGGAGAGAATGGGAGAGAGAAGAAGAGATAAGGAGAGAGTGAGGGATATAATAACATAGTTGGAGAGAGAGAGAAGGAGAGAGAGAGTGTGAGTGATGGGGGAAGAGAGATGACTCAAGGGAAGAGCGAGCGAGAGAGAGAGAGAGAGAGAGAGAGAGAGAGAGAGAGAGAGACTTATGTGGGAAGAGAAAGAGAGGTACGACAGAAAGAGAGAGGGAGGAGGGATGAGAGAGAGGAGAAGAGTGATGGGAGAAGAGAGAGGAGGAGAGAGAGAGAGAGAGAGAGAGAGAGAGAGAGAGAGAGAGAGAGAGAGAGAGAGAGAGTGAAGACAAAGAACATATGGAGTGAGAAGTGGAGAGAGAGAGGGAGTGATAAGGGATATATCGAGAGAGATTTTTCATGTTTGGGGTGAGATAAAGTGTTAAATTTGGAAACTACAGAAAAACTCCACTTTGGACATCTCATATAATGGCGATAATATTTTTTTTGGATTCCTCTTTTCGAGAGGTGCAAGATTGATCTAAATATCATCTTTTTTGGATGAGAAGAAGTTCTATTTTGAATTTATTCTCTCACACATGTACATTTGTCAAGGTTGGTGAGAAATGTAATGTAGGCTCATAAGCCCCAAAAGATGTGTCTCCACCCCTCATTGATGGATATAAATTGGAGAGACTCATTCCTCATTTAGACATCATATCGTCTCACATTATCTATCCTCTCTCATTGGTTTTTACAGCCTCAAGGAGTATCTCTCTCTCTCTCTTTTCACATGTGGAAAGGAAGGACAGATTTTCAGACTATTTCTAGGCCATAATACAGAGTGTTGACTAGCGTTGACTTTGGGTCAACCTTCAGGTTTTGACTTTAATTTTTAGGCAGAATTTCGATCTTTGAAGGTCACATTTATAGGCACGCATTCTAAGGAATTCTGGGCAGTTTGAATTTTTGGTTGACCATAGCTTTGACCACAAAATTTGATTGTTCCATTAACCAGGTATGGCCTAGTTTTTTGGGACTAATTTGGGCTGAATTTGACTGTCTTTGGAGGTTGATTTCATTAGGTTTGACCGACCATCATTTGAGGATATTTATTGTTAGTTTTACCAACATTGACTTTTCTAGTTAGGGCATCCTATTGACTGTTGTATGACTGAAGTGAAATTTTTATGTTGTACTCTCTCTCCCTCTATACTGAAATTTTGAATAATAATAAGAAGATTTGATCAAATGGTTTTCCCCACATTAGGTTTCTTCCCTGGAATCCGCCCAAATATTGTGTCCTCCTGTCTTGGATTGTCTTCTAGTTATGTCTTTATGTTATACTGGCATTTACGGCCAATGTTAATGTGCATGCTAATCTAGAATTTAAATTGGGCTAGTAAAAAAAGATTGAAGTAAATTGTTCTTTATCATAGAATATACCATTTTGATCTAAAATTAACATGGAATTAGAGCTCAAGTGAACACAAATCCAAAGAAACAGTGAGGAGAAATCAATGAAATCTATTTGACAAGGATAAGGGTCAAGTGCTTCCTAATCATACTTCAAATATGATGACAAAATCAATGATAAGGCTTATTATCATTCTTGTAAAATTTCATTGGACTTGACATTGGAGGAAAAATATGTTATGGACTATGTGCAGGGAAATATTACTGAGCCTCCTTCAAATGCATGGGTTTCCACTAAGACAAATTAAAAGAAAGGAGAAATCAAATCGAAGAAGATCATTGGGGACTCAATTCACAGTCACTTGTTCTCTTATATCTCAAAGCTGGGAACATCTAAGGATATGTATGAAAAATTAGTCGGAATTTTTAGTGCTAGCAACGGAAACCAAATTATATTTTTGAAGAATAAACTAAAGGATATTAAGATGGAAAAAGGAGATTCCATCTAATCCTACTTTATGAGGATTACTGAAATAAAAAATTATCTCTTATCTATTAGAGAGGTCATAGTTGGCCGAGACTCACTCTCATTGATCTTGGAGGACTTCCCGGAGCATGGTATGTGTTCAATACAACTATGCTAGAGAGTGTCCCAATAAAAGGAACTCACCTCGATATTATGACTACAACAATAACAAAAAATTTAGGGGAAATGGAAATCAAAAGAACAATAGGTTCAACAACAAAGGAAAGAGAGAGACTCCCTCTACTCGAAATGGAAATGGAAATTGTCAACCTTTCAATAAAGTCAAGGAAATCCAAGTGTGATGAATCTAATGTTGTTGATAACAAGAAAAATGAATTTATTCTTATATCTTCCCTCTCTGCTGCATCTCCTCCTAACACGCTAGATAACTGGTTGATTGATAGTGGTGCGTCAAGGAACTTCACTAAATATGAAGATTCCATATCACATTTTCTTGAAAAGGAAAATAATTTGGATATTGTGCTTGGAGACAACCCCACCTATCTCATGAAATAGAAATGGATTGTGACTCTTCATCTAAATCAAGTTCATGTACTTCAACTACAATATGGGCTATAAGTACCTGACTTGAAGAATAATTTGGTGTCTATTTTGATGATGGAAGATAAAGGATTCAAGGTGGCTTTCATTGATGGAAAGGTACATATTTCAAAGAGGAATTTAAAAGAAGAGTTAACTCTTGGTTTTAGAGTTGCACTTTAATAGTTTGGAGGAAGTCCTTTGGGATCCATGACATCCAACACCTCTGCAATCCGAATTATGGCTCTGAAGCTTTTCTCACCTTCATTATAAGGCTCTTCCTGAAGCAAGGAAGGTGGTCACAGGTATGCCCGTCATCAAAGTTGATCATGAAGGTGTATGTCAGGGTTGTGCAGAAGGGAAACATACAAGGGGACCATTCCCCTCAAGTGATACCAAAAATACCAACATTCTTCAATTGATTCATTATGATTTATCTAGGAAGAGACAAAATTTTGAGGACCGATAATGGAACCGAATATGAATCAAATGATTTCAATGAATATTGTAGGGAATTTGGCATTAAGAGGGATACCGCTACTACGTATACTCCCAAAAAAAATGGACTTTCGAAAAGAAATAATATAAACATCATTAAAGCTACTCATGCCATGCTACATGACCAAGGTCTTCGAATGTTCCTAAGGGGAGAAGCTGCCAACACTACCATGTATATTCAAAATAGATGCCCACATCAAGCTTTGGACTCCAAAACTCCCGAAGAAATATTCACTAGAAAGAAACTTGATATTTATCATTTTATAATTTTTTCAAGTCCCTTATATTTTCATGTGCCGAAAGAAAAGAGGAGCAAGTTGGATGCTTCTAGAAAGAAGGGAACATTTGTGGGCTACAATTAAACTTTGAAGGAATATAGAATCTATGTGCTTGGTCAAAGGGAAGTGGATATGTGTCATTATTTCACCTTTTCCAAATATGCTTCCATTGGCAAGGTTATATATCTTCCCATCCCAAAGGAATACAAAGATGAAGATGCAGGAAAGTAGGAAGAACCCATATATGAGCAGGTGCAAAATGTTGAAGGCGTGATGGATCTTATTGATCCACATCCTAGAGAGTCCACTTATTCTAAAATAAGGCCCTCATGGCTTAGAGATACTCTCAAAGATACCAAGAGATATATTGCACCAAGGGGAAAATTTCATGAATGTAAGAAGCCAAACATGTATGAAGGGTACTTAGTAGACATGAGCACCATCGTCCAATATAAGCCTGGAATGTTTGAAGAATTCATGAAGCATCAAGTTTGGAAGAAAAAAATGAACAAATGATATGAGTCTATCGTGAAGAATGATTTCTGGGATGTGGTCCCTAAACCAAAGGACAAGACTGTTGTCACCTCGAAATGGCTCTATAAGATCAAACATGGAGTAGATGGAAGTGCTGAAAAATTCAAGGAAAGATTCGTTGCCTGAGGCTTCTCACAGGAGGAAGGTATAGACTATGATGAAATATTTTCACCTGTTGCTCGCTACACACCCATGTCTTTTATTATTTCCCTTGTTGCATCACAATGATGGAGTCTACATCAGATGGATTTCATGACTTCCTTCTTACATGGTTTGATCAAGGAAGAGGTTTATGTGGAACAACCTTTGGGGTTCGAAGTTAGAGATTGAGATACACATGTATGCAAGCTAAATAAATCCCTTTATGGGTTAAAGCAAGCCCCTAGGGCTTGGTGTGAGAGGATCGATAGCTACTTGATGAGTTGTTATTTACTAGAAGTGAATTTGATCCAAACCTTTACTTCAAGGTTGATATGACAAGCCTCTCATCTTGGTACTCTATGTGGACGATCTCTTCTGAACAGGTGCAAACCACGTCATTCATTATTGTAAGAGGGACTTGGCTTCTAAATTTGGGATGAAGGACCTAGGACTAATGCACTACTCCCTAGGCTTGGAGGTCTAGAAAAAGTAGGAGATATTTTCCTTTCTCAAAAAAAATATATTGTGAAGGTGTTAGAAATATTTTGGATGGTGGAATGCAAGTGTTAGGTCCCTATATTAATAGTGTAGTCCCTTATTATGTTAGTGTATCCCCCCTAATTGTTATTTTTGTACCCATGTAACCCCAATATTTTTATTATTGTGCCCTTAAATTATTATTATTAGGTCGGATAGAATTACATTGTGGCCCCATGGACTCCTATATAAAGAAGGAGGTTTTGGTGATTTGTATCATCCAAGAATTGTTCATTCCTGTAATGTATTGGAGGTTTCCCCCTCGAAGTGGCTTATTTCTAAGGTGTTGATATCTCTTTTCTTCTATTTTTGAAGCTGGTTTCACAATATTTGGTATCATAGCTTTCGATTCTAGGGTTTCACTACTCTAAACAGGTCATCGTGGCATTTTCACTATAACTTTGTTTCTACGAAGGTTCAGAATCTAAAATTTTTAGGGCGCAAAGCTGAAATCCCGATGAAACGTGTCGCAACATTTCAAAGCTTGGTTCACAATATTTTTGAAGATATGATCTATGGAAGGTAGTGCTTTTTTAGGCTCTCGAATTTCATCTCAAAGAGGTGATCATGGGAAAATCTTCATAACTCTCTCTCTGAGCATTGTATTAGAGTGCCGTAAAAATTGATTGCAATTAAACGGATTTTACTTTATTTTCTATCAATTTTAGAGCCGAAGGATGGAATAGTGATACGTGGAAAGTCGTACAAGTTCGCTCTACTGAACCAGTCCATGATTAAGTCATTGTGGGAGATTGGACATAACTTTGACTTGGAGAATCCAAATCGAGTCAGACTTGTGGCATTCGAAAGAGGATTCAGAGGGCTACTGCAGTGCCAAATTTAAGATATTGAAGGGCCGCAATCACAGATATAATCTAATTTCAATATCAAGCTCCTCAAAAGCAAGAAAAAGGTGTGTATTGTTTTCTGAATTGCATAAGTTTTGTTTGAAGAATCAATTTGAATTGATTCCAAGGGTATATTGTAGAATAGATATCAGTATTGGGTTCTAAAAAAATTCCCTGTAAAAATAGTTCAACACCCATTAAGCCTTCAGAAGGCTCTACTATGACTCCTTAACATGAAGAATTGCAACATGGCAAAATTACAAGAGCAAGTGCACCAAATTTCTCTCTTGCAAGGAGCAGCAAAAAATGGAATGGAAGTTTTCAAGAAAGGCATGGAAGTGAAGATGGATGGATTGAAGAATAATATGGATGGTTTGAAGAAAGACGTGGAAGCTAAGATGGAGTACATGGAAGAAAAAATGAAAGACAACATGGAAAACATGAGGAATGATCTAAAAGTAGACATGGAAGGTTTGACAAAGTTGATACAAGAAATGATTCCTAATGGCAAAAAGATAGTAGAGGAAACTCATGATGAAAATAAAATACATGTTAACCGTGATTTCATAAAATCTAATGTTGGATTGAAGAACCACCATATTCTAAATATGGATATGAGGAATTTTGATGGCAAGGATCCCGTAACATGGATACTAAAAATGGAGCAATATTTTGATCTCAATAATGTGCAAAACACACAAAAGGTATGCATTGCAACTTTACATTTAGAACAAATACATTTTTATGGTATCGATGGGTTTGCTCCCATAAAAAAATTTTCACTTCATCAATTTTTACAGAGGAAATGATAGCACATTATGAGGATACAAAGAGCAACACCTTCTTTATCCAAATGATAAATCTGAAACAAAAGGGTTTAGTGGCAGATCACATTGAGGACTTCCAAAAATTGAATATAAGGGTAAATGATATTCCATCAACACAGTATTGATGTCTTCATAGGGAATTTTCAGGATAACATCCAACATGAAGTTCATGTTTCGGAACCTGATTCATTGGAGAAGGCATTCAGGTTGGCAAGAAAAATTCAATGTAAAATTATGGCGATAAGGAAGCCTACCACTCACATCTATAAAGATGGATGTGTTGCTACTCCTAGACTTCCACAACCTACAAGTTTGACACCACAACAATTGGAAGAAAAAAGAGCAAAAGGGATTTGCTACACTTGTGATAGCAAATACGCTAAAGGTCATAAGTGCATTGAGAAGAAATTATTTTAAATAGATTGTGAAGAGGAGGAAGAAAATGAAGAAGAAAATTCAAAAGTAGAGGATATACACCAGGAAGAAACCCTAGCAGAATAAGAAATGAGTCTGACCATATCTTGTAATGCATTGGCAGGAATTACCACTCCTCAAACTCTCAAGATATAAGGACAAATCAAGAAGAAAAAGGTAATAGTGTTGATTGATTCGGGTAGTACCCATAATTTTATTCATTGTAAGGTAGCCAATTAATTGAATTGTTTCCTATACCCAGCATGAGAATATCAAGTGATGGCTGCAAATGGAGGAAATATAAATTGCTCTAGAAAATGCCATAATATCAAGCTAGCCATGGGGGAATATGTATTGAATATTCCAATGCTTTCGATCCCAATGGGAGGTGTTGATGTTGTACTAGGAGTATAATGGTTACAATCTTTGGGGACGGTAGCTTTTAATTTTCAAGAAATTTTCTTGAAATTTTTTTCGGAAGGAAAGGAAATCAAATTATGGGTTATCACAGGGAAGCCAAGAAAGATAATAAGCTCTAGTGTCATGACAAAGCTTCTAAATAAATAACAACGGGGCGTAATTGCACAATTATACTCACTAGAAGTTCCAACATCAAAATCATCTATTTCTCGAGATCTCCATAAAGTCTTGGACAGTCATTCCAAGGTGTTTGATACTCCTAAAGGACTCCCACCTATTCGTGATCATGATCATGCTATTCATTTCATTCTAGGAAGTGTTCCTCCAAACAGGCCTTACAGATATCCTTATGTCCAAAAGAGCGAAACTGAATGTATGATTGCAGAAATGTTAGAGGCTGGTATGATTCAACCTAGTCAAAGTTCTTTCTCTGCTCCAGTAGTATTGGTGCAAAAAAAGGATGGATCATGGCGCATGTGTCTGGATTATAGGGAGATCAATAAGCTCACTATTAAAGATAAATTTCCCATTCCTGTGATTGATGAATTATTGGATGAATTACATGGAGCAATCTATTTTACCAAGTTGGATATTCGTTTATGATATCATCAAATTAGAATGAAGACTGAAGATATTCTTAAAACAGCATTTCGAACTCATGAGGGTCATTATGAACTTTTGTTCATGCCTTTTGGCCTTACCAATGCACCTTCTACATTTCAAAGGTTGATGAATTCCATTTTCAAACCCTTAGAAAATTTATGCTAGTATTTTTTGATGATATACTAATCTACAGTAGGTCTTGGAAGGATTATGTTCAACATGTTTATAGGGTGCTCAAACTATTGGAGGAGAAACAGTTATAAGAAAAAACATCCAAATGTTTCTTTGGAGTAAAAGAGGTAGAATATCTGGGTCATATTGTATCTCACGAGGGTGTTAAGGTAGACCCTAAAAAAATTAAAGCCATTAAGGAATGGAAATTCCCCACAACCATAAAGCAGTTGCATGGATTTCTCTGGTTAACAGGGTATTATCGCAAGTTTGTTAAGAATTATGGGAGAATAGTAGCACCTCTAACAACACTATTGAAGAAAGATACATTTTCATGGACTCTTGAAGCAACTAAGGCCATTGAACATCTTAAAGAGGAAATTTGCCTAGCACCAGTCTTAGCTACACCATACTTTACAAAAACCTTTATTGTGGAATGTGATGCCTCAAGAAATGGAATTGGTGTTGTTTTAATGCAAGAAGGAAGACCCATTACTTTTGAAAGTCATTCAATCAAAGGAAAGTATTAAAAAAGGCTATTTATGAGAAGGAAATGTTGGCAATACTACATGCACTAAAGAAATGGAGACCTTACCTAATGGGAAAACACTTCAAGGTAAAAACTGATCATGATAGTCCTAAACACTTTTTGGAACAAAGACTATCTTCAGAAGAGCAGCAAAAATGGGCCAGGAAGATGTTGGGTTATGACTTTAAAATTGTCTACAAAAAAGGGAAGCTAAATGTTGTTGCAGATGCACTCTCAAGAAAGGATGAAGAGGTGGAAGCATTGCTTTGTGCAATTTCAATTATCCAACCAGATTGGATAACAGAGGCAAGGGATGAATGGAAGAAGGATGAAGAAGTGTGGACTCTAATTCAAAAGCAGCAACAAGATCCTAGTACATCTAATACATTTAGTTGGAAAAATGATTCCTTATGGTAGAAAGATCGCTTATATATTTGCAAGAATTCCAAACTAAAACAAAATATTATTTTGGAATTGCACACTTCTCCTTTAGGAGGAAACTCGTAATTTTTAAAAACTTACCACGGGGTGAAGAAAGAATTTTTTTGGGATGGCCTTAAATATGATATTCAAAATTTTGTGGCAGAATGTTTGGTTTGCCAGCAAAATAAAGTTGAGACAATTAAGACCCCGAGTCTTCTACAACCTTTATCCATTCCAAGTCAACTTTGGGAGGAGATTTCAATGGATTTCATCACAAGTTTACCTAAGTCTGAAGGAAGGAGCATCATCATGGTGGTAGTTGCTAGACTTACCAAGTATGCACACTTTTGTGCATTATCTCATCCATTTAAAGCGAGTACAGTTGCTACCGCATTTATGGAAACAATTCAAAAGCTACATGGAATCCTAAAGATTATTGTAAGTGACAGAGATCCAACTTTTATAGGAAATTTTTGGATGGAATTATTTTCTTGTTTGGGTACTCAACTAGTTCATAGCTTATCTTATCATCCTCAATATGATGATCAAATAGAGATAGTGAATAAATTTTTGGAAGGATATCTTCATTTTTTTGTATTTGATAAGCAAGCATAATGGGTCAAGTGGTTACCTCTCGCTGAATGGTAGTATAACACTTCCTTCCATACTATAGAAAAAATGACCCCATTTATGGCACTTTATGGATATCATCCACCATCCATCACCTCTTCTTTAAGGGAAAATTCTAGGGTTGAAGCAGTGTAGGATCACATCGAGCATCAACAAGAAGCTCTCCAACTCTTAAAGGATAACCTAAATTTGGCACAAAATCGAATGAAACAATAGGTAGATCAACATCGCAGTGGGAGAAGTTTTAATGTGGTAGACTGGGTATTTTTACGACTATAACCATACAAACAAATGTCCCTAAATCAAGCTAATAAGGATAATAAATTATCACCAAAGTACTATGGTCCTTACAAGGTTTTGCAAAAGATTGGTACTATGGCATACAAATTGGAGCTTCCTGCTTCTTCGCGAGTGCATCCAGTTTTCCATGTTTCATGCTTACAAAAGGTTATAGGGGACAAACTTCCAGTTCAAACAATATTGCCAGAACTTGATGAGGAAGGAAAAACCATATTCGAACCTGAAGCAGTCACTGAAACAAGAACTCGAAAACTATGAAATCGATCAATTTCAGAGTATCTCATCAAATGGAAGAACTTACCCACTGAATATTCTACATGGCAGGATGAGAATTTTATACAAAAGCACCCGGAGCTACTGAAGCATTGAGGACAACACTTGTTCGAAGGAGAGGGGCATGTTAGGTCCCTATATTAATAGTGTAGTCCCTTATTATGTTAGTGTAGCCCCCATTATTGTTATTGTTGTACCCCTGTAACCCCAATATTGTTATTATTATGCCCTTAAATTATTATTGTTAGGTCGGCTAGGATTACATTGTGGCCCCATGGAATCCTATATATAGAAGGAGGTTTTGGTCATTTGTATCATCCAAGAATTTTTCATTCATGTAATGTATTGGAGGTTTCCCCCTCGAAGTGGCTTATTTCTAAGGTGTTGATATCTCTTTTCTTCTATTTTTGGAGTTGGTTTCACAACAGCAAGTCTGTGACAACTCCGATGGAACTCAAATTTAAGAAATTGTGTCGAAGTCTTGTTGAACCTGATTTGGTAAATCCTACCGAGTATCATCAACTCATAGGGGCCCTAATGTTCTTAGTGAACTCCCATCCAGAAAAATGTGTTGCAATGAATACATTGAGTCAATATATGGTTGAACCTCATCAAATACACTAGATTGCTGCCAAGAATCTCTTGAGATATCTCTAGGGCACAATCAATCATGGACTGAGATAAACTATCGAGAATGTCAGGCTCCATGGATATACTAATACTAAAGAGGATGGCACTGTGGTGTATCGTAAGAGTGCATCTAGATGCTGCTACACTCTAGGTTCTGCTTCGACCTCCTGGAGGAACAAGAAGCAGAAATTAGTTGCTTTCAACACCACTAAGGCCGAATAAATTTTAGAAAGTATGGCATGTTTTGAAGGCGTTTATTTCAAAAATATCTTCAGCCAGTTGTTTGGGCATGTTTTGGATACCACCATCATGCATTGCGACAACCAAAGTTGGATTCAACTTTCAAAGAATCATGTGTTCCATGACTGCTCCAAGAATATTTATATTAGGTACCACTTCATTCGGGATATGATACGGCGAGGCACCATAAGGCTAGATCACATTGGGTCTGATGTGTTAATGTCAGTCTAGTCATACTGCCATCATTGATCAAAACTGCTCTTTTGCATTTGCATATTAGGTGTCTCATACCGAATAAATTTCACCATTCCGCTAGGTCATGGATTCATTGATGGTAGTAATTTTTATCAGTTGTCCCTCATGAGGTACTTGCTGATTTTCCTTTCTATGGTATTTAGTCATTAGTCACTTTCATTCTCAAAATAATATCAGTAGGTCATAGGATGGGTCTCATTAGTTTCTAGGGTCTCACCATGGTCAAATTAATGACTCAAATGTCAATAAATATCAGCAAGGTCATTAGGAAGCCAATAAGCTCAAAGTCACAGCACCTGGAAGAATTAGAGAGAAATTTTATTTAGTTTGATGTAACTTTCACCTCAAAACCATGTTTTGGGGTGAAAAAATGATATTTCGCCTTTATTATTATTCATTCTATATCATCATAAGTCGCAATTCAAAAGCTGTTATCTCCACAAAGTGATGTCCTTGTCTTCAGATATTTTTCTGTAGCATGTTCAATGCCAAATCATCTTCCAAGAAAATCCATCAGAAAGAACCTAGAAAGAGCTTTCCAATGGTATACTACACTCTCAAAACTGACTTCTGGATTGAAATTTATGCTTAAGTGAAGTAAAATCCCCTAAACCCCCCCTATTTCCCATTTTTTTCCTTAAACTTTGTTTTATATTTCTTTAATAAACCCCTTTTCCCCATTTCTGATTACAAAATCGCATTATAAATTATTTTGAAAAATATGTGATTTAATTCCCAACCACTTCCCCAACCATACCTTATAAAATTTTATAATAAACATATCAAAGTTTATTATAAAACCCCGCTTTTCCAAACCACTTCCCCTCCATACCGTGGAACTTTATTATAAAGTTGAAATATATATATATATACCCTCCCATCACAACTGATATATATAATCGCACCCCCGATCCCATCGCCCCGATCAATCGCATCGGAACATTTCATACGCGCCTTCCAAATAACCCATTCCCTGAAACTCCGATGTGATTGCGACCTCTGATCAGTCTCACCCAACGAGATCTCGACCATTGATCCGATCACTGAATGGACAGCTCATATGTGATCGGGCCATCGCAATCGGAACTTTCATAAGGCTCTCCCTAATCCAATCGCACCGCTTAATCCCTGCCTCCGATTGACTCTACCCGATTACTTGTGGCTCGTCGATCTGCCCATCCGATCAGACGACCCAAACTGAAATTGGCACCTCCATGGACTTCCCCCCGATTAATATCCCCCGATTACAATCCCACCGTTGATCTTCCCCACTGATCGAATGGCCCACAGCTAATCAGGCCAATTGCATCGGAATTCCCCATATGTGTTTCGCTTCCACCCATCTCCAATTTCGATTGTGATTATGCGGGCCCCACCATACAATACATCCGCCCGTTCATATAATAAAGGGCCTTTTCCTTTGTTAAACCCAAATTTTGGTTTTAATTTATAATACAAATGGTTATTCCCATCACATCGAAAATGTTGTTTCAATTAACACTCCGCTCCCCTCCGATTTTCGATTGTGATTATAATCCCCGATCTCGATTGGCCTTGGCCCCACCACAGGTCCTTCTTCCTCTTCCCACTTAAATGGGTTTTTCCCTTTGTTAATGCAATAAATCGTTTTTATTTAAAATATTTCAATCGCATCGCAAAATATGTTACTATATGTCATATCCCCTCCGCCCGTCCATTCCGATTGCGATTACACTATTGTTTCATATATATATCTCTCCGCTCCCGCTCCGATTCTAATTGTGATTTTGATATGATTACCGCCCATTTCCCTTCCCTTTTCCCACTTGAAATAAATTTTCCCTTCACGAAAGGCATAAGTTCAATTTATTTTATTGCAACGGTATTTTATTAAAAATTCAGAAAATAAAGAAATAGTGGAAAGAAAAGCGATAGTCAAAGGGCTGAGAGCTTATTCAAAACAAATATTGTTACAGTAGCAGAAAAATAGGAAATCTATTCATCGCATTACCTATTTTCTTTCATACAGCCTAACAGCAAAATCTCCAAGTGGTGAAATGCAATGATGTCCCTTATTTTCAGGGGTAGATTGTTGTATTTCTTTACTATGATTGTATTTTAGTTCTTTAGCTGTTAAAACATCTCCCTTCTCTTGTGGATCTATGTTCCCACATTTCAGTCTATTTAATGTAATTGTAAATCATTTGTAAAGTGGTCTAAGAGTCTGAGTTTGAAAGTAGGGGAATAGGGTGGAAGAACATCTCTGCGCTACATTGTACAGTTTGACAGGAATTAATAAGAGATGCAGCTCTGATTTGTGGGATCCATGTGGTATGAGAGTTAGCATTTGTTTTTCTTCTTTGTTTCATATGTGAATTGTTATCTATTCCATTCATCCATAAACATTTCCTTTTGAATTCTTTCAAGATAGAAAGGTAGAATCCATTTTATATGCTCTACCTTGGGAAATCATTCAGACTCTGTATTTTTTCTTCTGTTTGAAAAGGATCCATTTATTGTGCCCTTTTCAGCTCCGCATTGGTCTTTCCATCCCATCCTCATTAAATTTTAATTGTTAATTTTCCTGCCTATCTTGCCCCATGAAAGACCCTGTGTCCTGATTTAATTCCCAGCTTCAACTGTCCCTTTTATCCCACACATCCCTGAAATTCATTCATTCATTTTATTTAAACCTTTTATCCCTATCATTTTACCTAGTCTAATATCAGATTTCTATCACACTTTATTGAATATTATTTTACAGAAAGAGCCCTCTCCTATCCTTGTAGGGCTAGCTACAAGGCTGAGCATGGTTTAGTTGTTACCCTGATTTGCCTTTTGCAGCCTGGGGTCCAATTCAGGTGCTAACATCTCTGGCGACCATACTGGGGAATATTGTTTAGCATAGATGATTAATCACCCCAGTAATATTTTCCCAGTAAAGAATGACAGAGTTTAGATCTGATTGTTGATGGTGAACAACAATCATATGCATATAAAGGCTGAAAACATTCACCTAGCGGCTCCATTCACTGAAAGATCCAGAAAATCAAATCCTTCATGGTGACTCCACTGCAGGAAGATCAGTAGCTTTAAGATTTTTGTTTTAAGATGGAACGTATTGCAAGAAGGTATGCTCCCATGAGCCGAGATCATATTCCAGGTTTCCCAAATAAAATGCCCAAGGTGGATTGGTTTCAGAATTTTCCTATGTTCAGAAATGTGGAAGGTAATGACACTGCTCTTCATATGGTAAAATTTCACATTCATGTGCATAAATTAAAGATCGATTTTCCTGAAGACTGTTTGATGAAAATTTTTATGGCTACTCTGGAAGATGAAGCTCGATCTTGGTATGAAAGTTTGCCACCTGGTTTTATTTATTGCTTAAAATATTTTCATACCATATTCTTCGAAAGATATAAAGAATCTTGTCCATCCTTAATATTAGTGCAAAATTGTTGCAAACATGTTAATAGTTTCATTGAAAATATTGAGAATTTTTATGGAGATGATAAATTCATGGACGAAGAAATCATGGAATCACACTATGAAAATCCATTTCAGCACGCAGAAATCTTAAAGGATTCCTATCAAGATCAGCAGGTTGAAGATTTCCATATGGTTGAAAATCATGGAAGACAAATTTTTATTTCAGATCTGATTGAAATAAAGGATGATATGCAGGAAAATGATGTTCCAGTCTTAGATAGCAATCGAGTTAAACTAGAACTGGATTCAAAATGTGATAATGACGAGTATGTGGTTCCCGATCCCATCACGAAGTGCTCTATTGTTAAGGACGCATCAAAGGAAGAAAATATAGTTACAAATCTAAATGCACTCATCCCATCAGAACTAGATCTTCACAACGAGGTAATCCATTCCCTTAATGAAAAACAAGACGAGATCTTTGTTCAAGTAAGTGAAAGAGTTTCTTTGGATGAATTTATGGTAGATGATAGAAATGATAGTGTTGGATCTCAAGAACCATTTGAAGTTTCTCCTCTTATCATTGATGAATATGATGAGAAACATGACAATCTGGTTGTCATATCATATGAAGATTACCAAAAATATATTCATATTACAGAAGATTAGAGCATTCAGGACTGCCATTCAGATTCTTCTTCCTATGTCTCATGTTTTGAAAGTTTTTTCAAGAGGAAATTTTCTCATCTACTTGTTTATAATTTTTTGAAGACCAGGAACACACTCTTACTGAGGTACATTGTGAAGGAATGTCAGAATCAAGAGAAAAAGACACCTTGTTTCTTCAACATGAGGTAAATCTTCATGTTTTTCAGGATCTAGTGGCAAATTTATTGTAGTCAGCAGTGAAGGTAATTATTGCAGTATTCAGTGATGAAGGAGATCATGGCCAACCATGCTTTTGGATGCCCAACTGCAAGTATCTATTGTTGACCAGAGGATTTGATTAGGAGAATCAATCAAGGAGGCATCTGCTTGACTGGTTACATTGGCATTTTGATATAGCATGATGGTACATTGGCCTTCCAGAAACATCAATATTTGAAACCTCAAGTCTTGGTCATATAATACCACAAAAGCTTCAAATGTCAATTTTTTTCTAGGTTAGCTTTGATTCATTTTTGAGTCAGTTTGTTGGGTTAAGTTTCTCTCAGTATTCAGTTTGGTTTTTAGCCTTTGACTCCATGCCCAATGGATAAGGCTACTTGGTCTACAGTGTTCTTGGCACCTCCAAGGAGCTACCATCCCCATTGGAGCCAATGTTAATGTCAGTCTAGTCATACTGCCATCAGTGATCAAAACTGATCTTTTGCATTTTCATATTAGGTGTCTCATACCGAATAAATTTCACCATTTCGCTAGGTCATGGATTCATTGATGGTAGTAATTTTTATCAGTTGTCCCTCATGAGGTACTTCCTGATTTTCCTTTCTATGGTCTTTAGTCATTAGTCACTTTCATTCTCAAAATCATATCAGTAGGTCATAGGATGGGTCTCATCATGGTCAAATTAATGAGTCAAATGTCAATAAATATCAGCAAAGTCATGAGGAAACCAATAAGCTCAAAGTCACAGCACCTGGAAGAATCAAAGAGACATTTTATTTAGTTTGATCTAACTTTTGCCTCAAAACCATGTTTTGGGGTGAAAACATGATATTTCGCCTTTATTATTATTCATTCTATATAATCATAAGTCGCAATTCAGAAGTTGTTATCTCCACAAAGTGATGTCCCTGTCTTCAGAGAGTTTTTCACATGTTCAGCGCCAAATCATATTCTAAGAAGATCCATCAGAAAGCGCCCGGAAAGATCTTTCCAACGGTATACTACACTCTCAAAACTGACTTCTGGATTGAAATTTATGCTTAAGTGAAGTAAAATCCCCTAAACCCCCCCCTATTTCCCATTTTTTTCCTTAAAATTTATTTTATATTTCTTTAATAAACCCCTTTTCCCCCTTTCCGATTACAAAATCACATTATAAATTATTTTAAAAAATATGCGATCTAATTCCCAACCACTTCCCCAACCATACCTTATAAAATTTTATAATAAACATATCAAAGTTTATTATAAAACCCCGCTTTTCCAAACCACTTCCCCTCCATACCGTGGAACTTTATTATAAAGTTGAAATATATATATATACCCTCCCATCGCAATTGATATATATAATCGCACCACCGATCCCATCGCCTTGATCATTCGCATTGCAACATTTGATACACGCCTTCCGATTAACCCATTGCCCAAAACTCTGATGCGGTTGCGACCTCCGATCGGTCCCACCCGACGAGATCTCGACCATTGATTAGATCGCCGATCGGACGGCTCATACACGATCGGGCAATCGCAATCAAAGCTTTCATAAGGCTCTCCCTGATCCAATCGCACCGCTTAATCCCTGCCTCTAATTGACTCCACCCGATTACTTGTAGGTCGTCAATCTGCCCATCCGATCGGACGGCCCAGACTCAAATCGGTGCCTCCATGGACTTCCCCCCGATTAATATTCCCCGATTACAATACCATCGTTGATCTTTCCCACTGATCGAACGACCCACAACTAATCGGTCCAATCGCATCGGCATTCCCCATATGTGTTTCGCTTCCACCCATCTCCGATTGCGATTGCAATTATGCGGACCCCACCATACAATACATTCGCTCGTTCATATAATAAAGGGCCTCTTCCTTTTTTAAACCCAAATTTTGGTTTTAATTTATAATAAAAAGGGTTCTTCCCATCACATCGGAAATGTTGTTTCAAATAACACTCTACTCCCCTTCGATTTCCGATTGCGATTATAATCCCTAATCCCAATTCGCCTCGGCCCCACCACAGTTCCTTTCGCCTCTTCCCAATTAAATGGGTTTTTCCCTTTGTTAATGCGATAAATCATTTTTATTTAAAATGTTTCAATCGCATCGCAAAATATGTTATTATATGTCATATCCCCTCCTCCCGTCCATTCTGATTGCGATTACACTATTGTTTCATATATATATATATATATATATATATATATATATCTTCTCCCACTCCTATTCCGATTGTGATTTTGATATGATTACCGCCCATTTCCTTTCCCTTTTCCCACTTGAAATAAATTTTCCCTTCACGAAAGGCATAAGTTCAATTTATTTTATTGCAACGGTATTTTATTAAAAAGTCATAAAATAAAGAAATAGTGGAAAGAAAAATGACAGTCAAAGGGCTGAGAGCTTATTCAAAACAAATATTGTTACAAAAATAGAAAAATAGGAAATCTGTTCATCGGATTACCTATTTTCTTTCATACAGCCTAACAACAAAATCTCCAAGTGGTCAAATGCAATGATGTCCCTTATTTTCAGGGGTAGATTGTTGTATTTCTTTACTATGATTGTATTTCAGTTCTTTAGCTGTTAAAACATCTCCCTTCTCTTATGGATCTATGTTCCCACATTTCAGTCTATTTAATGTAATTGTAAATAATTTGCAAAGTGGTCTGAGAGTCTGAGTCTGAAAGTAGGGGAATAGGGTGGAAGAACATCTTTGCACTACATTGTACAGTTTGATAGGAATTAATAAGAGATGCAGCTCTGATTTGTGGGATCCATGTGGTATGAGAGTTAGCATTTGTTTTTCTTCTTTTTTTTATATGTGAATTGTTATGTATTCCATTCATCCATAAACATTTCTTTTTGAATGCTTTCAAGATAGAAAGGTAGAATCCATTTTATATGCTCTACCTTGGGAAATCATTCATACTCTGTATTTTTTCTTCTGTTTGAAAAGGATCCATTTATTGTGCCCTTTTTAGCTCCGCGCCAGTCTTTCCATCCCATCCTCATTAAATTTTAATTGCTAATTTTCCTGCCTATCTTGCCCCATGAAATACCCTGTGTCCTGATTTAATTCTTGGTTTCAAATGTCCCTTTTATCCCACACATCCCTGAAATTCATTCATTCATTTTATTTAAACCTTTTATCCCTATCATTTTACCTAGCCTAATATCATATTTCTATTGCACTTTATTGAATATTATTTTATGGAGAGAGCCCTCTCCTATCCTTGTAGGGCTAGCTACAAGGCTGAGCGTGGTTTAGTTGTTACCCTGATTTTCCTTTTGTAGCCTGGGGTCCAACTTAGGTGCTAACATGATGAACAAGTCACATATATTCTTACAAAGCCCCAATGAAACATAAAATTATTAACCTTCTATGATAAGCTTGGAATCATGGACATACCCTCTTATGAGGGTATCGCTTGAGTTGAAATTCGAGCTCTGGGAGCTCCAGGGGGCTTGGGGATAACTTCTTGGAGCTATAAGAAACCATAGGGTGAAGATATACTTATGTTTTTGGTGTTTTATTCCCCACCATTATGATAATGAGATGGTTCACCCTCTCTTGATATATGCCCCACATCTCGCATCTGGCCAATGAGTTGGGACATGAGGATAGATACCATAAAATTACTGATGGACACATCATGTGTTGTCATATTTTCCATGTCTTGGATTAGTTGTTTCTGACACCATGATCTGGGATCAATTCTGGTTGAAGATTTTACCTCTAAACTAACTTTGGGTCAATGGAGACTAGAAAGGTATTGTGACTCACTCTCGATCAAATATTCTTCATTACTTCTTCATGGTTCATTAGAGTAGAGCTAAGAATATTACAAGGACAACAGGATGACACTAGATTACAGGATGGTACAAAATGAGATGATACAGGATGACGAGACTGCATAAGTTGTCAGATGGATTGGCAAGTGTATTTCTCCCTAGTTGAGACGGAGTGTTAGAATTGTAAACTAGGGCCAAAACCCACTTTCTACATCTCATATTATGGAGATAATATTTTTCTTATATTCCTCTTTCTGAGAGGTGCAATATTGATCTAAATATCATCTTTTTTGGATGAGAAGAAGTCATATTTTGAATTTATTCTCTCACACATGTACATTTCTCAAGGTCGGACAAAAATGTAATGTAGGCTCATAAGCCCCAAAATATGTGTCTCCACCCCTCATTGGTGGATATAAATTGGAGAGACTCATTCCTCATTTGAAAATCATCTCATCTCACATTATCTCTCCTCTCTCCTTAGTTCGCACAACCTCAAGGAGTCTCTCTGTTTCTCTTTGAACACGTGGAAAGGAAGGATAGATTTTTGGACTTCTTCTACGGTAGAGAACACACCGTTGACCAACGTTTATTTTGGTTTAACCTTCATGTTTTGACTTTTATTTTTGTGAAGAATTCTAATATTTGAAGGCTGCATCTATTGGCACACATTCCAATGAATTCTGGGTAGTTTGTGTTGGAAATATTGTCAATGATGGAAAAGGAGAACAAAGGATCATCACTACAACTATCATTAAGGAAAAGGTAGTAGAGGTAGAAAAGAAGCAAAGGAAGTAAATGCAGTTAAGGCAGAAAAGGAGCAAATGCAGTAAAGGAAACAAAAGAGAAAAGGCAACAAAAAGGAAAAGGAAGCAAACAAAACAAAAAGGCAAAGATAGCAAAGGAAACTACGAAGAAAAGGCAGCAAAGGAAGTTAAGGTAGAAAAGGAGAAAAGGTAGCAAAATAACAAAGGCATAATCATTGACATGCTAGGCAGAGTTGTGAACATGTAGCAAGTGTGATAATCCGAACTCAGAGTGAGTAACAAACAAAATAACAATCTTCAATGTTATTTTTTAAAACTGAGTTGTGTGATTATGTGATTTGTGGTGTACCGTGTTGTTAAGTAGAACCTCTGTTGAAACTCAGAGCATGATTGACCAGTAGAATGGGATCTCAGTCGATGGCTGACATGAAGTCTTTAGACTCTGTGTATTAAATCAGGAATTAAACAACCGAGGGAATGTCGAGGGTTGCATAAATTGCTTGAACCTCCAAAATGAGTCTTTATGGAACACCTTATAGTTGCATACATTTATTGATGAATTATTGAAGAAAGTAGCATGCACTGATGTTTGGTTGCAGAGGGCCGCAACTATGTTTTTCCGAAAGTCTCAGAGGTGTCAGAACAAAAGAGTGAAGGATGAGCAAATGGTCACGATTATATTGCAGATCAGAAAGGGGAGAGATGAACGGCTGAGATTACATCACAAGATAAGTTGGGAAGATGTGATTCGAAGAAGGGTGAGCATGTGATGACCGTTAGATTCGGGCGCAGATCAGTGACAAACAAAAAATCACAAAAGTGCACATCTCAAATTATAGTGGATAGAGTTAAGGTGTCGCATGGTAAGTTAAGTTGTTTGCAATGTAAAGTGGTGAAGGCACGTGTCGGCACTCCGAATTTTCACAAATCACAAATTTTAGAGTTTAGCATTAAGGCGTCACATGGTAAGCTAAGTTTTTTGTGATGCGTTAAATATTGGAATATGCGATGCAACGAGGGGAGACCACATGTCGACATTGCACATGAGAGCACACCGCAGATTTTTATGGTTTGTACTTAAGAGTTCACACGGTAAGCTGGATAAGATGCGATGTAATCTCATATCATAGAAAATAGGAGATACATTTATTGCAGAACATTAAAACTTGTGGGTAAGTGAAATTCAATGTGATGTGATTGGTTTCCATGTTGTGGGACCCTAAAACCAAAGTTAAGCATGTATGCAGAGACTTTTCTTTGTTAAATCACATTGGAGGAAGAAAAAGAGATTACAACGTAAACTATAAGAAACGAAAAGTGCGAAATGAGATTTTTGAAGCAAATGCGATGTGATTCAAAGGTGAATACTAATATATTTCAGGTCCAAGGTTTAGTGTGTTATCTTTGGTTTTATGAATAAAACCATTGAAGCGGAGGTAAACTCGGGTTACAAAGGAAAGGCCTGAATGCATGAAAAAGGACCTGGAGCCCATGCAAAACAGTGTTGCAACAGTGAGTTAAAATAAAATACTGAAGGAGAGTAGACTCGGGTAAGACTCAACTCTAAGTGAATAACAGTGTGATGTAGATGTGGCTATGATTTAAAAAGGAGAGGCTAAATGTAAGAGAGAAGACTCTGGGCAAGTCACCTGACACTCATGTAGAGGTGTTATGTGACTGCGGAAGTTTGATAACAAATACTGAAAGTGGGAAGAAGTAGATTGGTTAAGTAACCCGAGACAAAGAAAAGGAGTAGAGAAGATAAAATAACATCGTAGATAAGATATTAAATAGGTAGAAGTGAGGAAACCATAAAGGCCTGGGTAAATTCAAGCTAAGATAGTAATGCTGCAGCAGAGTTGGAAATGTAACTGCAGAAACATAAAAGATAAAGGGACAACAAGTAGAAGAGGAAAAACACACAGCAAAACTAAGAAGTTGAAAGGGATGAATTGAAATATTATTGTAACTGTAACTGTAAATTCATTGATTATTTTATATTGTTTATGATTCAAAGGAAAGTCTCCATAGGCATAGGAAAAACTCCATGAGTACTATAATGATTACTTCTGATGTAATAGCCTGAACTGAAGAATGAGGAATCAAATGGGTGGAAGGCAGAGATTCAAGCATGTTCATTCCATATTCCCTATATAATGCAAATAGTCATGAAGTTATATGTATAAAATAGGTAATATCAGTATGTAGAATGTTATGAAAACAGAGAGAGAGAGAGAGAGAGAGAGAGAGAGAGAGAGAGAAAGAGTGCAACAGAATTGATGAGAGTTGAGGATTGTTAGAGAACTGCTGAATGGAAGAGAGAAGAATAATATAAGAAAGTTGCAGAAGGATTCAGAGTGTAAGAATAAGATAGGACTGATAGATATGTTGTCCATATCAGGAGCTGATATGTAGCAGATATGAAGGTTGAAAAGGTGGTTGTGAAGGAGTAAAATAGAGCTGATATCCACGTAAATTAGCATAATATTTTATTGTAGTGTGAGGGAGTTGGTGCTTCCATATCACATTGTTTCTTGATAGATGTCCATTTGTAGATGGTTGATGTAGAAGCCTCCTGTGGGTTGTAGCCTACAGAAAAATACATGGGATTTGGTGCTTCTATTTCAAGTTGTAGCTTGATAGATGTCCAGTTGGAGATGGTGGAGGTAGAAGCCTCCTAAGGGTCTTACCCTGCAAAAAAATACATGGGATTTGGTGCTTCCATTTCAAGTTGTAGCCTGGTAGATTTCCATTTGGAGCTTGTTGAAGTAGGAGCCTCCTATGGGTTGTAGCCTGCAGAAAATAGATGGGACCTAGAGCTTCCTTGCAAGTTGTAGCTTGCAGAATTTGAGGTAGTAGCCTCCTATAGGTTGAAGCCTACAGAAAATCAGTGGTGAGAGGGAGTTGGAGCTTGCCTTTGCATCACAACAATAATAAGATGTGGTTTTCTCCCTTATGGGTTTCCACTTATATCTGTTTTCTACGTGCTTGATGATTATGTGTTGATGTGGTGTTTTAATCTGCTTAATTACTTGCTCTACACACATTAAGTTTGTTGATTCATTATGTATTAAGTTGCTTATGAACTAAAGGTGTAATTTATTTGAATGAAAAGAGTTTTAGATGTCCATGAATGTACTGAACTGATTCACCCCACCCTCTTAGTCAAGCTAATATTTCATCAATTGGTATTAGAGCCAGTTCCTTTGGTGTAAGCCTAATAGCTTGAAGGA
Source organism: Pinus albicaulis (assembly GCA_034641835.2). Taxonomy (NCBI): domain Eukaryota; kingdom Viridiplantae; phylum Streptophyta; class Pinopsida; order Pinales; family Pinaceae; genus Pinus; species Pinus albicaulis. The sequence goes on from MU968389.1 coordinate 7,403,497, forward strand.
GACCTGGTTGAGTCCTAGACTATCAAAATGTACCCATATTGAATACAACAAAATTTCTTGAATGGAGAGATAAGGTTAAAACAGATTTAGTGGCTTATGAACCTAAGGTATGGAAACTTGTATGGGATGGTTACTAAACAGGCTCTCCCTCTTTGCAAGAACAATATTGGAATGCCAAGGAAAAATGTGTGATATATAACAGTCTTCATAACAAATATCTTGATTCAATAATGGATTTAACTTCTGCAAAAGGAATCTAGAATAGATTGCATCTCATGCATGAAGGAGACACTAATGGAAGCATTATCAAGAAGGAGAAGATAAATAAGAAGAAGAATAAAAATCACTTTCAAAATGAAAAAGGTCAATCAAATGAGATACTTGCTTGGGTAAATGGATGTGAGTACCATGAAGAAATTACAGTTGAGGGAAAATCCAAAATTGACACAGCCTTTACTAAAATAGAAAGATTGAAGAATGAAAAAAAAAACATTAAGGCACTAGTACAAATATGTGATGAGAGAGAATATGAAGATAAGGAATAAATTGTTGGCCTGAAGGCACAACTTGAAGAAGCAAGGAAAGTAGAAGACACTATGTTCCAACAAATAAGAGAGAAAATTATAGAATGTGGAAGATTGGAAGAAGAGTTGGTAAGCCTGAGGATGAAATCAGAGAAGGCCCAAATTGAACTAATTATGAATATTCCACAAATGAAAAGCTCTCAATAGTTGGACCAGATTCCAAATGCTCAAAGGTCTCCTCTCATAAAGGCTGGGATAGGCTATGAAGGAGAAACCAGTAATTCCAAGGTAGAGGATAATAAGAATATCATTTTTGTAAAAGCCATAAAGGATAATGAAGCAACTCAAAATATTCCTATAGAAGTAGAAGCCAAAAAGAACATGATTTATAAAGAAACAAACAGAAACAAGCAACAACATGAAAGGAAAGAGAATGAGAGGAAGAAACAATCAACTACTAAAGGCTCATACACTCCTAAGGATGAATTGAAAAAATTCAAAAGATGTCAAAGGAGGTTCCTTCTTCCTGTGAGAAGTATCTCCTGTTTTGACTGCCACAAACCTGGACATACTACGCCATACTCTAAGGCAAAGAAAATCCAATCCAACCAACTAAATATGCATCCAATGAAAAGACTACCTCAAACAAATAAATGGAGGATAAAATCTATCAGTAGGTACACAAATCATTTCCATGTCTACTATTATGCATGCAATGATTTTGGACATAAACTTTTTGAATGTAAATTATGTTCAAAAGTGAGTAGAAAATATTATACATCAGCTCAAACATATCTTGGTAAAATACGATCTTACGTATGCCACATGCTTGGTCATAAACAAAATGACCGTAAGTTTTCATATACATTAAAGAAATCTAGAAAAATAATGGAATCCAATCAAATCAGACAAAACTTTGAATCAAAAAGAAGTGTAGACATTATGAAGAACTATTGGCTTGAGGGGTCCTGACCCAGGTTCAGTGTGCAACGTTTTCCAACAAACCCCTATACTACTGGCCCTTTCGGTAGTGACCTTATTTCGCAGGTCATGGTCTCACCTGAAGTAGTATGGGTGGATGCTGGAACCAGGTTTCCGTACCCTAAGAAAGGAAGGGTAAGGCAAGCAGAGCTGCGTCCTGTTTCGTAATTCCCAGATTACCTTGTTTCTTTGCAGGGTTAATTATGTATCTATTTGCATCCACGTGCAATAGATCTATAAGTATATGTGTTCTATAACATCAAAACAACATTATATAAACAGAGTGGAATAGATATAGATCCAATCAGTCAGTACACAGTCCTTCAGAGCGAAAAGACAAAAAATAAACAACACAACAATTATTAGCAATTCATCTAACAGTACTCACATATTCAGATCTCTAATAATCCTTCGCATTCATTCATTCATCAACCTTTCCTTACAATTCCCTTCCCAACTTGCACACACAGTAGCAGGTTCTGCACGCATCTGGACTACCATCTTCACGCACACAGCCAACATGAGTATGTTCCCCAAAACCCAAACAGATAGCTTAAACAACAGATCGCATCAATAGCTCATTCATTCCTATCCTTTACAATCCAAAATGCATCTCTATTTATAACAATCTAGCTGCAACATTCCTATGGTTCGTAAACCATGGTTTTTGGACCCTTAGTTTACCCTTTGACCCATTACAATGCATTCGTGGCTTTGACCCACCCAAAAACCCCTGCGCTATACTAAATATAATAAAAAATAACCAAAATGGACTAGTTTCGTAGCTTGTTAGGAGACCCCATTCCAACAGTCCCCCAACACAATCTTGTTACTCGTCTCCAGTTAGTGCACTAGTGCGGCTTCTATTTGCACGCGTAACATATCCATACTAAGGACAAGTGGAGGGAGTACATCCTGACTTTGGGCCCTAGTGTGTTGTGCAATGTTCACCAGCACCAAAGAAGCAAGCCCATGTGTATCCGCAACAACCTATTCTAACAGTCGGTGGAGGCGTGCAATGGTGGACTGAGCATCATGTTCAAGCTGGAGTGCGGTATCAGGCCATGGCTTCAACCATTTATGAACAAGCTTATTGGAGTTGCGAAGGTCCTCAATCCTGTGCATGGCGGCTAGGCATTGTGCGGAGACGGGGGAAGGTGTGGAGGCCCAGAATTTCTCTAGAACAGCTTTTGCCTGCTGTAATTCCTGTTGGGCATGCTGAAGTGTGGGATGGTGCTATACTACCATCCATAGTTGCATAGATATTTCGACCAATTGGACTCCCTATGCCAGTTGCTCCTGAAAAATACACGTTTCATCAGTGACCACGATAATCTGTTGGGCTCGTTCTTCTGGAGGTATGTCATACTACTGTTGCCTATCTTAATCATGGTGGTGAACCGCTTACAACACTCTGGAGGATAGTCCTTGTAAATCTGTACTAGATAGCTGTGCTAAGTCTACTTGAACATCCTCGGTAATTGGGTCAGGAGTGCGAACTATGGTAGCACGAGGGAGTAAACATACATTGCTTCTAGTGGGCAGCGTTTGGAAACAGTGGAGAAGTTGCAGCAGGTCCCGGTACCACAGCTTTCCTGCTATGTATGGTTCACAGATAATCCTTTCTATCGGAAGCCCATGCACACTCCTATTACTGCACTTAGCATCCCTAGCTCCTTTTAACAGTTCCTTTGGCAGTTTGGGGTCCATCTCTTTAACAGAGAGACGAGTGTTACATAAAGTATGGATGAATACAAAAAACAAAATCGCAGATAGCCAAAGCCTATTGAAGGGTGAATAAATAGCCTGACCTGAATTTTTCCAGCCATCCGTGCCCCAACCGAAGCTATTTAATGGCGATGTAGTTCGTGCGTGGCATGTACCCTTGATATGTCAGACCGTGCTTATCATCAATGGTGATATTGATGATTTTCCACCCATTTTTCGTGCTTGCAAGTGTCTTTTCTCATTAAATCGAGATGTACTGACGGTCTTCCTTCATGCCCAAGGTCATGTCTCTAGAATGTCAAAGCATGGATGACACTTGGAGTTCGTTTGCGTACCTTAAAGGAGGGTTGACACGAGGTGGACCTGCAAGTTGATCGGTAGTCTTTTCAAGGCCTTTACATTGTTTGTGGGAGGAACGTCCTTGTGTCACAAGGCTGCATCATATGCCCTTATGTTATTTATTTCTCGAGATGTTCGTAGATTTTCCCAAATATACATGGTTGTAGATAGGTTCGTAGTCCTACGCGTTTTTAGGTCAGTGGTACCCTGGTAAGTCTGGTCAGGCAAGGGTCGATCGCACCCTCGAGTGTTTCATGTCAGTAGGTATCTGCGTAGGTCAACTGACCTTGCAGCCCACCTAGCCATTGGGGTTTCTATATGCAGGATCACTCTACTCCAATACTTCCGATGAGTAAAGAATATCGGTCCCTGCATAGGTGCTTCACATCGGGTTAGTGTTAGTGCTTCTGGCCTGCATTCCCTAGGAATATTAGGCTTCTCAGGTTGCTGATTACCTACATCCTCCTGGTAGGGAAAGTTTCTTTCTGTGGTGGAGATGCGATGGAAATTCCTGATGGTCTGAAGACTGCGAAGCACTGAAACCTCATGCAACCGATCTTGCCAATTCTCTTGCTCCTCATCGGAGTCGGAAAAAAATTCACTGTCCTTTTCCCAACAGAGAATTCATTCATCTGTGGGGTTAACCTGATATTCATCCTGCACAGTTATCTTATAAATGTGATCTAATTCCTCCTTTGCATAGGTTGGCTCGGTATACCGCACACCTTCTGCTGGATCTAGGGGTGCTATGGCACATGTACCTTTGTTTTTGAACACCATGCTGTATTTCTTGAGATTGATGATCCCCCCCATGTCTATTTCCCAGTCTAGCTTGAGGAGCGTACGGTAGGCATCCACGTCTTCAACTATTTCTATCACTTCAAAATCAGCTAGGACCCTAACCCTTGCAATGTCAACCATGACATTCGGTAACCTACCTAGAGGAATGATTTTCTGTTGATTTTCCATTCACAGCTGGATAGTGTACCATTCTAATTTAGGCTTTCCCATTTGTTTCCATGTTTTTTTTGGTAAAACGTTGGCATCTAATCCAAGATCTAAGATAACCTGATCCATTTCATAGTCTCCGATCTGTGTAGTTAACCGCATTTCTCTCCCGGTGCGTTTCTTATAGTTGTACAGTTTGTGTACATCCTTGGTCTCAAGGACCAAGGTGGGCCAAGCTGTGCAGGTATTCAGTAATTCTAGGAGATTTCCTACGGCCTATGGATTCCATAGCAACTTCAGACATGCCTTTAAAAAGGTCTCAATTCCTTCTTCGATATGAGGTTGTGCAGGGGCTGCCAATGGTGCTTGTTCCTTGCAAGACACTCCTTTCCGAGAGTCAAGCCCTTCTTTGTTTCCCTGGGTATCCAACCCACTACGTGTCATGAATTTTACACTTGGATCCGCCTCTCGTAGCTCAGCTTTAACCCTTTATATGTTCTTCGTAGGGGTAGGTTACTTTATCTGCATTTTGGCTATTAAAACTAGGCAGTATTCTACCTCATGGTCCAGCTGTCTACAATATTTACACGACGGCCTGGTGGGATTAGCGCATTCTCTGGAAAAGTGCCCTATTTCTCCACAGTTATAACATATTAGCTGACCTCGTCCTCGGCCTGCGCTTCCTCCCAGACCTCCTCTGCCTCAGGCTGGTGATCCTCCAAAGTGCGCAGCCAGTCTTGGCGATGCATGGTCCGATTGCACCCCATATAAGTTCCCAAAATCCATCATTAAGTCATATGTTCGATAGTTCCTCTCATCATGTCCCACTAATCGATAGAATCAGCACCATTGTTGTTTTATTTTTGGGACGTACGCACCTAGCCAAGGGCAATGGTTCGTATCATGTAGGCCTGCTACCTGAAAATCATCACACCATAGCACAGATCTACTTGATATTGGTTGCGAGAGGACAGGTTCCCTACTTTTCCCTAGGTGTATCGGACTAGGTCCTCTAGCTTGCATATAATCGGTCAGCAAAGGGCATTGATCCTTTGTATGGCCAGACGCTCGGCAACGTATACACCAAAGATCTGCGCATATGTCTTTTCCTTGCTCTTTTCGTCGGTTTTGTGTCTCCATATGCATAGCCCCAAGTTGATCCTAGATTTGTTGTACCCCTGCTGATGTATCCTCTCGGGGAGCAGCTTCTAATTTCATAGTGACTTCCACAGCTTTCTCCTGTGATTCAAATGTCCGATGACTCATCGGCGTATGTAGGTGAGGTAACAACATGGCGATGAACCACTCCGTATGTTGTCTATCATCATACTCGAACCCTCCTTCCCTCATTTCCTTCTTTAATCACTGATCAGCCTCCCATACTGACTCAAATGCACCTTTTTTGAAGTCCTTTACTTTCACTACCATCTAAGAATAATATTTCAACTTTTGGAATTTTTGCTTCAGAGCATCCTTGATATCCTTAATGGAGGCGGTCCTATTCTGTGCAACATATCGCATATACCAGTCCATAACTCTGTCTTCGAATGCTAAAGACAGCTACACCCTCTTTATCGTGTCACTCGCCACATTCTGTGTAATCCAGACAGAGTCTGCCACAAACCAAAACCAGTCCATATCCTCATCTCCTACCCACTTGATGGTACATAGTTTCAAATGCGTAGCCATATCACGGTCTGGGGGAGTGGCGGTACAAGTGAGTTCTTACCTTTTCACGTCCGAGGTGGCCATGTAGCCAAGGGATCTTGCACAGTAGGTTCCTGCAATGGATTGTAGGCTGATCTCCCTTCGTCAAGGTAGGTCCAATAGTATTTACCACTGCGGGTCGCGCTCCCGTCTAGTTCCAAGGTCATTTAGTCAATATGACTACATAGGATGCTCTTTTCGCAGAGTAATTTCTTTATCAGCAATGGTAACGCTCGGCTTCAGAGTATGATATGAACTAATCAATGGAAAATTCTGTCATAAATCCTCCTAGCACACTATCCACCCAGTGATCCACCGTGCGGGTGATAGTATTATTAGTTTTCTCAAGTTTCTCGAGCAATTATGGGGTCCACAAAGTGACCCGCTCGTCCTTCCAGCACTTCTAGAATTCCACCAGTCTAGCCAGCCACTCTTGGAGTTCAATCGCAAAAATCACAAAGAATATTTCCTAGCTTTCAGTAAGGGCGTACCTATGTTTCCACCTTTCTGTCATTAACTTCTTACTGTGATTTTATTTTACTGCAAACTCCTGGATCTGCCTTTCGAACCAGTCCTCGATCTCTTTTCTTTTATGATTCCAGTATTCCCTTTTCATTACCTGATTCCTCTCTTAGACTTCCTCAGGTCCTGGCAACGGAACCATTTGTTGGCTTGAGGGGTCTTGACCAAGGTTCGGTGTACAAGGTTTGCCAACAAACCCCTATACTACTAGCCCTTTCGGTAGTGACCTGCTTTCGCTGGTCACAGTCTCACCCAAAGTAGTATGGGTGGGTGTTGGAACTAGGTTTCCGCACCCTAAGAAAGGAAGGGTAAGGCAAGTGAAGCTGCGTCCTGTTCCATAATTCCCAGATTACCTTGTTTCTTTGCAGGGTTAATTATGTATCTATTTGCATCCACGTGCACTAGATCTATAATTATATGTGTTCTATAACATCAACACAACATTATATAAATAGAGTGGAATAGATCTAGATCCAATCATTCAGTACATAGACCTTCACAGTGAAAAGATAGAAAATACACAACACAACAATTATCAACAATTCATACAGCAGTAGTCACACTTTCAGATCTCTAATAATCCTTCGCATTCATTCATTCATCAACCTTTCCTTGCAATTACCTTCCCAACCTGCGCGCACAGCAGCAGGGTCTGCACATAACTGCAGTAGGATCTCCATGCACATAGCCAACAGGATTTCGTTCCCCAAAACCCAAACAGATAGCTTAAACAACAGATCACATCAATAGCTCATTCATTCCAATCCTTTAAAATAAAAAATGAATCTCTATTTATAACAATCTAGCCTCAACATTCCTATGGTCCGCAACCCATGGTTTTCGAACCCCTAATTTACCCTTTCACCCATTACATTGCGTTCGGGGCTTTGACCCACCCCAAAACCCCTGTGCTATACTAAATATAATAAAAAATAACCAAAATGGACCAGTTTCGTAGCTTGATAGGAGACCCCATTCCAACAAGAACCCGAATAAATTATGGAAGAAAAAGAGGAAGCAGGAGTCTATTACTTCAATAACATAATGAATCCATAATAGTCTCAAGGGGAGCTTCTCTAGGAAGCAACGTAAATATCCATCCATTAATAGATAACAAGCAACATCACAGGGGGAGAGAATTTCATAAAATGTCCCCATAAAAATAGTCTAAGAACAGCTCCTTGGAATAAGAATAGCTAAAATTTCAAGAAGGGAAAGGACAATTCCTCTGATAGAGAACTACAGAGGAAGAAGGATACCTGAAGAATTCAATAGCCAAAAGGTTGATGGATGGAGAGAATGAATCAAGCAGCCATGGTGGTAGAGGAAACATTAACCATGAACATTTAAGCTAAGAAGACAACAACAAACTCTGTGATAAATGGTTAAAATCACAAAAAATTATGTTTCGAGCTATAGAACTAGAAAGATCTATAGAGGATGATAACAGTGTGCATCACACTACAAGTGTTAACAATTAACACAATTAAGAAGGATGAGTAAGAGAAATGTTTATCATCATTATATCATTACATAATTCATCAATAGAATGTCCCCTTGGAGGAAAGCAGTTAAATGAGTGATAAAACTATGATTTGTTTTCCATTTTAGATTCCAAGTAAAGAAATTGAAGATATCTTGCTAAAGATCATTATGTTAGAACAGTTGAATTGTATATAGAGAAGCAATGATTTTGGACCAGTCCTAGAAAGGAATATACAGTGACATTCTTTTAAAACAGAATGACAGAATAAGAAAAAGGTTGATGATGTCAGGATCAGATTCAGTATATTGATGATTGTAGTTGAGAACATTGGAGATCTCAATAGTAGAAACTATGAAGGTTGTCTTAACAATGGGTGTATGTGCAAGATGAAGTAAAGTTATTGCATGGATTATCAAATTAGTATCAACTGGTATTTGGAACAAGCAACCTACCTATTAGAACAATACAAAGTGTTATTAGTGGAGCAGTGGTAGGGTATAGGTCCTCAGGAATAGAGTATTATGGCAGAAGTACATCAAGGTAGTATTCCCAATGTTATCAACATTATAGTATACATGGATTAAGCTCTAGTTTCTCTGATTATTGCAAAGTATTTTCTGATTGTAAAAATTGGAGAATGTCGAGCTACATTATTAAAGCATGAAAAGGCCAATAAAAGTGCTAAAGCATCATTATATTATTCAAATTTGAAGTATTATATCGAGCATTGAAGCATCATCTATTTCTATATATAACTGCATGCCTTCCTCAAGTCAGTATAGATATATCTTCAAGGCCTCTTTCTTAATGTCATTCATAAAACTGTGTGAAGTCTGTTTGCTTAGATTTCAGGTAAACAACTTGAAGATGTTTTTTTAAAGATAATTATGCTAGAACAGTTAAAGTATTTGAGGTATGAAGGACTAGTTGTGTTAATCTTACTATTTAAAGCTCAATAGTATTTTATTGTTTTATCTAAATCCTACTTCAGCAGAAAGGAATTGTTGGTATTTCACCATTGTAGAGAGGTTGATCATTGACACACATACCCCCCTTCTGTCGTAAATAAAATTGTATAGTTGAATAAGTGAGACTGATCAATGAATTGAATGTATCTAGCCTCAAGGGTTTGTTTTGAAAATACTTTGTACAGTATTAAAGTCATTGGGTCCTTTAGATTGAAATATGGTCTAGTTTTACAACAAGTTGTAAGGATTCTTGAGATTCATTATTCACATCAGTATCAAGGGCCTTTCGGCTATTATTGTAATATCCATGTTGGTAGTCTAGCACATATCACCAACAATAGGCAGTAAAGGTGAACGAAAGCTACAAAATATATATTGGCATCGTGATATTTGAACAGATGTCTACTACATATGTGTATTGTAGAAGAAGACATATTCCATCTACAATATTCCTCAAAAAATATGTATCTCCAATGAATATCAAAATATAGACTGAAGTATATTTTGAGTGGACTTTATATTTTGTATGGAGCATTCTCAGTATTTAAGTATTATTCCAATAATGCATCTTTGAATATATAATTCTGGTACAGTTTGTTCTATGAAGTGTCCTTATCATCACTTTCAGCTTATACAAGTGCAAGGAGTCTATGCTTTTGGATGGTATCATCTTACTGTGTATATACATATAAGTTCAATGATTCTCAAAGTGTTCTCCCAACAACTCTTGTACACCATTCTAGGGCAACATAGTATAAAGTCAAAAGAAGAAGGCCTATACACAACTTAGAGAGAAATAATGCAAGGATGGAAACTACACTGGTAAAAGTGCAACTCTTTTCCATTGATGTCAAAGGGGGAGGAAAAGCAAGAAGAAGAAGAAAGGTTGTTCTAAAAGAAAGCAGAGGAAGAAAGACACTTCTCATAACGAAAAGTAGAGGAAGTCTTGGAGGAAGCATTCGAGTATTGGTGGATGTACTTCCATCAATGCCAAAGGGGGAGATTGTTGGAAATATTGTCATTGATGGAAAAGGAGCACAAAAGAGCAACACCAGAATTATCATTAAGGAAAAGGCAACAGTGGCAGCAAAGAAGCAAAGGAAGTAGAGGCAATTAAGGTAGAAAGGGAACAAAGGTAGCAAAGGTAGCAAAGGGGAAAACAAAGCATAATGGCAAAGGCAGCAAAGGCAGAAAAAAGGAAAATGCATCAAAGGTAGCTAAGAAGAAAAGGTAGCAAAGGAAGTTAAGGAAGAAAAGGAGAAAAGGTAGCAAAACATCAAAGGCAGAATTGTGAACGTGCTGGGCAGAGTCGTGAATGTGCAACAAGCATGATAATTCGAAGTCGGATTGAATAAAAAACAAAAGAACAAGCTCAGGAGAGATTAGTTTTTTAAAAAAACGTTGAGCTATGTGATTATCTAAATTGTGGCGTGTCATGTTGTTAAGTAGAATTTATGTTGAAAATCAGAGCGGGATTGACGGGTAGAATGGGATCTGAGTCGATGACTGGAATAGAGCCTTGAGACTCTACATATTAAATCATAAATTACACAACCAAGGGAATGTCAAGGGTTTCATAACCTATTGGAACCTCTAAAACGAGCGGCTATGGAACACCTTGTAGTTGCATATGTTTATTAATGAGTTGTTGAAGACAGTAGCATCGAGTGATATTTGGTCGCAGAGGGCCACAAATGCATTTTTCCCAAGGTCTCAGAGGTTTCAAAAGAAAAGCATGAAGGATGATTGGACAATCACGATTAGATCATAGATCGGAAAGGGGAGAGATGAATGGATGAGATTACATTGCAATATAATTTTGTAAGATATGATGCAAAGAAGGGCAAGTAGGTGAGGATCATTAGATCTAGGCGTAAATCAACGACGGATGGAAAATCACAAATTATAGCAGATAGAGTGATCCAAGTGGATATTGGTGGTCACCTGTCTATTCCACTTGGGGCCCCACCATTGTCTCTTTCAGTTTTTCAGTTTCAGCACAACTTACTATTTTTAGCAGTTTTTTGAGTCTTGAATTTTTGGAGCCGTTGTGAGGCCCTAAATGACGATTTTTAGGAAAACGCGGAGCAACTTGGGTCCATGGACCGATGTTTCTCACTCAAAATTTGTATTCCTAGGATAGATCTTTCTAACGAGGTATGGTACGCGTCAAACAGAGATTGTATGCCAAAGCTATGTCCCCGGGAAGTTGAAACACCAATTTACCCAAACGAGGCCCATAGTTTTGGCGCTTCATCTCCTAGGGTTAGGGTTTTGGCTGTTTAGGATTTCCCATTATTTCTAAATAATAAATAGGCCCTCATTGTAACTCAGTTCAGAGGCCTGTAGCTACCACATCTCTTCTCAGAGATAGCAACCATCACCCTAGCTAGTTTTATTTCCATTCTGTCTATAAGAAAATTTTAGTTCTTTGATATTAATGAAATGAAGTGTTATTTCCATTGCATCTCTGTATTTATGGTTATATGTTTATTCTGTTGTGTTCCTACATAAATCTGAATCAATGGTATCAGAGCGATCTGCTTTTTCTCGATCCTTCTTTGCATGTCCCCAACGAGGTCGGTGTATAAGTAGTTAGGACTCGATCTAGTGGAACCTTTGCAAGATCAGCCTCGCAAACCCTGACGGACGCCCATGGGGGATGAAAATAAATATGAGGGAGTAGGAGATCCTATCAAAATATCGCTCAAGGAGGCCCTCGAAAAACAAAGGAACGCGATGATGGATAACTTTGCCCAGATCCTTTAACATCTGCATCCAACAGCTACTCTGGAGGTGCGACTCCTTTTAAGGTACAGGCAAATTTTTACATTCCCATATTTGAGGGTAAAATACATGCAGATGCCATAGATACATGGTTGAATCTATTAGAAGAATATTTCTCGGTTCATGACTTTTCCGACAGGGAGAAGATTATTTTTACACTCCTCAAAGCTGCCCGACATGTTAAGGACTGGTGGGAAACCCACTGTGAGAAAAAGGACGAGACATAACCCTCTCTTCTCTCGGTCGTACCAACTTGGAATTATTTTCGAGATGCCATCAAGGAACAATACTATCCCGTGGGGAGCTATGAGGATAAGTACATACAATGGACCACGCTGCAACAACAAAGGGATCAAGATGTGCATGAGCTGACGAATCAGTTCCATACCCTACGCACCAAGTTGGGTATCAAAGATTCAAAGAAACATCTGGTGCTAAAGTATTGTCATTGTCTACACATATACATTCAAGAGGAAGTGGAGTTCCTCGACATCTCTTCGCTTGGTACGGCATACCGGTATGCTGCCAAGATGGAGCAGAAATTCAAACAGAAGAAGCGAGACTTTGGATCTGCGAATCAAAAGAAAGGGAAAGGTTCTCCCAAACCGCAGAACAAAGGATGGAGCCAAGGCATGGAAACTCAAGACAACCTGTCAAAGCCACAAGCAAAGAACAACAACGCAAAACCAAAGAAGGACACCAGAAAGTGGTGTGAGTTCCATAAGAGCTCCACTCACAACACAAGTGACTGTCGGGACAAGCAGTCACTGGTGGCTGAGATGAGGGATTATAATTGAGATGCATGCTCTGGCTCTGAATCAGAACCTGACAAGGAGAATGACAAAGGGAAATAGATTATTGATGTGGAGCCCAACGCCAATGTTTCCACTATGAAGATCCAGAAGGAGGAACTGGAAGATTCAGGGGAGGAGTAACGTCTCTTCCACTCCCAGATGTGGGTAAAGGGCTCCCTGGTACAATTCATTGTCGAAAATGGGAGCCAAAATAACCTCATTTCAGCAGACGTCGTGAAGCGGTTGGGCTTGCCAACCATAGCTCACCCACATCCATACACCATCGAGTGGCTTCACTAAGGACAAGATATTTGCATCAGCCAACAGTGCCACCTTCCCTATAGCATCAAGCCCTTCACGAGTGAGGTATTATGTGAGGTTGCTCCTATTGATATTTTGATGTATTATTAGGACAACCATACTTGTGGAAGCGTCATGATGTGTATGAGTCTCAGCCTCACGGTGTTATTGTTAATTTGGGAAATAATTTGTACAGGATACCAAAGGTACCACCTCTTACTGCTATCTATTTGGTTACTACAAAACAATGCAATAAGCTCATTTCCCAAACCAGGAAATTCATTTTCCTGATGATCCGTCCCCAGGGCAAGAAGAAGACTGTGGCCACTACCTCTAGACAGGGCTCCTCTACACAACAAAAACAAATGGATAAGGTTTTGGAGGAGTACAAGGAAATCTTCGGCTCACCCACAGGGGTTCCTCTACACTGTCAGGTCCAAAACCTGATTGATATGACCCCAGGTGTGCCGCTACCAAATGGACCAATCTATCAGTGCTCTGTTCTAGAAAATGATGAAATCAAGAGGCAGATTCAGGAGCTGCTACAAAAAGGTCACATCCAACCAAGTTCATCGCCCTGTGGGAGCCCGATTGTGTTGGTACAGAATAAGTATGGGACGTGGAGACTCTGTATTAACTATCAAGCGTTGAACAAGATCACTGTTTGGAATAGGTACCTGATCCCACAGATTGATGACCTTCTGGACCAACTCAAAGGTGAAAAATATTTCAGCAAGATCGACTTGAAGTATGGATATCACCAAGTACCAATTGAACCCTCCAATGTGTGGAAGACTACCTTCAAAGCCAAGGAAGGCCTTTTCAAATGGCTGGTCATGCCTTTCGGGTTGATGAATGCTCCCGCAACCTTCATGGGGATGATGGAAAACATCCTTCGGCCATTCACCAACTCATTTGTAGTGGTGTACTTGGATGACATTCTGATATTTAGCCAGACTTGGGAAGAGCACCTTCACCACATTCGACAAGTCCTCCAAACACTGCAGCAACACAAGTTGTGTGCCAATTTGGAGAAGTGCACTTTTGGCATGACCCAGGTTCAATATCTGGGATACATTATTGATGAAAGGGGGGTGCATGTGGATCCAACCAAGATTCAAGGCATTTAGGATTGGCTAGCCCCAACCACTATAACAGAGCTTCATAGCTTTCTGGGTCTTGGTAATTTCTATCGTACGTTCATGTTGGGATTCTTTCATATCACTTGGCCCTTGAGTCAAGTCACCAAGGGAGGAGCGAGAGAAAAATTATTTTGGTCGGAACCTCAATAGTAGGCATTCAAAGAATTGAAAAATCGCCTCTATTCTACCCCAGTGCTCACATTACCAGACTTGCAACAGCCATTTGAGATCAAGATAGATGCCTCTGACTATACTATTGGGGAAGTTCTTACTCAATAGGGACATCCAGTGGCATATCACAGTGAGACATTGTCTGACACAGTTCACAAGTATCCCACTTATGACAAAGAAATGTATTCCATTGTGCAAGCTTGTCGACAATGGAAGCACTACATTTTGGGGAAGGAAACAATCATCCACACAGACCACCAGCCCCTGCAGTTCATATAGACACAAGGGAATTTGCAGAATGATTACCATCAGAAGTGGTCCACATATCTGTAATAGTTTCATTTGAACATCAAGTACAAGAAGGGTAGCACAAATAATGTTGCAGACTGCCTCAGCCGACCACCAATCATGGCGCTCACCACCATTCTCAACTCTTGTGGGCATGCCACTTCTGATTGGCCACTTCTCAATGAGAGTGACCCAGAATTTGGCCACACTTACAAGGAACTCTTGGGGGGTACGCAAGTTCCAAATTTTCACCTCCAAGATGCACTTTTATGTCACCTGGGACACCTTTTTGTTCCTTCAAGCAAGCGTGCCAAGATGATATGTGAAGCCCAATATAGTCGATTTGCTGGGCATTTCGGGGTCGAGAAAACAATAGTAGTACTACAGAAGTATTTCTATTGGAAGAACCTTCGAAAGGATGTCGAAAGCACATCAGATCCTGCACTAATTGTGCCATTGCCAAACTGACCATCAAGAAGCAAGGCCTATATACTCCACTACCTACCCCTAGTCGACCTTGGGAATCCATATCCATGGATTACATGTCGAGCCTGCCTTCTACTAAGCATGGAAATGACTGTGTTTTCGTCGTCGTCGATAGATTCTAGAAGATGGCCATTATGGCGGCTTGCAAGAAGAATATCAGAGTAGAAGCCACTGCTAAACTCTTCTTTGAATGAGTGTGGGTGCACTTTGGGATCCCACAGTCTATCATATCAGATCGTAATAGCAAGTTCCTTAGCACATTTTGGTCCAGCCTCTGGTCAATGTTGGACACCAAGCTCACCAAGTCCACAACTTTCCATCCCCAAACAGATGGCCAGACAGAGGTCGTCAACAGAATGATTATACACATTCTGCGCATGTCCAATTCAAAGCATCCACGCACATGGGACGAGACCCTCCCCTATGTACAACATAACTAAACTCTACACAATTCAATCGGACACAGCCCCTTTCAGGTGGGCTTGGGATTCCAACCACTATGTCCCATTGACGTAGCCATGCCATTTGTGGCTGCTCAGGCCGATTCGGCTCATGTCCAGTTTGAAATTGATAAAGAAAATAGCTTCATCGAGCACATTCAACACATCTACCAACAGGTTCATGACATATTGGACAGAGCCAATGCTAAGTACAAGCAATGCCATGATCAACACCAAGTGCCACACAACTTCCAGGTGGGCGACAAAGTATGGCTACATTTGAAGAAGGAGTGCCTCACTGGACCTCATCGCAAGCTTCACCCGCTCTGATACGGGTCGTACACCATCACCAAGGTTGTATGGAACAATTCCTTCAAGCTCCTCATTCCACCATTCATTGGTTTGCACCCAGTATTCAATGTGGATTGCCTTTGTCCTTACTTCCCACCTCTACTGGACACCTGTAACATTGCAGAACAACTCACACCAACAGAGTTAAACCCAGACTACATGGAATAGGCCACCATAGATTGTATCATGGACATGCAAATCAAGAATATTCGGCAACAGAAGATCTAACAGTTTCAAGTTTTCAAAGCTAGCCAACTCCTGCACCAAGGAAAGTCGTTCACTAGGGACCAAGTTCAGCAAAAATTTCCTCATCTCATGGAGGAACTTAATGCAATGGGGACGATTGCTTCCTAAGGGGGGAGGAATGACCCAAATGGATATTGGTGGTCACCCACCTATTCCACTTGGGGCCCCACCATTGTCTCTTTTAGTTTTTCAGTTTCAGCATAACTTACTATTTTTAGCAGTTTTTCGGGTCCTGAACTTCCGAAGCCATTTTGAGGCCCTAAATGACATTTTTTGGGAAAACAAGGACCAACATAGGTCCATGGACCAATGTTGCTCACTCGAAATTTGTATTCCTAGGATGGATCTTTCTAACGAGGTATAGTACGTGTGAAATGGAAATCGTATGCCAAAGTTACGTCCCTGGGAGGTTGAAACACCATTTTGCCCAAACAGGGCCCATAGTTTTGGCGCTTCATATCCTAGGGTTAGGGTTTTGGTTGTTTAGTATTTCCCATTGTTTCTAAATAATAAATAGCCCTTAGCCTCATTTTAACTCAGTTCAGAGGCCTATAGCCGCCACATCTATTCTCAGAGATAGCTACCATCACCCTAGCTAGTTTTATTTCCATTCTGACTGTAAGCAAATTTCAGTTCTTTGATATTATTGAAATGAAGTGTTATTTCTGCTGTATCTCTGTATTTATGGTTATATGTTTATTCTGTTGTGTTCCTGCATAAATCTAGATCATAGAGTTAAAGCGTCGCATGGTAAGTTAAGTTGTTTGTGACACGAAGTGACTAAGGCATGTGTCGGCACTGCGCAATTTTAGAAATCGCAACTTTTAGAGTTTAGCATTAGGGTGTCACATGGTAAGTTAAGTTCTTTGCAATGCAGTAAAGATTGGAATATGTGATGTCATGAGGTGAGACTACATGTCGGCATTACGCATGAGAGCACACCACATATTTTATGGTTTTTACTTAAGATTTCTCATGGTAAGCTAGATGTGATGCGATGTGATCGAATATCCCATAAAATAGGAGATACATTTATTGCAAAACATTAAAACTTGTGGGAAAGAAAGATTTGATGTGCTATGATTGGTTTCTGTGTTGTGGGACCCTACAACCAAAGTTAAGCGTGTATGCAGGTCCTTTTCTTTGTTAAATCGCATCAGAGGAAGAAAAGGAGAGTACAACATAAACTCTAAGGAACACGAAGTGCGAAGTGCGATTTTTGAAGTGGATGCGATGCGGTTCAAAGGTGAATACTAATATATTTCAGGTCCAAGGTTTAATGGGTTTGCATTTGGATTTTGAAGAAAACCATAGAAGCAGAGGTCAACTTTGGTTACAAAGGAAAGACCTGAATGCATGAAAAGGGACCTGGAGCCCATGCAGAATAGTGTTATGGCAGTGAGTTAAAATAAAATACTGAAGGGGAGTAGACTTGGGTAAGACCCGACTCTAAGTGTATAATAGTGTTATGTAGATGCATATATGAGTTAAAAAGGAGAGGCTAAACGTAAGAGAGAATACTTTGGGCAAGTGACCCGACACTCGTGTAGAGGTGTTAAACAACCGCGGCAGTTTGATAACAAAGACTGAATGTGGGCAGAAGGAGATTGGGTAAGTAACTCGACACAAAGCAAAGAAGCAAAGAAGAGCATAGAATGTTGCAGGTAAGATATTCAATAGGAAGAAGTGGTGTAAAACATAAAGGCATAGGTCAATTCGAGCTAAGACAGTAATGCTGCAGCAAAGTTGGAAATGTAACTACAGAAACATAAAAGACAAAGGGGCAGCAAGCAGAGGAGGACAAACACATAGAAAAACTAAGAAGTTGAAAGGGCTAAATTGAAATATCATTGTAACTGTAACTGTAAATTCATTGATTATTTTATATTGTTTCTGATGCAAAGGCAAGTCTCTATAGGCATAGGCAAAACTCCATGAGTACTTTAATGATTACTTCTGATGTAATATCCTGAACTGAAGAATGAGGAATCAAATGGGTGGAAGGCAGAGGTTCAGGATTGTTCACTCCATATTCCCTGTAGAATTCAAGTAGTCATGAAGTTATCTATATAAAATAGGTGATATCAGTATGCAGAATGTTATAAAAGAGAGGGGGGGGGGGGAGAGAGAGAGAGAGAGAGAGAAAGAGCAGCAGGATTGAAGAGAGTTGAACATTGTTAGAAAGCTGCATAATGGAAGAGAGCAGAAGAAGATAATAAATCCGCAGAAGGTTAGAGAGTAAAAGAATAAGAGAGGACTTATAGAGATGTTATGCATATTAGGAGTTGATATGAAGAAAATATGAAGGCTGAAAAGGAAGTTGTGAAGAAGGAGTAAAACAAAGCTGATATCTAGGTAAATCAACATATGATTTTAATTTACTGTGAAGGAGTTGGTGCTTCCATATCAATTTGTAGCTTGATATATGTCCACTTGTAACTGGTTGAGGTAGGAGCCTCCTATGGGTTGTAGCCTGCAGTTAAATACATGGGATTTGGTGCTTCTGTTTCAAGCTGTAGCTTGATAGATGTCCATTTGGAGCTAGTTGAGGTAGCAGCCTCCTGTGGGTTGTAGCCTATAGAAAAATAAATGGGAGTTGGTGCTTTTGTTTCAAGTTTTAGCTTGATAGGTGTCCAGTTGGAGCTGGTTGAGGTAGAAGCCTCCTGTGGGTTGTAGACTGCATAAAATAGATGGGAGTTGGAGCTTCCTTGCAAATTGTAGCTTGCATAATTTGAGGTAGTAGCCTCCTGTATGTTGGAGCCTACATAAAATCAGTGGTGAGAGGGAGTTTGGACCTTGCCTTTGCATCACAACAACAATAAGATGTGGTTTTATCACTTATGGGTTTCCACTTATATCTATTGTCTATGTGCTTGTTGATTATGTGTTGATCTGATGTTTTAATCTACTTAATTACTTACTCTGCACACATTAATTTTGTTGATTCATTATGTATTAATCTACCTATGAACTAAAGGTGTAATTGAGATGAATGAAAATATTTTTAAACATCCATGAATGTACTAAATGGATTCACCCCCCCTCTATATGTTTAGCTAAGATTTAATCAGTTTCAATTTTTGGTTGACTACAACTTTGACTACAGACTTTGACTGTGGAGTTGATTGTTCTGTTTACTTGTTTTGACGGAGCTTTTCAGGACTATTTTGGGATGATTTTGAATATATTTGGAGTCCTGACTAAGCTTCACTAGAGGAGATTTATTGTTGGTTTGACCAATGTTTACTTTTTTGGTTAGGGAATCCTGTTGACTATTGTTTGAATGAAGTGAAATTTGTATATTATACTCTCTCTCTCTGCTGCAAGTTTGAATAATAATAAGAATATTTGATCAAATGGTTTTCCCAAATTAGGGTTTTTCCCTTGCATCTATCAAAATATTATGTCCTCTTCTCTCAGCTTGTCTTCTGGTTATTTCTTTATTTTCTATAAGCATTTACTATCAATTTTAATGTGATTACTAATCTGGAATTGAAATTGGGCTAATAATAAAATATTGAAGTAAATTTCTCTTAGCATATAACATACCATTTTTATCTTAAATTAACATGGAATTAGAGCTTAGGTGAAGACAAATCCCAACCAAGAGTGAGAAGAGAAATCACTAAAATGTATTAGACAAGGACAAGGGGCAATGGCTTCCTCATCATAATTCAAATATGATGACAAGCTCAATGATAAGTCTGATTATCATGCTTAGGAAATGTCATTGGGCTTGACTTTGGAGGAGCAATATGTTATGGACTATTTTCAGGGAAGTATTAATGATCCTCCTTCAAATGCATCATTTGCCACAAAGACAAAGTACAAGAAAGGAGAATTCAAGGTGAAGAAGATCATCAGGGACTTAATTCACAAGCACTTGATTTATTATATCTCCAAGTTGGGCACATCTAAGGGTATGTATGACAAATTGGTTGGAATGTTTTGGGATAGAAACACAAAACAAAATATATTTTTCAAGAACAAGCTGAAGGACATCAAGATGGAAAAAGGAGAATCCATCCAATCGTAGTTTATGAGGATTACTGAAATAAAAATGATCTATCATCTATTTGAGAGGTCATAGCTGACCGAGAGCTCACTCTCATTTCTCTTAGAGAACCTCCCAGGGCATGGTATGTATTCAATACCACTATGCTAGAGAGTGTCCCAATAAAGGGGACTGACCCCGAGATGATGACTACAATAATAACAACAAATTTAGGGGAAATTGAAATCAAAGGAACAACATGATCAAAAAAGAAGAAAAGAGAAAGGCTCCCTCTACTTGAAATGGAAATGGTCAATATTTCTCTAAGTCAAGGAACTCCTAGTATGATGAATCTATTTTCTTTTATAACAAGAAAAATGAATTTATTCTTATATCTTCCCTCTCTATTGCATCTCCCTTCTACACCCTGGATTACTGGTTAATTGATATTGGTTCCTGAAGGCACTTCACTGGATATAAAAAGACCCTCTCACATTTGATTGAAAAGGAAGCTAAGTTGGAGATCGTGCATGAGAAAATGCCACCTATCTCATGAAAGGGTTAGGGATTGTGACTCTTCATCTAAATCAAGATAAATTCCTTCATCTACAAGATTTTTTATATGTACGTGACTTGAAGAAGAATTTGGTGTATATTTTGACGATGGAAGATAAAGGATTCAATGTGGATTTCATTAATGGAAAGGTATGTATTTGGAAGAGTAATTTCAAAGAATAATTCACTCTTGGTTTCAGGTTTGATACACTTTATCAGGTTGGAGGAAGTTTTCTGGGAGCCATGACATGAAACAAAAATCTTCAATATGAATTATGGAACCGGTTACCGAACGTTTACTCAAATTCATTATAAGTCTTTCCATAAGCAATGAAGGTGGTCATAGGTTTTCCCAATTTCAAAGTTGATCATGAAGGTTTATGTCAGGGTTGTGCCAAAGGGAAACATATAAGGGGACCATTCCCCTCAAGTAATACCAAGACTACCAACATTCTTCAATTGATTCATTTTGATTTATCTAAGAAGAAGGAAAAATTTTGAGGACTGATAATGGAACTAAATATGACTAAAATGAGTTCAATGACTATTGTAGGGAAGTTGGCATTAAGAGGGAGACTGTTACTGTGTATAATCCTGAATAAAATGAAGTTGCCAAAATAAATAATAGAACCATCATTGGAGCTACTTGTGCAATGCTATAGGACCAAGGTCTTCCAAAGTTGCTATGGGGAAAAGATGCCAACATTTCTTTGTATGTTCAAAATATATTCCCATATCAAGATTTGGACTCCAAAACTCAAGATGAAATATTCAATGGAAAGAAACTTGATGTTTCTCATTTCAGAATTTTGGAAGTCCCATATATTTTCATGTCCCGAAAGAAAAGAGGATAAATTTGGAGGCTTCTGGAAAGAAGGGAACATTTATGGGCTACAGTGAAACTTGGAAGTCATATAAAATTTATGTGCATGGTCAAAGGGAACTGGAGATATGTCATGATGTCACCTTCAACGAAGACATTTCCACTTGTGAATGTTAGAGATCTTCCCATCTCAAAGGAAGACAAATATGAAGATGCAGGAAAGTAGGAAGAACCGAAGGATGAACATATGCCTGATGTTGAAGGTCCTATGGATCCTATTTATCCACCTCCTAGAGAGTCTAATTATTCTAAAATAAGATTCTAATGGCTTATAGATACTCTCGAAGATGCCGAGAGACATATTTCACCAAGGGGAAAATTTCGTGAAATTAAGAAGCCAAACAGGTACCAAGGGTACTTAGTAGCTATGAGCACCATTGTCCAATCTGAGCCTGGAATGTTTGAAGAGGCCATGAAGCACCAAGTTTAGAAGGATGCGATGAATGAAGAATATGAGTTGATCATGAAGAATGATTTCTTGGATGTGTATCCTAGACCAAAGGATAAGTCTGTTGTCACCTTGAAATGGCTCTACAACATCAAACATGGAGACGGTGTAGCTGCTTAAAAATTCAAGGCAAGCTTCGTTGCTCAAGGCTTATCGCAAAAGGAAGGTATAGACTATGATGAAATATTTTCACATGTTTCTCACTACACCACCATTAGTTTGATTATTTCCCTTGAGGCATAAAAAATATGGACTCTACATAAGATGGATTTCAAGACTACCTTCTTACATGGCTTGCTCAAGGAAGAGGCTTATGTGGAACAAAATTTGGGGTTCAAATTTTGAGATCGAGATACACGTGCATGCAGGTTGAATAAAGCCCTCTATGGGTTAAAGCAAGCCCCAAGGGCTTGGTATGAGAGGATCTATAGCTACTTGATGAAGATGGGCTTTACTAGAAGTGAAGTTTTTCCAAACCTTTACTTCAAGGTTGATAATGACAAACCTCTCATCTTGGTACTTTATGTGGATGATCTCTTTCTGATAGGTGCAAACCCTCTCATTCATCAATGTAAGATGGATTTGGCTTATGAATTCAAGATGAATGACCTATGATTGTGTTGAGGCCTTGGAATTCCACTACCAAAAGATGGGGGAAAACCACTCGGTTCAGACCTTAAAGCAGCTCCTTTTCTGTTTGGTGTAGTGGCTTCGATTGGGGATAATGGCTCCAGTTTCCCAATAAGGATGATTTTGAGGGTGTTGTTAATATAACATGCAAATGGATAATGATTTTAATCTATATTTATATATATAAAATATTAATCTAATATATACCTGGGGTATTTTTCCTTTATGCAATCTAAAATGATATCTTTCAACTATCAGTAATATAGATAAATTAATAGCTGAAAGAGATGAAAATTATGTAAAATGACTCTTCTAAAAAAGTAGTTTGCATAGAAGAATCATGAAATAAATATTGCATTTATCAATGTGATTACATATTCAATAATAAACCATAGCTAAATATTAGAAAAGAAGTGCATGTAATATTTATATATGATGACGTTTCAAGTATATAATGCAATAAAAATATGACGTTCAATCTATGAAGTAAGACTTAATACAAATGAATAGTAGTACCATATGTATGAAGTTCTACTCATGTAAACTGACAACAATGAATCTTCTCCTTCTCACTTTCAAGAAATTTAAAGAGTATAGTAGTGCAACATCAGTTAAAAAACTTTAATTGTCAAAAGATAAGAGATGTGTTCCATTAATTCATCAAAGCACTTACAAACTTACCATAGTGCATTCTTTGCAAAAATTTTTGACAAATTTCTAGACCTTTCTCTAAATGCATGAGAAGGGTTTAAATACTAAACTAACTATAAAATAAAATGGATTATTACAAAAATATAGAGGAGGTTTCAAACAACCCTCCTCATAAAGCTAACTTAAACTATAATCTAGGAAACTAAACTAACAATTTTGATTTATGAGTACTTCCCTTGTTTTTGAATGTGGTCACAAAGTTGAAAAATATCTAACATTTATTTGAGCTGATCTGGCTACGATATCCTTGATTGGATCTATCCCTTGAAAATAGCATTTGATAGTATTGACTAGGATCTCTTTGTTGAATCTATAAGAGACTGCAGAGTTTGATGCTCATGATAAGGTTTGATCAAAAAATTCTAGTAATTTTCTGGATCAAATTTATTTACCTTTTTAATAATTTCCTCTTGTGTATCTACTTTTTGTTTCCACTGTGCTTCCACCTGTCTTGTTTCTGAAAACACATCAGACGTGTTTTCCTTGATAATTTCTGCTCTAGACAGTTGCTCACACATGAATTCAATAATCTCACTTGATATCTTAGATGTCTTTGCTGCTAATTTCTCTACCTATTTGATTTGTGCTTCCTATTCTTTGAAAATAATTTCTTTGTGAATCTTATCTACTTGAGGTAGATTAGCTTCCTTCCCCAATCTGATACTTGTCGTTGAATGTGTTCTTCAATTTTCTTCTCAAGTCTTTCACATTCAAGTTTTTGGATTGCTATCTACTGGATCAGTATTTTATTTTAATGACAATAAGAGTCAATTATAGAAGCTTGATGACAAAACACTTCTTGTTCTTTCTTTAACTTAGTGTTTATATCCAATATTTCTTTGATAAATTTCTCTAATTGCAGTTGGCTTTGTAACTTAGTCATTGTTATTTCCATCTGTGCTTGTTTTTCATTAATCTTTGTCTGATGTTGCAATTTTAGGCTTTCAATATCGTTATGAAATTCGGTTGTGTTCACTTTGACTTTCTCACTCGAGTTATATTTATATTCATTCAACAACTTCTCTAGTTCTTGTACTCTGGCTTCCTTTTGTTTTAACAACACTCTAACCTCTGTAGCTTTATCATCATTAGTAGTAGCATATGCCCTTGCATACTGTGATAATTTGGTTAGATGTTCAGTAGGATCATTTGAGGAATATCTCCATAATACATCAACTGATTCATCTATAGGCTTTGAAGTTGTTTCATCAATTATCCTCCTTTTATTTCTTCTAACTACAACCTTATAACTAGGACTGTAGAAAATATCGAATGAAGGAATATTTTGAATTTATAGAACTATATGATCTGTATTGTAGGCCTGTATGATTTATTTATCATGCATTGTTGGAACTCTTTGTAGTGGATTAATAGTTTCCAATATCTTCTGGGAGTGCTCAGGTGTCTGGAAACTCGTTTCTTGATCAGTATTGGGATTCTCTTTAGGAGTTTTTATTTCTTCAGAAAACGCCTCCCATTCATTTGTAAGATATTTTTCTTATGGTGAGCTAGACTGATCTAGCATATTGTGACTGTGCTAAACTGTTTGAGAATCTGATTTTGTTCCATTATTTCTCATTTCCTATAGCATCTCTATCTCATGAATTACTTGGTCAATTATCTTTTCTGAGTTTTCCTTTTTAGATTCGGATTAATTTTCGGAGTGATCTGAATTATGAGATTGTTGTTGTGACTGACCTGATTAATCTTTAGACATACCTTTTACTCCATCATCCAGGTTGACACTTGGGGTGTGTTTGTTGTCATCTTCAATAGTTAACAAATTGAGAGGGACTTTCTCTAGTCTCTTGTTTCTGTATGCTTTGAAAGCTTCAAAATCATCTTGACTTAGTTGGCTATATGCATACTTGATAATGTCTAGAAACTTTTCCATGCCTTGGAAGAGATCATCAAATCCATCTTCTTCCTTTACAGAAGGCTTTAACTTAAGCTCAGTGATGTAATTTTTAATTACATCATTAGGACCATATAACATTTTTTGACATTATTGCCAATTTCAATAAATGAATTTTGGAAAATTCCTTGTAAGTATGGATGATGTTAGACAGTGCAAAAGTGCCATATTGTACAGGGAAATTATGCCAAATAGCCCTTTTAGAATCTTTAAGATCTTTCGTAACACTATTAACAAGCTAATAGGCTATTTCATTTTCAAGTCATTTATCGAGAACGTAATAGGGTAAAACATGGGGAGAAGCATAACTCCCAAATACTCTAATATATGCAAAATTCTCCTCTCCAAACTATCTAGCTATAGGAAGAATGTCTGCATTGCCTTCAGAAACCCTAGGGTCCCTTTTATTGAAAATCATCTAGTGCATAGGCAATATAACTCCGTAACAGATTTTATAGAAGTGTAGGTGGAATTTTGAATCCCAGAGGTCTCTGTGGTGAATGTGAATTGGGGTAGGGTCTTGGGTAGTCAATTTCCATCCCATGGTAGGAAAACTAGAAGTAAAACAGATAGCGTCTATGACATAGGTAGACATATAAAAGGGAGGTATCTCTATGAATGAAATAATCCTTTTATTCCTATATGCGGTAATGTGTTTGGCTAGGTTATTAGATAAGATGTCTGCCCAATTGAAAATTGATGAATTGATGATTGCATCAATTAGGGGAACCCATTATTTTGACAATCTAGTGCTATCAGGTTTGGAAAATAATCTACATAACATATCGACAGCATGACAGTAAGGATGACGAATTTGGGAAATTTGGTACATACCAAAATTATCTTGCTTCAATTTCCCCTCATTCTCCTTCCATCCTTGGATGAATTTAATAAGATCTGGATGTTCTCCTCTAAAATTTTGCAAACATTCTTTGTGATATTTCTGCTGTGGGGGTGGTAGATGGTACATTGTTGTTAAATATTCTGTCATAAAAGAACCCATAGTTTCTCCCTTCGAATTCTTGAACATTCTATCTTCAATAATTAAGTGATCGATTACCCACTTAACCATGTCTATGTATGAGAGAATATTTGGCCTTGTAGCTATCTTGTGGATGTATGAGCATGCAACATCAAAAATAGTTGCGTCAGAGGTAGATGCAGTGCCTATCGAACAAACTTTGATTATCACCCTAGGTCCTTCACTTTCAAAAAGCTTGTACATTGCTTCCCATGTCGAACTGCCACAATATTTGTTGCACACGGTATCTAAAAATAATGGAGAAATATCTGTATCTTCAGTGGACGACATCTGAGAAATTTCTTTACCCTTTTTTCTCATTGTTCTCTTCCTCAATCCATTAACTGGTTTCCTGAAAATAAAGCGAATTTTACAAGTATAAAGTATCAAAAAGACAAATATATCATTTATTTCAAACACATGAAATAAGATATAAATCTATCAAGATATAACATCAATCATTAGTCATAATCTCTGAATTAATATCTCATACACCTTCACGCATAAAATATATCAATCACTTTAAAGTCGTTAAGACCTTGAATTTCGTTTTGATATGACATAAGTTGTTTCACACGCTTGGTCCATTTAAATGGTGTTGGTGGGCGTATTGTAAGTTATAACTTATAACCACTCGTAATACTTACCCTTAAAGACTACGGTGTGGGCAAATCGTATATCTCAACTTTTATAGGATAACAATTTGGCGTATGTTATAAGTTGTGCGAAATATGAATTGTGCTTTTTGCAAAACCTAAGTGACCGCGATTGCAGAAGGTTTTGTATTCATTTATGTATTTTCTCATAAGGTCTGTGGAGTCGCAATTTATATCAATTTGGTTTTAATGTTTTTGATTGATTAAGTGAGGTATGATGCGATAAAGTAAATATAATGGTGACTAAATTTTTTGCAAATTTTAAACATATCTTTGGAAAATTTGAGCGCATATCGCAGCTTGCACATTTTAAAGTTTATGAGTCTTTGAAATTCATAATATATGCAATTTTCAATGCGCTCAAGAAAAATAAAGCAAAAAACTTTAAGAAGAAAATATTTATTTCCTAAGTTTTCTGTTTCAGAAAATTTAAAAGAATTTCCTATTTATTTCTAAAGGGTCCCTATTTATAAAAATAAATGGGGGTTGTTGTATAGCACAACAATTGGTGATTCACGTGGGCGAACTAGATGTCTCTAATAATTTTTTTGAAATTTCTAAGCTTTTTAGAAAATAAAAATAGTTGTAGGAATGAAATTTCAAATAAATAATATCTTACTAAGTAATGAAAGTTTTTCTTATTCACTATTCATAAGAATTCCTCTATTAAAGATATAAGTATGAAAATTTATATCAGTCCTTACTTACTTTAAAAAGATAAAGTAGGTGTCCTTTACAGATTAGCTTTATAAAAATTTACTCTTTTATCAGAGATAGAGCATCTGTTCCAATAGGAAATTTAAGCTTTTGGCAAGGTTACCTTTTACCCAGCAATGATTCATTGTCCCATCTATTATTTCTTATAATTTTCAGAAGTAAATTCCAACCTTTGAGAATTTTCTTTTATATATTATTTTATTTACCTAAAAGCCATTATCTTGGCTTGGTAACCAAATGATGACAATGCCACTCACTAGTAGTAATTAGGATGATCAAGATGGCTCTTGATGAGACCCCTTGTCCTTTTCATATAATCTCAAGTCATTACCCTGTTTTGGTAGGCAGTATTGGTAATGTCAGTTTAACTATTTCCTTATGAACATGGAAAAAAAGCTCATGATGAGACTTATTATATTTTAAGTTTTTCTTCTAATCATAATATTTTTTATTTTCATTTGAACTTCTTTCAAAAATTTATAAGATTTTATGGATGGGATGAATCATTGGTCTTTTTAATATTCTGGATGATAATGTTGAGTTTCAAATTGCTTTTCTGAAAACAGGTCTTTACTATGTCAAAGATTCTTTTCTTGACTGAAAATAGAATATTCATGCTATATAAAGATAAGAGTTTATCAAAGAATAAATGATTTCAGTGAATTTCCATTTTTCAGAAAGATAAAATCAATTTATCTTTCTAAATCTTTCAATTTTCTTTCCTTAACAATTTTCATTTTTATAAGCAAAAAGAAAAAAATTAAAAGAAAATCATCTAAGATTATATTTGAAAATCCAAATATTAATACAAAGAAACTTTTATTTTCTTAAAAAGAAAATAAAAAGACACTAGTATACAAGGATAGAAGGGGTTACCTTCTATAAGAAATATTTTTTTTTAAATCTTTCCATTAACAGGAAAATAATCATTTTTTCCTGATAGATCTCACAATAAAAGTGTTGATGGGCCTATTTCTTGCATTATTGGAAATGGACCTAGCCAGAGTTTTTGAAACTTCGTGCGTTTACCTTTTTCCTCATGCGCTTTATCCCATTTCAATACCAAATCACCAATTTCAAAATTCTTTGGATTGATAGAAGTTAAATCAAACGAGGCTTTTATTATCTATTGATGATGAGTGTGAGTTTGTTTGGCCTTTTCTCTTTCATCTTATAACTTAAGAATTTGACCTTGTCTGAGTTGTAAAGAAGTAGGAGTTTCATCAATGAATTGATCAAATAAAAGAGAGCGAATAACTACGTTCGTGGGAAGTACAACTTATTTTCCATAGACAAGATTGAACGGAGAAGTACCAATAGAAGATTTTTGAGTTATTCGATCTACCCAAAGAGAAAAAATTAATGACTTATGCCAATATCTTTGATTCTGATCAACAGTTCTTTTGATTATTCTAATCAGATTTTTGTTTGTAGATTCTGCCAAAATATTTCCTTGTGGATAATAATTTGTAGAATAGTTTAGTTTAAAACCTCTTTTAATTGCAAAATCTATCGTATAATTTCCAGAGAAATAACATTTATTATCAAACATCAAAGCAGTAGGTAAGCCAAACTTGGTTATGATATTCTGGTCAATGAAATCAATGATATTTTCTAAATTAGCTACTTTTAATGGAATTTCTTCCACCCATTTGGTAAAGTAATCTGTAGCTGTGAGAATATATCTATGTTGTTTGGAAGAGTTAGGAACAATATCACCAATTATATCTAATTCCCATTGCTCAAATGGTTGTTCAATATTAACTGGTTGTAATGGGAATGTCAGATTTCTTTGTTTTCCAAATGTACTTTGGCATACTTTACATATTCTTGTATATTCATGGGCATATTTGAAAAGTGTAGGCCAATAGTAACCTGCATATAGGATCTTATGTTTTGTTTTATTTCCTCCAAAATTTCCTCCAGCTGGTCCATTATGGAGTTCCTGCAAGACCATATCTGCTTCAAATTTTTCTAAGCATCTTAGAAGTACATAATCAAATTTTTTTTCTAAATAACACATTGTTGCCTAACTCATATTTTTTAGCTTTTAATCTAAGAGCTCGTTTTTTCTTGTAACTAAGATGATTTGGAGCATATCCACTCTTCAAATAAAATATAAGATCGACATATTGTGACTCTAAATCATTGAGGCTTACCTCTAATAATTGCACTTTATTACCTGAATCTTCTTCTGCTGGAAAATGTGATGCTCCTGTAAGCATTATGCGAAAACCTTGACCTCTAATGATTTTAGAGGGTTTAATTTCTACATCATATTCTTGTAACGCAATCACCCAATTAGCTCTTTTTTCTCCTAATTCTTTTTGCATCAAAAGTTGTCTTACTGCAGAAAATGGAACTATGATTTTTGTATGAGACTTTAGGAGAAAAGGTCTAAAATGTTTTATGGCTTTAAAAACAACAAATGCTTGTTTTTCAATGGATGTGTAATTCAATTATGCACCTTGTAAATTTGAACTAAAATATGATATCGTGCTTCTATTTGTTGGTCATTCAACTGTGTTAAAATAGCTACATATGATGTATCTGATGAAAAAGTGTATAATGTAAATGGATTAAGAAAATTGGGGGTGGTCAAGAATGGAGCATTGACAATTGACTGTTTAATTAATTCAAATGCTTCTCTTTCATTATTTCCCCATTTAAAGATAGAATTTTTCTTAATCATGTTCTGCAATGGTAAAACTGTTTGAGAAAAATCAGGGACAAATCTCTTAACAAAATTAATTTTCCCAAGGAAAGATTGCATGGTTGTATTATTACGAGGGAAAGTAATTCATTTAATTTCATCAATTCTTTCATGATCAATATAGATACCATTTTTTGACACAATAAATCCTAAAAGGTTTCCTTCATCTAAAGCAAAAAATGAATTCTTTGGATTTAATGAAATTCCATACCCTTTGCATCATTCAAAGACTTGCTTTAGGTCATTCACATGATGAGTTTCCTGTTTAGAGAAGATAGTAATGTCATCTAAATAAATAAATACTATTTTATTTATGATTCCCTTAAAATTTGTGTTCATGGCTCTTTGGAAAGTGGCACCTGCATTAATTAATCCAAAAGGCATTTTCTGATAAGAATAAGTTCCCCAC
Source organism: Pinus albicaulis (assembly GCA_034641835.2). Taxonomy (NCBI): domain Eukaryota; kingdom Viridiplantae; phylum Streptophyta; class Pinopsida; order Pinales; family Pinaceae; genus Pinus; species Pinus albicaulis. The sequence goes on from MU968389.1 coordinate 7,434,357, forward strand.
TTAGTTCTGAACATAGTTTTTAATCTGTCATCTGGATGAACAAGAATCTAATTGTAACCTAAAAATCCATCTAGAAAATATGTGAGCTCAAAGCCAGCTAGTTTATGCAATACTTGTTCCATGGTTGGTAATGGAAAATTGTCTTTCTGACAAGCTTTGTTTAAATTTCTAAAATCAATGCAAATTCTAATATCACCATTATTTTTCCTGACATGTACCAAATTTGATACCCATTTTGAATGTCTAATTGGAAAGATGAATTTTTCCTTTATAATTTTATTTAATCTAGTTTTAATTTTATTTTCCAAGTTTGGATGACTCTTTCTCAATTTTTGTTGTATGGGATTTTCCTCTAAGATCATAGGAATTTTGTGTTGAATTACAGAAGTATCATATGTTTTAATATCATAATAATCCCAAGAAAAGACACTATTGTGCATCCTAAAAAATCTGATGACTGATCATTTTTCTTCGGAAGACAAACCAAGACCTAGATTTATATTTTGAGGTTTTTCTTCACTTCCTAGATTAACTAACTCAAATCTTAAGGTATAACTTTATGTTTTTTGAGTTAGTTACTCTTTTAAACCTGTACTTTATATCGTATAAGTCTTCTAACTTGACAACAAATTTTGGAATAGGATTTTCATCTTGTTCTTTCTTAATGTTAGTGTCATGTTCATTTTCATCCATGATTTGATTATTGTAATATTATTCATACGTTAAAAAATCTATGATATCTGAGTCATTATTGAATACACTCCAATTAGTGATATTATCAGGAATAGATGGTCTAAAAATCAATTCAATAGAAAATCTATTAGGACTAAACTCTTGGGATGGGATTAATTTTGAGGCTACATTAGCGAGTAAATCTGCGCTAGCATTCTATATTCTAGGTATAGAAGAAATGTTGAAGGCTAAGAAATGAATAGTTCATTCTTAGACTAATGATTGATAATGTTTTAAATGTCCAAAATTACAATTGATATTATCTCTCACTTGCCTAACTATGATTTTTGAATGTCGTAAAACCTTTAGGTGTCTGATATTCAGATCAATCGATTTTAATAAACCTTGAACTAATGCTTCATACTTAGCTACATTTTTGGTACAAAAAAATTCAAATCGATAGGCTAACATAGTCTTTTCGCCTTCTGGGTTTATTAAAATGCAACCCGCACTTGTATCATATTTAGATTTAGAACCGCCAAAATAAAGGGTCCAAAACAAAGAATTAACTAATTTTGTATATAAAAAATTAATACATATAGAATTATCTTGCTGGGAAAAATTCTCAATCTGAGATACAACCATGTTATCAAATAAAGGTGATGGTTGAGCATTAAAGTTTCCTAAAAATGACTCTGCAAAGTAGTTTCCAATAATGTTGTTATTGAAGGCTACTGGCTCATTAAATTCTTCAAGGTCAGTCACTGTATGTTTCATAAACTTTTCACGGTCAACTCAAATTTGGTTTGGCTTTCCATTATGTGGCAGCCACATATGTGACCAGTCTGTTGAAAAATAACCATGAAGTTTCTCAGACCAGTCATGACTTAAAACTAAACGATAAAATTCAAGAATATCTTCCACCAAAATATCAATTATCTGAACAACTTTGGGATTTGATGACAATCTGATGGAAACATAATTTAATTCTCCTATCACTTCTACCCTAGTTATATTAAGTTATACTATATGAACTGGAGAACTCTGAGGAGTTATGTTTAGTTTAGCACAAACCGATTTTGGCATTATATTGGAAGAAGCCCCAAATTCTATTAAACAATTATGAACATTTTCGTTATAGATCTCATAGTTTAAGATAAATGTAGGAGTATAAGATATGGATCAATCACCTATCATAATTAATTCTAAAGCATCTATTTTCATTGATGGAGAATTTGGCTTACCCATTTCATTAGAAGCTTGAACTATGGCTGGCGCAGGTAAGTTTGAAGCAGGAAAAACTTTTAAGTCTCTAAGTAAGATTTGTTTTTGTTGCTTCAATTTTGTAAGCTCGTGAATTGAGATATTTTCCCTAATATTCTTCATGTATTCAACTATATTATACTCAATGGTATCTGAGACAACCATTTTTTTAGATATAGGTGGAGAGTCTGAGGTAACAGGACTTGTTTGTGTAGCCTTTGAATTAGACTTTTTCTTTACTGATTTGTCTTTAGCAGAAGTGGAATTTGTTTGCTATTGACTAGGCTGTGTTGCTTCAGTAATATTTTTGCTACGCGTACTGACAGGAAAATATTCAATTTTTTCTTCATTTGATAGGATGAAATCCCATATTCCATTAATTTCAACTTCTTCTTCTTCGTCATCTTCTTCTTCCTCTGTTTTTTTCTTCCTCCTCTTATTGATCTGATTCAACATTAGATATAATATTTGGAGGATGATAATTAGAGGATTGTCTTTTCTTAAAATTCCTGAAACTCTTTTTTGAATTTGAATTTTCGGTGACTTGTTTCTTGATATCTGCCATCTCGTTGGTCATGGTTTTCGGGACTTTTTGAAGACCTTATACGTCAAATGGATCTTTTGGTATCTTTTTATTAGAATCATATTTGAAAGATATCTTATTTGATTTTTGATCTTCCTATGAATTCTTTTTCTCAAGAGCAGTTATGTGTTTTTCTACATATAGAGATTCTTTCATATTTTCTGCAAGTGTTGCTAGTTTTTCTCTATCAACGAAAATAGCTATATTATATGGAAGGGATGAAATATACCACTCAATTTGAACTTCTGCACCAAGAACTGTTGTAGCAGGAATTTTATTGAGTAGTTTATTAAATATTGAATTCAAATCTATTATCTTATCATCTGGTTTAGCTTTAATATTTGAAAGATCATTGATGAGCGTAGCAGTAGTTCTATCATCTCCAAACTTTGCTAGAAATTGTTCTTCAAACATATTCCACTTAGTTATAGAGCGAGCAAGTGATGAAAAATACCAGGATCCTACACATACTTTTAAAGTATATGGAAATAATTGTACAACGCAATCGTCTTCAACTATAGCATTATGATTGACAGCCAACATAAAATTATGAATATGTTCTTCTGCAAGAAGACCATCATCGAGATTAAATTTGGGTAGCCATATTTCAGGATTTTTATGTAGAGCATGAAGAGGGGTGGGCACGTTTATAGCCCATGTATTGCTCCATGGGTTTACATTCGGTGGAGGGGGTTGACCTGCCATTGGATTTTGCATGGCTTGGTTGGGTGAATTTTGAATTGATTATGAGGTAGGTCAAGCACTAGGACTAGTAGTTTGAGTACTGGAACTAGTGAAAGTGATACCGACTGTTGGAATGAAACTTGTGGAAGTGATTGGAGGTAATGGGGGGTGAATGGGATAAGATCTCACTGGTGATTGACTCTGATTGAGTCCTCTTTAACCTCCTCCAAGTACTACTGATAGGAAATTAAAAAGAGAGAATCCCTATTTTTTGACTTTCTAATCGGGTTAATATTCTTTGAGGTTGTAAAGAAGATGAAATACTAAGATCCGATAATTGAGAAGATTCATGCTTTTCAGCAGAAATAGATAATTTCTCTAGCTTTTCTATCAAAGATTGAACTTCTGGAGAATCTTTGTGAAACTCAGGAAATAATATGGTTTGAGTATCGCTAGGAGACTTAGGAGAAATATGATCAAATTCATATTTTATAGATGAGGATCTAGATAATTTTTTAGAATTTGATGGGGATCTAGAGGGAGAAAGACTTTTTTTATTTACCTTTAGATTGATCATACCTTTGTGCCACTCACTTGGCCCTCCTTCTAGCACCAATATGTTGAGGCCTCAAAACTCTGCTGCCAAAACATGGGGGAAAACCACCCGGTCCAGACCTTAAAGAAACTCCTTTTCCGTTTGGTGTAGTGGCTCCGACTGGGGATAATGGGACCAATTTCCAAATAAGGATGATTTTGAGGCTGTTGTGAATATAGCATGAAAATGGATAATGATTTTAATATATATGCATCTATCTAAAATATTAATCTAATATATAATATATACCCGTGGTGTTTTTCCTTTATGCGATCTAAAATGATATATTTCAACTATCAGCAATATAGATCAGTTAATAGCTGAAAGAGATGAAAACTATGTAAAATGATTCTTCTAAAAAAGTAGTTTGCATAGAATAATTGTGAAATAAATATCACATTTATCAGTGTGATTACATATTCAATAAGAAACCATAACTAAATATTAGAACATAAGTGCATGTAATATTTATATATGATGACATTTCAAATATATAATGCAATAAAAAGATGACTGTTAATCTATGAAGTAAGACTTAATAGAACTAAATAGAAGTACCATATGTATGAAGTTCTACTCCTGTAAACCGAAAGCAATGAATCTGCTTGTTCACACTTTTAAGAAATTTAAAGAGTACAATAGTGAACCATCATTTAAACAACTTTAATTGTCAAAAGATAATATATGTGTTCTATTAATTCATCAAAGCACTCACAAACTTACAATAGTGCATTCTTTGCAAATGTTTTTTACAAATTTCTCGACCCTTCTCTAAATGCATGAGAAGGGTTTAAATACTTAACTAACTATAAAATGAAATAGATTATTACAAAAATATAGAGGAGGTTTTAGACAACATTCCTCATAAAGCTAACTTAAACTATAATCTAGGAAACTAAACTAGCAATTCTGATTTATGAGTACTGCCCTTCTTTTTGAATGTGGTCACGAAGTTGAAAAATATCTAAAATTTCTTTGAACTGAGCTAGCTACGATATCCTTGAACAGATTTGTCCCTTGAAAATAGCACTTGAGAGTACTGACTAGGATCTCTTTGTTGAATCTGTAAGAGACTGCAGAGTTTGATGTTGATGATAAGGTTTGATCAGAAAATTCCAGTAATTTTCTTGATCGAACTTAATTATCATTTTAATAATCTCCTCTTGTGTATCTTCTCTCTGTTTCCATTGTGTTTCCACCTATCTTGTTTCTGAAAACACATCATACATGTTTTCCTTGAGAATTTATGCTCTAGACAGTTTCTCACACATGGATTCAATAATCTAACTTGATATCTTGGATGTCTTTGATGTTGATTTCTTTGCCTGTTTGATTTTCACTTCCCATTCTCTGAATAGAATTTCTTTGTGAAGCTTATATACTTGAGGTAGATTAGCTTCCTTCCCTAAATCTGATACTTGCCACTGAATGTGTTCTTCAATTTTGTTCTCAAGTATTTCACATTCAAGTTTCTAGATTGTTATCTTCTGGATCAGTGTTTTATTTGAATCACAATAAGAGTAAATTACAGAAGCTTGATGACAAAACACATCTTGTTCTTTCTTTAACTTAGTGTTTAAATCCAATGCTTCTTTGATAAATTTCTCTAGTTGTGGTTGGCTTTGTAACTTAGTCATTGCTACTTCTAGCTGTACTTTCTTTTCATTAATCTCTATCTGATGCTACAATTTGAGGCTTTCAATATATTTATTAAATTGGGTTGTGTTTACTTTGACTTGCTTGCTGGAATTAGATTTCTCTTCATTCAACAACTTATCTAGTTCATGTACTCTGGCTTCCTTTAGTTTTAACAACACTCTAACCTCAATAGCTTTATCAGAAGTAGCAGTAACATATGCCCCTGAATACTGTGATAATTTGGTTAGATGTTCAGTAGGATCATTAGAGGAATATTTCCATAATACATCAATTGATTCATCTATAGGCTTTGAAGTTGTTTCATCAATTATCCTTCTTTTGTTTCTTTTAACTATAGCCTTATAACTAGGACCATAGAAAATATCGAATGAAGGAATATCTTGAATTTGTAGAACTATCTGATCTGTATTATAGGCTTGTATGATTTCTTTATCATGCATTGTTGGAACTCTTTGTAGTGGATTAACAGTTTCCACTATATTCTAGGATTTCTAATGTGTCTGGAAACTCGTTTCTTGATCAGTATTTGGATTCTCTTTAGGAGTTTTTATTGCTTAAGAAAACGCGTCCCATTCATTTATAAGTTCTTTTGCTTGTGGTGAACTGGACTAATCTAGCATATTCTGACTATGTAGAACTATTTGAGAATATGATTTTGATCCATTATTTCTTGTTTCCTCTAGCATCTCTACCTCATGAATTACTTGGTCAATTATATTTTCTAAGTTTTCCTTTTTAGATTGAGATTCATTTTCGGAGTGATCCAAATTATGAGATTGTTGTTGTGATTGACCTGATTCATCTTCAGACATATATTTTACTTCATCATCCAGGCTGACACTTGGAGTTTGTTTGTTGTCATCTTCAATAGTTAACAGATTGAGAGAGACTTTCTCTAGTCTCTTGTTTCTGTATTCTTGCAAAGCTTCAAAATCAACTTGACGTAGTTGGCTAGATGCATGCTTGATAATGTCTGAAAAATTTTCCATGCCTTGGAAGAGATCATCAAATCCATCTTCTTCCTTTACAAAATTCTTTAACTTAAGCTCAGTGTTGTAATTTTTAATTACATCATTTGGATCATAAAACCTTTTTGGACATTACTACCAATTTCAATAAATGAAATTTGGAAACTTCATTGTAAGTATGACCCATGTTAGATAGTGCAAAAGTACCACATTATACAGGGAAATTATTCTAAATAGCCTTTTTAGCATCTTTTAGTTGTTTCGTAACACCATTAATAAGTAGATAGGCTATTTCTTTTACAAGTAACTTATCGAGAACGTAATAGGGTAAAACATGGGGAGAAGCATAACTCCTGAATACTCTAATATATGTAAAATTCTCCTCTGCAAAGCATCTAGCTATAGGAAGAATGTCTACATTGGCTTCTTTAGAAACCCTAGGGGCCCTTTTATTTAAAATCATCTGGTGCATAGGCAATATGACTCCGTAACATAATTTATAGAAGTGTAGGTGGAAGTGTGAATCCCAGAGTTATCTGTGGTGAATGTGACTTGGAGTAGGGTCTTGGGTACTCCATTTCCATCCCATGGTAGGAAAACTAGAATTAAAATAGATAGCATCCATGACATAGGCAGACATATAAAAGGGAGGTATCTCTCCAAACGAAATACTCCTTTTATTCCTATATTTGGTAATGTGTTTGGCTAGGTTATTAGATAAGATGGTTGCCCAATTCAAAATTGATGAATTGATGATTGTGTCAATCAGGGGAACCCATTCTTTTAAGAATCTAGTGTTGTCAGGTTTGGAAAATAATCTACATAACATACCGGTAGCATAAGAGTAAGGATTAGGAATTTGGGAAATTGGGTACGTACCAAACTCATCTTGCTTCAACTTCCCCTAATTCTCTTTCCATTCTTCAATGACTTTAATAATATCTAGATGTTCTCCTCTAAGATTCTGCAAAAATTCTTTGTCATATTTCTGTTGCGAGGGTGGTAGATGGTACATTGCTGTTAAATATTCTACCCTAAAAGAACCCATATTTTCTCCCTTCAAATTCTTGAACATTCTATCTTCAATATTTAAGAAATCGATTACCCACATAACTATGTTTGTTTACGGGAGAATATCTGGCCTTGTAGTTATACCGTGGATGTATGAGCATGCAACATCAAGAAGAGTTGCATCGGAGGTAGATGCAATGCTTGTCGAAGAAACTTTGGTTATAGCCCTTTGTCCTTCAATTTCAAAAATCTTATACATTGCCTCCCATGTCAAATTGCCACAATATTTGCTGTAGATGGTATCTGAAAATAATGGAGACATCTATGTATCTTCAGTGGACAATGTCTGAGAAATTTATTTACCCTTTTTGCTAATTTTTCTCTTCCTCAATCTGTTAACTGGTTTCCTCAAAACAAAACGAATTTTAAAAGTATAGTGTATCAAAGAGACAAATCTATCATTTATTTCAAACACACGAAAGAAAATATAAATCTATCAAGATATAACATCAATCATCAATCATAATATTTGAATGAATATCTCATACACCTTCACGCGTAAAATATTTCAATCACTTTAAAGTTGTTACGACCTTGAATTTCATTTTGATATGACACAAGTTGGTTCACATGCTTGGTCCATTTAAATGGAATTGGTGCGCATATCACAAGTTATAACTTATAACCATTCGTAATACCTACCCTTAAATACTGGGAAATGTGATCTGCACAAATCGCGGATCGCAACTTTTATAGCATAAAATTTTTGTGTATGTTATAAGTTGTGAGAAATGAGAATTGCGCTTTTTTGAAAAAATTAAGCGACCGCGATTGCCGAAGGTTTTATATTCATTTCTCTATTTTATCGTCGGGTCTACAAAGTCACAACTTATATCAATTTGCTTTTAATTTTTTTCATTGATTAAGTGAGGTGCATTGCGATAAAGTAAATATAATGGTGATTTAATTTTTTGCAAAGTTTAAGCATATCTTCAGAAAATTTGATTGAATATCACATCTCACACATTTTAAAGTTTATGAGTCTTTGAAATTCATAAGATATGTGATTTGTGATGCGCTCAAGAAAAATAGAGATGAAAAAATTAAAAAGAAAATATTTATTTCCTAAGTTTTTTGTTTTAGAAAATTTAAAAGAATTTCCTATTTATTTCTAAAGGGTCCCTATTTATAAAAATAAATGGGGGTTTTTTTATAGCACAACATCTTGATGCACTACTTCTGTAATGTTCCAAATATGGAACTTTCTGCACCATCGAGAATATCTTACGATATTCCAAAATTCCTTCTATAGAAAGACCACAAGTCCATTCCAGAGATTGACTATTGGGGAATTTACCATATATGTCACCTTCACAAGGAAGTGTGAGATCCAGAAGCTATCTGGCCTATCACAGACTCTATCTATGGACATGCAATATTTCCACTTCGGGAATTTCTGCTACAAGGTCCTTGAGGACAATGTATAATGAAGCTGCTGTAAAAATAAGACAAACCACTACTGGGATGCCTTATAATGCACCACATAAAGCTCCTATGCAAAAAATGAGCTCAAAGAAATAACTCTAGATGGGTTATTCAGATCTCCCCAATCTAGGTCTCTAAAGCAACGCTCAATGAGAGAGCTTACAGCAATATGTGAACATAACCATAAAAATCTACAAATATGAATACATATTAAGAGGTAAATGTATGCAGCCAAAATTATATGATTATATAAGTAGTAATATAAAATAAATAGTTGAGGGACAAGCCACTCAATCTTTAAGAACCAACCTCCAATGAAAGAACAATAAAATACATGAGTTGCTGCAACTCCACAAAATGTCGGAGAATAGTGACTGTGTTGTGTATATGAAAGTATGAGTTGTTGATTATGAATAAAATGTACATATGGCTGAAGGAACACAAAATAATTCCCAATAACAAGGAAATGGGTTGAACTATTGGATTTATAGCCAATCTAGGAGAGATTGCTAGAAATGTCGGAACATACAAAATGTGACAAGTAAACTGTCACTACAACTGAACTGAAATATGAATGAGGCCATGCCAGATCTGAAATGTGATTCCCATCCTCTGATAGTGTCTCTAACCACAAAGGGTTGATACCTTTGTCTCAAAAACACACACTTGATGAACTCCATGAGCCCTCCTCATAGTGCCTCCATAAAATAACGCAGTTTCTGATATGGAATGCATAGTGGGAGATGATGGAATGTTGGCCAAGTGCCAAAGATCTGATATGAAGCTTGGGAATCCTCCTTTCAGCTCCTCCAATGATTATATCACTCCTACACTAAAGAAAACAATCTATGATGACTCCATGAGTTCCTCCTTTGCTGCCCCCAGCAACACAACGTCCTCTCTGCTGCAGATCTAATGCTATAGATGTTGGTAGTAGCTATGGCCAATTCCAGATTGAGGAAAATGCAGCTCAATCCTCATCCTTCCTTGAGGAAGAGGTAAGGATTCCCGACCGGGAACGCCCTAGTGCCCAAGGGCACCACCACCCTACTGTTGAGGTATAAAAGGTATCTTTTTAACACCTAATTATCCTATATTAATTATCAATCTGGAAATGATTTTTTTTTTAAGAGTGTACTCTTTTTGAGACTGCACTTTAGCTAAGAGTAATGCTATGAAATATGTAGTATAGTATTCTAGATACGAGAGTAAACGGATGCTTGTAAATAAATATAATTACAGTAACATATATGGAAATACTCTAAAATATCAACTACTCACTCCGTAAAGCATCAATCAGGGATATAGTAGCAATAAATCATTCCCTTAGAAATCGGTGCAACTGAAATCACACTGAGAGAAGGCAATCAATCAGGGAACTTGGAGGCATTAACCAATGTTCTTCTACAGTTGATAGTCCCACTCTTTAAAAAATCAAAGTGAAAACGAAATTGAACTACTTGCTAATGAAAATAACTAAGAATAACTTCTTCTAAAAGCAAGAATTGGAAAGGAACAACAATTTGTAATATCTATGTGTACACAGCAATTGTAAAAAATCTCTCTGTAATCTGAACCTAAAAAAATAGAAATAAACAACAAATAGTAACTGAACAACAATCAGCAATTGAACAACAAATGTAAACTTAACAAAATCAGATAAAAAATCTTCTTAAACTCCAACCCTGTCGACAACAAACGCTATGAAATAGTCAATCGAAATGAACCATAATCCAATGGAACAACAAACGAAATTAAGTATGGAACAACAAAGCTTTATAAGAGACAACAAGATGAATAAGACAATAATCACAACCCTTGCTAAAATATAAGAGCAATGCAATTCATTAATGCACACAGTAATCCAGTACTCAATTCAACAGAAATCAAATAACTTTGTAATCGTAATGAACCTAAATGCAATTATCACACGACAGTAATTAAAGGATAGAAATACAAACAATAGAGAAATTCCACCAGGGTCGGGCCCTTAGCACCAGTGAAACACTGTTGGGTTACTTCAGAGCTTGAAAGATGAAATGAAACGCGCCTTTGTATTAATCGAACATAAAAGTATTATAGTGATTTCTCTCTAAACACGAGAGTCAATAAAACGTAATATTACAAAAGGAATGTTTTGAATCAAATGATTTGTCTCCCTACAGTTGCTAAAGGCGTTGCCTTATATAACAAACTTGACGGACAAGACAAGGAACGAGATGAGGCTTGAACAATGATCCCTCAAGATCGAAGGATCCTGAGGGATTTGTTTCTCTTCTTTCTTTAGTTGTTACTTGATTTCCTTTGACCGAAGCCGAGCTATCCCCTGCCTTTTCTTAGTGATGCATTCGGATTTCCTTGTCTTTGGTACGATTTGGTCTAACGCTGGAGGAACAACAGTTGCATTTACTTTAGCCTTGCCTTTGATATAGCTATTCACCTTGCCTAATTCTTGTTTTTAGCAATAAAAGGAAATTTTTAGTCACATTTTACAATAAACGTAGATCTTCGCAATTCTACCACAATTCTTGTAATAATTCATCTTTCTAAAGTAAAAAGAATTATGTTTAAAGTAAAAGAATGGGAAAACACATAGTGAATTCATACCTTTTCCACTGCTCAACATACCCCCCTGCTTACCCTTTTTCATGTCCTCATGAAAACCATAATTCACATGAAAAGCAGTTAAAGAATAAGTTGGAGAAGGTTTTTCTTCAAAATGCCTAAAACCATGCATTGCAGCTAATGCTTCGAAGACATTCCCTGTCTGTCCTTCCAGTATTTCATAAATGGATTTATAATCTGTAGTAGGATACCATGCAATGGGGCTTCGAAACCTACACCCTAGCTAGAATGGGCCTTCCCTCAAAATGAGGTTGTTATAGAGAACCAATCGGTCTGCAGCTAATCCAAAGTTTTTATAGTTAAATGGTTCTCTATTTTGAACATTCCGATTGGAAATTCCCCATCGGACCTTAGCTGATATGTAGGCGTGGTTTCTAATAGATAGGAAATATTCTATCCTATTCAAGACAATTGCTTTATGGACAGGCCCCAATGCTTGGATAACACCTTCTCTTGTCATCAAATTCTTCTGCCTAGCCCATAATTGTAACGGGTGCTTAGGTTCACTCCCAACCCACAAATCTAACTCATTTTCCTGCCTTTGAAAAACATTATAGGCTTTAAGCCATTTTAACTAATTAACAACAAATGAAATAAATGCTTGGTATTGGATGTCACCCACAAAAGGGCTAGGGTTTGTCTCACTATCATTTTCCAGTATGAGGTTATGCAAACATAACTCACACAGGAGACGTTGTACCTTTACCCCATAGATTTTGCAGCATGTTACAAAATCATTTATAGTTTTTAACTCTATAGATTTTCCTGCCCTAACTACTTTAATCTTTAACTGTAAATATCTCTCTAATAAAAATAAAGAATAATTCTTCATAGGGCATCTACAAGCTAAAACATCTGTGTATACTGAGCAGAGAGTGTCCATTCGATTCTAGGATAATTTTAATTGATTCATTACCTTTTCAGCCTTCTCCTCTGCCTTTTGACACTTCTCACGAGCTTCGCCCTTTGCTTCATGGATGATCTTCATCTGCTACTGCAACTCCTGATATTTCCTTCTTTTGAGTTGTTCTGTTTCTCACTACTAGTGTGATGACTCATTTCTTCTTCATCCTTATCAGTACAGGGACTCCCTCCTTCCAATTGTGGAGGTTGTTCATCCTCTGAGCTGGGAAATTCCAAGGGTAGGCTACTGCTATCCAGAAGGCCCTCTACCATTCCCCTACTTCTTTTCAAACGGGACTACTGTCCACAATTTGGTGGCTCAGCTGCTAAGCTAGCCATTCTCTTTTGTTTTGGGGCAAGTAAGGCTAATCCTCCATCAATCGAAAATATCAATTCTTCCCAACTGGTCTGTTCTTGGGCGATACTATGATTTACTATTAATCTAATTAGGCAATGGTGGCTTACCACCATGTCTTTGTGCTGAGCTTTTCTTATACTACGGGAAACATCATGCAGTAAGGAATTTAAAAATGCAGGCAAATTTACAGTACATTTTTTCTTTAATACTGCCAATAACTTAAGGTGGCGAGGTCTTACCATGTCTTTCCTTCCATCGCATGTTATATAGGCCTGCATTACCTTTGCCAATTCCGTCCATGGTTCTCCCAATGATGTTGGCTGAACTCCTTTTCCTTTGATGACCAATGTATGTCCGTCATCCTAGAAAATATTCATGGCTTCTTGAAGCCTGACCTTATTCTAAGTCCATATGGTTCCTTGCGGTGGTAGAATAGACACTTATGCAATTATTTCATATGTTACGAGTATCTTTCTTCCTCTAACCATGGAGTATTCTTCCTGCAAATTCTGTAAAAACTTCGTAGCCACTGTTTCATGGGGTTGTTGCAGCCTTGTGAAGTATGTAATCCATCCCAATTTTTCCAGAATCTCTCGTGCAGCATCAGAAACAACTAGCACTTGCGTCTCGCTACGAATTGGTCGACCTCCCATCTTCTCTGCACACTGTTACTTATTTCCAAACACACAGTGATGTAATGGAACATCACAACACGGTGAATTGGAATAATATCGTTAAGTTTTTGTTATTACCTGGAATGTAGGGATTTGATTCACATACAGGTAAAAAAAATATAAGAATTTCATCTGCATGTAGTGATTAAGAGGCATCCCCCCCCCCCTGGAGGATGATAGGTCGTCCTCGACCGTCAAATAAGAGAGGTAAGTACTACACAACAGTTGTACATTAGGAAAAATAATGCATACTTATGATACAATCAATAAAATTATTGCATTTACTGAAATCGATGCGTGTGATTAAATCGTAAATAGATATAGAAATGTTTGTAATGATTTAAAGATAAGGAAAAGGGACAACTAATGTGAACACAAGTACTAGTGCATTTATTACCCACTCAAACTAATGTGATCGATTTATGATGATTTTCATGTATAATAGGTTCAAAATCAAGGGTTTAGGATTCATACTTTCATTTGATATTTAGATAGAGATATAGGAAAAAGGGTTTAATATTACTATTGATTTGTAAAAATGTGACTCCAATACCATCAGCAGAGCTCTGTTGCCCATAGGTGTCCATAACCTTGACAAAGTTTCTTTCTCACCCTTGGAACCATTACCATTTATTTATGCCTAGGGAAGTGCTATTTAATGTCATAACGGAGGCGATTTTGCTGGCTTGGGGACCAGATGAATCACAATGCCATTCACCAGGAAGAAGTGAAAAGTGGGCAGGTCGGCTCGTGATGAGACCTCCTGTTCCAAGGAACTTTTTTTTTTTTTTTTCAATTGTCCATTGGACCATATCCCTGGTGTGGTGGCCATGATGGGAATGCCACTTCACTTGCTTCCTTATGA